>SJYX01021547.1:0-15728 GCA_006410675.1 Oreotragus oreotragus | reverse complement strand
TTTTTTTTTTTTTTTTTTTTTTTAGCTAATTTTCTGGTTACTTTTTCCATACCTGACCTGCCCTAGGACACTCCCCAACATGCATGAGCAACTTTCGCTCAAGATGGATTCCAGCCCAGAGGCCTATGGGAATCACATATTAACATCACATTTTATGGGGTGGTGCCCCCTCCTCGTAACCCCCCAAAGAGCCTTTCTGTGCATGTGAGATGGTTCCTTTGCCCCCAGGAGGGGGAATATAAAACCTCCTGATCCTTTATTCAAACAGGGCTTACCACCCCTCTGCTCCTGCCATGACTGGCAGGAGCAGGACAAAGCCTGGCTACTTAGCCTGTTTCAGTTGTTAACTTCCATTTCAAAGAGCAAACAGGAGACTGGTTGTAGATATCTAACCTGGAGCCCACCTACCCCTGTTTCAGGAAATGCAAACAAGAGGCTAGTTGTAAGTGTTCATTCATGAAGCCCATTTTTTTTCTTGCTCCAAGAAATGTAAACAGGTAGCCAGTTGAAAATGCCTAGCCTTGGCATCTATCTCCAGGGAGAGGATGAAGGGGGCAAAGCAGAGCTTCTAGTCCCAGCCCTTCTGCTTAGCAGCAGGGGACTTTACAGGAGTCTCTTGCCTCTCTGGACTGCCCCCTACCTGTGAAATAAGAGCCGTAGGTGTGGTTGGCGAGTCTCCCAGATGTGAGCAGATTTCCAGGCTGGCTCACACCTCTCCACGTGGCCAGGTGCAGGTGCTATGGTTACAATGTATTGGCTCTCCATCACTCACTTAGGAAAGTGCCACTGAAGTAGCAGCTCCTCTGAAAGGGAGATGGGAGAAAGAAAGAGGAAAGGGAGGGGGATGGGCACTCAAGTGAAGCCTAGGAAATTTGCTTCAAGTTGTGGGGAAAGTGGAGCAGTAAAGGGGTCTCCATCAGCAGGATGGCTCTCGGCAAGCAGAGCAAAAGTGGTCCAAATTAACCCTAATAGGAAACCTACCACTTCACGCTGCCGAGTAAACATCCAGAGTGAAAGTCATTTGAAGATTTTTCTGCCACCAAATCAAACTGTTTTTTTTCCCATTAACAGCCCATCACATGCAGTAGGTATTCTTGGCTCACGCTATTATGCCTCTGGGTTATTGTTTTAAATTTGAGTCATTACAACAAATTACTGTACTTAGCCCTTCTCAAGAAGCTCTGAGGGCTTATTGTCACTCAGACGTCCTCCTCGCTTGCCTCTCCTGCAGCCGCGCTGCCAAAATGAAGGAGAGCTATCTGTCCAGATATTCTGGGTGCCCCAGACCTCCAGGTGGGCTCCGAGGTTTGCCCCTGGGCATGCTCATCACCCTCCTTGGTTCCCAGTGTCTAATTCAGTGGTTGTCACCCTGCCCTTTGGGAGAGAAGGCACTAGAAGCCAAAATAATAAGATCTGTCACTTCCTGAGTCTGCTTCATATGCCAGACTCTGGGCTAAGCTAAGACCACAGGGTGCCTTGTGTAGGAATTTAAAAAGTGAGTAAGGTGGGTAACGTCTGCTGGGGGATGGGCTGCCTTTGTCTTTGAACTTGGGAAGTTGTGAGCCACGAAGCATGGATTATGAGGGAAGTGAGGAGGAGCAGAAGGGGCTAGAGAATGGATGTGGACTTCCACTACCAGGCTAAGGTTCTGCCCTGAGGCCAGGCACAGGGGCACAGTGTGAGAGCCCTCAANGTAGCCCGTTGAAAATGCCTAGCCTTGGCATCTATCTCCAGGGAGAGGATGAAGGGGGCAAAGCAGAGCTTCTAGTCCCAGCCCTTCTGCTTAGCAGCAGGGGACTTTACAGGAGTCTCTTGCCTCTCTGGACTGCCCCCTACCTGTGAAATAAGAGCCGTAGGTGTGGTTGGCGAGTCTCCCAGATGTGAGCAGATTTCCAGGCTGGCTCACACCTCTCCACGTGGCCAGGTGCAGGTGCTATGGTTACAATGTATTGGCTCTCCATCACTCACTTAGGAAAGTGCCACTGAAGTAGCAGCTCCTCTGAAAGGGAGATGGGAGAAAGAAAGAGGAAAGGGAGGGGGATGGGCACTCAAGTGAAGCCTAGGAAATTTGCTTCAAGTTGTGGGGAAAGTGGAGCAGTAAAGGGGTCTCCATCAGCAGGATGGCTCTCGGCAAGCAGAGCAAAAGTGGTCCAAATTAACCCTAATAGGAAACCTACCACTTCACGCTGCCGAGTAAACATCCAGAGTGAAAGTCATTTGAAGATTTTTCTGCCACCAAATCAAACTGTTTTTTTTCCCATTAACAGCCCATCACATGCAGTAGGTATTCTTGGCTCACGCTATTATGCCTCTGGGTTATTGTTTTAAATTTGAGTCATTACAACAAATTACTGTACTTAGCCCTTCTCAAGAAGCTCTGAGGGCTTATTGTCACTCAGACGTCCTCCTCGCTTGCCTCTCCTGCAGCCGCGCTGCCAAAATGAAGGAGAGCTATCTGTCCAGATATTCTGGGTGCCCCAGACCTCCAGGTGGGCTCCGAGGTTTGCCCCTGGGCATGCTCATCACCCTCCTTGGTTCCCAGTGTCTAATTCAGTGGTTGTCACCCTGCCCTTTGGGAGAGAAGGCACTAGAAGCCAAAATAATAAGATCTGTCACTTCCTGAGTCTGCTTCATATGCCAGACTCTGGGCTAAGCTAAGACCACAGGGTGCCTTGTGTAGGAATTTAAAAAGTGAGTAAGGTGGGTAACGTCTGCTGGGGGATGGGCTGCCTTTGTCTTTGAACTTGGGAAGTTGTGAGCCACGAAGCATGGATTATGAGGGAAGTGAGGAGGAGCAGAAGGGGCTAGAGAATGGATGTGGACTTCCACTACCAGGCTAAGGTTCTGCCCTGAGGCCAGGCACAGGGGCACAGTGTGAGAGCCCTCAAGGGGCCCAGGTGGGCGCTGCTTATATTCCGATACTGTTGACATCACAGGGCACAAGCAGGCAGGTGATGTTCAGCAGTAGGTACCAACAGCAGGGTCCACATTTTCCCCAGAAACTGAAAAATCAACATATTTCCTGCATCTTGAGATATCATGAAGACATTTTTCATCTTCAGTGACCTGGTTTAATTATTACCTTTGCTGGGCTATGCACAAACATTTATACTAGCAACTGCAAAATTTTGTGTGTTTGTGTTAGTCACTCTGAAGGAGGAAACAGACAGAACAGGCTCCGTCTTGAAAGCAGGACTCCATCTTGGGCTGGACTATGGACTTTGATCTATATGCCCAGTATCCATGGAAATGACATACCAACTGGAAAACCAGACCCCCCAGATGGAAGAGCCCCAGGGCTCATACCTAGACTCTCAGTCACCTAAAAGAATACCCTAATTATCTGTGTAATTGAATAGAATCATAAATTCTATTATGCTTGTTGGGGTATGACCACAGGCATATTGATAATTGTCCACTGTTAACTACCTAGACCTAAGGCATATGAATCATTGGGTATCTTTGACTGTATCTTTCTTTTCCTTTGTTCAGACTAGTTTCAGGGACTTTGGGGATGTGGGTTTGGGCACGTACACTTAGGGTATATAAGGTTTTCACAAAAAAACAGGTCGAGGTCCTTGGCAAAGAGGAGACTCTGCCTTGGGCCCGCTGGTGTAATAAACTGCACTCCACTATCTGCATTGTCCTTCTGAGTGAGTTTGTTTCCCGGAATGCTTGGCTACAACAACTCAATTGTTGTGTTCCACTCTGTGACCCCATGGACTGTAGCCCGACAGGCTTCTCTGTCCATAGAATTCTCCAGGCAAGAATACTGGAGCGTGTTGCGATTCCCTTCTCCAAGGGATCTTCCCAACCCAGGAATGGAACCTGGGTCTCTTGCATTGCAGGCAGATTCTTTACTGTATGAGCCGCCAGGGAAGCCCCTCACAAACCCCCAGCCCACCCCCACCTGGTTGGGACACACAGTTTTGAGGACATTAGCCCACTGTGTCCCCATTTGCCTGGCAAAGCACTAAAGCTATTCTTTCCTGCTTCACCCAAAACTCTGTCTCCAAGATTTAATTAGGTGTTGGGGTACAGAGGCCGGATTCGGCTTTGATTTCAGCACTGCTTCTGTCCCAGAGAGGCTTTATCTCAAAAAAGGATACCTCGTTCCTCCTCTTCTGCCTGTTTATAATCTAAATCCCCATATGTCTTTTCTTTGTAAGTGGAGCATGACCACTTTTTCTTTTCCCTAAGCGCTGCCAAATGGCTCCAAAATTTCGTTCTCTGGGGAGCGTTGAGATCTCTCCACAGGTGCTGCACCCGCCTCTCTTCCCTCTCTCCACGCCCTTTTCCGAGACAAACACAGTTTCTCCTACTCTAATACTTTTTATAACTCTCGCCAGAAGCTTGTTAAATCTGCTCAACTCAAGGTGCATCCCTGCCCTGTTGTTTCCCCGCCACCCCCAGCCATCCAGTCTAAGGATCAGTATCTAAAAATTCTTCCTTTGTCTATTCTGCATCTCTCCTTCTGCATCTTTAGTTCCTCTCTCTTCCCTGTTCCACATTTCTAGACTATAGTGGTGAGCCTGGCATCTTGCATCACCACATGCCAGGAGTGGGCGATGGGGGATTCATCATCACCATTCTGCTACTGCTACTTCAAGGGTTTTGAGCAAGCCTCCTTTCCCCAAAGAGGAAGATGGGATTGAATGAGCTGACTGTCTGGGATCCTTCCTAGCCCTAATGTTCATTCCTTCTGGCACTATGGTCTCAAAATCAGAAGTACATTGCTTTCTAGGCTTCTTCAAAAGGGATGAGCCTAGTTTCCAGGATCCTCTACAGAGGATTCTTCCATTCCTTATTAATACTTTACAACTAGACTTCCCTGGTGACCCAGTGGATAAGAATCCACCCGCCAGTGCAGGAGACCTGGGTTTGATCCCTGCATTGGGACGATCCCCTGGAGAAGGAAACGGCAACCCATTCCAGTATTCTTGCCTGGGAAATCCCATGGCCAGAGGAGGCTGGCAGGCTACAATCCATGGGGTCACGAAGAGTCCGACATGACTTAGCAATTAAACTATAACATGAAGAGCTGACTCATTTGAAAAGACCCTGATGCTGGGAAAGATTGAAGGCAGGAGGAGAAGGAGACAACAGAGGATGAGATGGTTGGGTGGCATCACTGACTCAATGGACATGAGTTTGAGTAAACTCTGGGAGTTGGTGGTGGACAGGGAGGCCTGGTGTGCTGCAGTCCATGGGGTCACAGTCAAGACATGACTGAGCAACTGAACTGAACTGAGAGCCCTTCATCTATAATCAGGCCTCTTGACACCCAAAAGGGAGCTGGAAGAGTGGTATGGCCCAAGGTTTTGCAACCCTAACTTTGGAGGAATCCCTATTAATATCTTCCACAAGGAAATTCCCTTAGATATAACATTTGGAAAATTCCATTAGGATCTCACTTCACCCCAGTGGCTGTCTCTCTTCCTGCTGTTCATCTCTCCAGTAAACATTGGTTCCAGCAATTGCACCCTGCTCTGTAAAACCTGAGTCCAAAGGCACAAACACACTGTATGAAGTAAAGACCTGAAACTTTCCCTGGGTCAGGCAGTTCCCACAATTCTTTCATTTAACATTCAGAGAAACAGATGAGTTCAAAAGAATAGGCACATGGATTGTTACCTAGTAAGACACTCTCTTTTCATACTGTTCATGGGGTTCTCAAGGCAAGAATATTGAAGTGGTTTGCCATTCCCTTCTCCAGTGCACCACATTCTGTCAGACCTCTCCACCATGACCTGCCCACCTTGGGTGGCCCCACATGGCATGGCTTGGTTTCATTGAGTTAGACAAGGCTGAGGTCCATGTGATCTGATTGACTAGTTTTCTGTGATTATGGTTTCAGTGTGTCTGCCCTCTGATGCCCTCTCGCAACACCTACCATCTTACTTGAGTTTCTCTTACCTTGGATGTGGAGTATCTCTTCACAGCTGCTCCAGCAAAGCACAGCCGCTGCTCCTTACCTTGGACGAGGGGTAACTCCTCATGGCCGCCCCTCCTGACCTTGAATGTGGGGTCGCAAAGAGTCGGACACGACTGAGCGACTGAACTGAACTAAACTGAAGACACTCTCTTAGAGATATTTTCAGAGGTGTTACAGCTATTTTCTTGAACCATTGTGAGAAAGGAGGTTAACATTAAACTGTGGGCAAACACACGTGCATACATACACATACTTGTACAATGCACGCACCCACTTACGGATCTTTCAGCTTGCAGTTCAGAGAAAAGTAAAGAAATGCTAAACACTCACGGAGGCACTCCCGGCTTGCCTCGCGGCGGCAGGCTCATGGCGCTGGAGGCGCAGCCGCTTCTGTGGCTCGCGCTCTGGACGCTGGCAGTTCTCGTCCGGAGCTCCGGGGAGGACGCCGACGGAGGGTGGCGACGGCCCGGGCCGGGGACACCGGCGGCCGTGGCAGAGGAGGAGCACTGCACCGTGAAGCGTCGGGCTGACCTCAGCTACGCCGAGTTCGTGCAGCGCTACGCCTTTTCCAGACCTGTCATTCTGCAGGGGCTCACAGACAACTCGAGGTTCCGGGACCTGTGCACCCGTCAGAGGCTGCTGGCCTCCTTTGGAGACAGCGTGGTCCGGTTGAGCACCGCCAACAGCTACTCCTACCAGAAAGTGGACCTGCCCTTTGAGAAGTATGTGGAGCAGATGCTGCACCCCCAGGACCCCATCTCCATGGGCAATGGAGCTGGCTCTGGGGTGCCCTTCCATTGGCATGGACCTGGGTTCTCGGAGGTGATCTATGGCCGCAAGCGCTGGTTCCTGTACCCTCCTGAGAAGACACCTGAATTCCACCCCAACGAAACCACACTGGCCTGGCTCCAGGACACATACCCCGCCCTGACACCATCTGCACGGCCCCTGGAATGCACTATCCAGGCTAGTGAGGTGCTGTATTTCCCTGACTGATGGTGGCATGCCACACTCAACCTTGACACCACCGTCTTCATCTCTACCTTCCTCGGCTAGCCAAAGGGGGTGGCTGGCGAGCCCACCGCACACCAGCACACATCCCTGCAGTACTCACAGGTTTTATTACAGGGACAGAGGTGGTGGCAGCAGCTTCAGCCTAGCCCACCCTCACCCCCTTTCCAGCCCAGAAAGAAAATGAGAGGCGCGTTGCCCAGAACTGATGGGGGTGGGGTTGGGGACACCAGGGTAGGGATCCAGGAACACAAACTATATACAGAAAACTAGGGGCTACTGCCCCAAGGCCCTCCTGAGCTAGGGTATTAGGCAAGGCAGGTGGGTGGCCCATACACCCACTCTGATCAGTAATCCTCTACCCAGCCATTCTCAGAGATGAAGGCATCGATGACCTCTTTCATGGCCAGGTTGGGGATGAGCTGTTCCTGGGTCAGGGGGCTCCGAGTCACAGGGTCAAAATGGCCCACGTGCTGTAGTGACAACAGGAGCAGAATTAGGAGCTGCTTAGTGCGTGTGGGTCCTGCTGCCAACACCCACAGGCCCTCACCTGCAGGTGCTCCTCGATGTCCTTACAGTCGTATGTGATGCCGCTGGGTGTGATGCAGGGCTCCCGCATCAGCTCAAAGCTGATCTTGCTGCACAAGTAGTCAGGGATGTCTCGCTTCTGCAGCACACGGGGTCAGACCAGGTCAAGGGCTGGAAAGGGACACTGCTCTGGCTACCCATAGGCCCCAGAAGACAGGCAGCTCACCTTTCTCTTCTCGTCTACCTGGGAGAAGAGCTCGTCCATGTCTGCCAAGTACTTGTCCTGCAAAGAACCAAGCAGCCACTTGTGGGCCTGACACCCCTCTCCCCTCTCCAGGCACCGAGACACACAGACCCAACAGGAGCCGGGGCACCTCACATCACAGCACACACACACACACAGGACCCACACTTGGGCTGGGGCACCCTCACATGCTTGGCTTCAGTGCAGGCCTGCTGGGCCCGTATGTGACTGTCGTCCTCGTCACCCTCGTGGTTCCGCTGACACTCTTCCAGTTCCCTGGGGGTTGACCAAAAGGTGATCAGAGATGGGTCTGGCCAGGGGCAGTCAGACTCCATTCCAGACTTAGGATCATTCAGGCCCCTTCCCCTCCATCTCCTGCATGCCAGAATTGGCCTTCAATAAACACTTGTGTTCACCAAAAAAAGAAAAGAAAAGAAAAGAAATGCTGAACAAAACAGGTGACCACTTTGGCGCTGCCTGAAAACTAGAACAATTTGATGTCCGGAGGGGGAGGAAAAATGGCTTTTAGTCACAGAAATAGGCATGTGGATATTCACTTTAAAACACCTGTTTTAAAAACATCTCTTGGGGAGAACTTCCATCTATATTAAAATTCATAAAACAAAAACACTCTGAATGTGTTATTGAAATGTTAACATCAGAAACAGTATGAGAGGAGCCAGAGAGACTCTGGTTACCCAAAGAGGTTTCAAGGAGGGAACTCCCTGAGCAATTACAGTCCTCGATAAGCTTTTGTTTTTATGTATAAAAAACACAGCAATGGTTGCAAGATCTAGATACTTAGTTTCTTATTGTTAGGAAGAATTATCTACTCAAGGAGCAGTAGGAGAAGGGAGAAAGCAGAAAGAAAATGAAGCTGAGCTAAGATTTCCTGTGTAATGCTCCAGGGAACTGGCAGGCGTGGTGTCTTGCTGCCCTGGCCACAACCCTGCAAGGCAGGTGGCCCAGACTGTTCCTTCCATGTGTGCATGTTAAGTCACTTAGGAGCAGTAGGAGAAGGGAAAAAGCAGAAAGAAAATGAAGCTGAGCTAAGATTTCCTGTGTAATGCTCCAGGGAACTGGCAGGCGTGGTGTCTTGCTGCCCTGGCCACAACCCTGCAAGGCAGGTGGCCCAGACTGTTCCTTCCATGTGTGCATGTTAAGTCACTTCAGTCATGTCCTACTCTTTGCTACCCTGTGAACTGAACTGCCAAGGTCCTCTGTCCATGGGATTCTGAAGGCAAAAATCATGGAATGGGTTGCCATGCCCTCCTCCAGGGGATTTTCCTGAGCTAGGGATTGAACCTGCAGTTCCTGCATTGCAGGCAGATTCTTTACCTCTGCACCACCAGAGATGGCCCCGTTCCTGTAACAGAAGTGAAAATCAAGACTTTCAGAGACTAAGTTACCTATTTCCATTACAAACGTCTGATTCCAGAGGGGACCTTCTTCCCAGCAGCCAATGGAAAGGGACTTTCTGAAGCCAATGGCACAGTTTCTGCTGCAGCCTCAGTTTTTGGCTGGGCCCAGACTTATTACATGCTCAATGCATCAAAGTCTCGACATTATGATACTTTCCTAAACAAGAGTCTATGTGGGAAATGAACAGTGAGTCCTAGTTTTCTTTAAAACATTCTTAACGTGATGCTTTAGAAGCCAAAATTGAGAGGGAAGATAATTCTTCCAGACCCTTGTCTCTTAAAACTTTTAGAGTAGAAAAGAGATTATGGGCTTTGAAGCCAGATAAACTTGGGTTTGAATCCCAACTCTGCCACTCAGTGGCTAAGTGAGTTCAAGCAAGCTACTTAACCTCCCTGAGGCTCAGTTTTCATATTTGTAAAAGGCATGCGTGATTAAGATTGAATAGTAGTGGTCTTCCCTGGTGGGCCAGTGGTTAAGAATCCGCCTGCCAATGGAAGGGACACAAGTTCAATTCTTGGTCCAGGTAGATCCCACATGCCACAGAGCAGCTAAACCTACACACACCAACTACAGGAGCCCACATACACTAGGACCCGTGCTCCGCCACAGGAGAAGCTACCACAGTGAGAAGCCCATGCACTGCAACCAGAGAGTAGCCCCCACTTGCCACCTGCACGCAGCAACCAAGACCCAGTGCAGCCATAGACAAATAATAAAAAGATTGAATAGTAGTAATAATAGCTAACATTTATTCAGCATTTAATATGTGTCAGTATCTTTTCTATGTCCTTTGCATGTACAAACACATTCTTCTGACAGTAAATTTGTAACAAGGGTGTTCTAGTACCGTTTTATAGATCAGGTGACTGAGCCGCAGAGGTGTGGGATAACTTACCCAAGGCCAAATGGATACTTAGAATCACAGCCAGGGTTCCATGACAGGCAGCCAGAACCCAGAGCCCGGGTTCCTGTGTACTTAGTGTACCTCCAGATGATGTTCTGTTGGGGGCATCACCTAGCACAGGGTCAGGCCCTGGTGTTAGCTGTATGTTAGCGTCCCTTTGCCCCTTTCCCTTCATTGTCCCTTGTCAGATTTACTTGCCTCTATCTTGAATGGCAGAGGCAGGAGTTACCTTCAATCCATGAAAAATCTACATTAAATGGTTGTAAGAAGAAAACTGGTCCAAGATTCTTTATCACAATTCCGTTAGAATCCAGCCACAGCTGTTCACACCTGTCTAAGAAGCATAACAGTCGATGATAGAAAGAAAACTTGGAGATTATCTAGTCTGTTCACACATTCATCTGTGAAAAAACAAAGGCCTGGAGAAAGCCAAGAGCATACCCCGCTCTTCACTGTTTGTTTAACATTGAAGATTGAAGAAAGACATAGCAGCAGAGGGTTTTAAGGGGTCTTATTTAAAAATGATTTTATATTATAATTGATACTGTGGCTTTCCCTGATAGCTCAGTTGGTAAAGAATCCATCTGCAATGCAGGAGACCCTAGTTTTATTCCTGGGTTGGGAAGATCTGCTGGAGAAGGGATAGGCTACCCGCTCCAGTATTCTTGGGCTTCCCTTGTGGTTCAACTGGTAAAGAATCCGCCTGCAATGCAGGAGACCTAGTTTTATCCCTGGTGTTGGGAAGATCTCCTGGAGAAGGGAAAGGCTACTGACTCCAGAATTCTGGCCTAGAATCCCATGGACTGTATCATCAGTGGGGTTGCAAAGAGCTGGACACGACTGACCAACTTCCACCTCACTTCAGCAATACTGTGATCATTTCAGATGTGCAGCAAGGTGTTTCAGCTATACATACACAAGTACCTATTCTTTTTCAAATTATTTTCCCATTTAAGTTGTTATATAATATTGTATAGAGTTCCTTGTGTTACACAGTAGGTCCTTGTTGGTTATCCTTCTTAAGTGTAGCAGTGTGTACACGTCTATCCCAAACTCCTTAACTATTCCTCCCCCATCACCCTTCCCCTCTTGTAGCCATGAGTTTGTTCTCTAAGTCTGTCTCTGTCTGTTTTGTAAATAAGTTCATTTGTATCACTTGTTTTTAGATTTCACATATAAGAAATACCACGCAGTAATTGTTTTTCTCTGATCGACTTCCACATATAAGAAATACCATGCAGTAATTGTTTTTCTCTGACCGACTTCCACATATAAGAAATACC
Source organism: Oreotragus oreotragus (assembly GCA_006410675.1). Classification (NCBI taxonomy): domain Eukaryota; kingdom Metazoa; phylum Chordata; class Mammalia; order Artiodactyla; family Bovidae; genus Oreotragus; species Oreotragus oreotragus. The sequence goes on along the minus strand of SJYX01021547.1, from coordinate 4,401 downwards.
ATGCAGTAATTGTTTTTCTTTGACCGACTTCACTTACTATGACACTCACTAGGTCCATCCATGTTGCTGCAAATGGCGTTATTTCATTCTTTTTAATGGTTGAATAATATTCCATTGTGTTTATATAGTGCATTGTTTTTAATGTTGGACTCATTCTCTTTATTCACCAATTTTCAAGATAATGAGTTGCTTCCTTATCATTTTCCAAGGGGTATATACACAAATGCGCACACACAATCATTATAAGCTTTTCAATGTAAACATTTTTATGAACTTCAATCCCTTGTAATTATCATCATGTTTGAGCTCAGATTATCCCATCTTTGAGCCCTTTAAAGCTGGCCTCTGAATCTTTTTGACGTGACCTTAGCAATATTTGAAAGTTTTCTTTCTCTCTGGTAATACAAGATGCTGCAGGCTTGTCTAGTTCATTTCTTAACCACGTCCCCAATTTGACCACTCCTCCCCAAAGCCCTGGTTTCTTTTAATGAGAAATTATAATGAGAGTTTACATTGTATCACAATCTAAGCATAAAGGATGCATGCTATTTCTGGGTTGGTTATTGTTTTGGGGCTGTTCATTGGACAGAACTACAAAATATATATGAAATATTTGTTACTGATACTATCACATATTGATATTGATAATTCCAATTACAACTCAAGCTTCTATGTAACCACTTTTCTATTATATCTCCTTTCTTCCATATAATAATTCTTTTTTTTAAATTATTTATTTATTTTAATTGGAGGCTAATTACTTTACACTATAGTAGTGGTTTTTGCCATACATTGACATGAATCAGCCGTGGGTGTAGATGTGTTCCCCATCCTGAACCCCTCTCCCACCTCTCTCCCTATCCCATCCCTCAGGGTCATCCCAGTGCACCAGCCCTGAGCACCCTGTCTCATGCATCAGACCTGGACTGGCAATCTATTTCACATATGATAATGTATATGTTTCAATGCTATTCTCTCGAATCATCCCACCATCGCCTTCTCCCACAGAGTCCAAAAGTCGTCTATTCTTTACATCTTTGTCTCTTTTGCTGTCTTGCATATAGGGTCATCATTACCATCTTTCTAAATTCCATATATATGTATTAATATACTGTATTGGTGTTTTTCTTTCCTACTTACTTCACTCTGTATAATAGGCTCCAGTTTCATCCACCTCATTAGAACTGATTCAAATGCATACTTTTTAATAGCTGAGTAATATTCTATTGTGTATATGTACCACAGCTTTCTTATCCACTCATCTGCCAGTGGACATCTAGGTTGCTTCCATGTCCTGGCTATTTATATACTGCATTTTCTNTAGGCTCCAGTTTCATCCACCTCATTAGAACTGATTCAAATGCATACTTTTTAATAGCTGAGTAATATTCTATTGTGTATATGTACCACAGCTTTCTTATCCACTCATCTGCCAGTGGACATCTAGGTTGCTTCCATGTCCTGGCTATTTATATACTGCATTTTCTTTATCCATCCCCCTGTCGATGGACATTTGTCATCAGAGGGTTTGGGGCTGTGGAAAGGACATAGGAGACAAATGGGGAGTTGGAGGACTGATGCTCTCTGGGATATTAGAAGATAAACTAACAGACATGTGGCCAAACTCCTGTGAGTACTTGGAAGTAGCCTCTGGGAGAGACAGACTGAGCCTATAATTCACCAGCCCAACCCTCAGTGTGAAGGACAGCTTCATCCAGCAGATCGCTGGGTTCCAGGTGCCCTGGTGACCACTGATCTTGTCCTATATCAGAGCTCCAAAGCAGCCCCATGTATGACCTACTGTCCATGGCCTCAGAGCCATCCAAGATAAGAGCAGCAGACTCTTTAAAGCCCACTTGAATAATCAGGCATAAAAGACATTCTCACTTAGCACCAGTTTGTTCCAATAGATCTGAAAGGTATAAGTGAAGTCAAAACCACAAAGCTCTACTGAGACTTGAGGACCCAAAATATATGTAACATGCATATATATTTTATTAATATTTGAAATGATATGAAAGACTGGAAATATTGCTGCATCTAGGGATGGTCATAGGGTGGAGGGGCCAAACAGAGGTCAGTCACAAAAAATTCCTTTGACTTTTATAGCAAGCAAAACATTAACAAGCCAAGGGCTTCAGAAGAAAGGAGTTTTGCATATGAGTTTAATAAAAGCGTGATCATTTAGAAAAAAAAAGAGCTAATGAGATGATAATGCCCACATAAATTGAAAACCAGGAGTCCAACCAGAGCAGCTGAATCCACTGTTCGTGATTCCTGGCTTCGCCTTCATCAGTCTTGTCTTTTGGTAATGAACCTGTAATGTTTTTTACTCTTATGATTCCAAGTTATTCATGTTAGGCCTATCCTTTCTGCCTTGAGCAAGTAGAATAGTAGCCCATAATGTTAGAGCAAAGAACCTTATGAATAATATATACTGCCTTCTCCTAATACTATCAGAGGATGCTAAGAATCCCAGAGATAAACGACTCATTCAAGATTGCACAGCTGATGGCAGATCTAAACTGGAGTCCATGATGAGGATCTTTCCCCTCTGCCTTTCTATTTACCCAAGTTATTGCTAGAGTTTCCTACTTTCCCTCTACTTACCTATTTACCCAAGTTATCACTTTATTTTCCTGAATGTATTGTACTTGTCTCTCTCTCTCCCATCTTTCTCTCTCTCTCTCTCTCCCTCCCATCCTGCCTCCGCCCCCCCAACTCCCGACATTCAGATGAATATAATTCCAGTGGACAGGTTCCCAATTGACAACTTAAGCTGGTCAGCCCCAGTAATTCATGTATCTACAACACTGCAAATGCACAAACCAGACACGTGGTAAAGGGCCCCAGATTTTAATTGTATCTTATTTCACAGCTGCAGTCAATTCCTGCTACAGCTTAATAACCAGGTTGCACGAGCCATGAGCACTTTTTGTTGTTAATTTTGCTCAGGAAAATTGAGTTTTTACTATCATTTTGGTAGAGATGCTTATCATAACAATTATGATAAAGTGATGAGGCTTGAAAACATCTGCAGGAATGAACTTGGAGACAGAAGGATGTCAGTTAGTCTGGTTGTGAGGGGAATCTGCTGTGCAAAATGTAGACTATGGCTCTGTCTCCTGCTGAGAACAGCCGGATGAATAAGGGGGCCCAGGCTTTTCCCTACCCCCTCCTGGGATGCCAGGGAATACTGTAAGCCCTCAGTGCCATGGACTGACTCCATTGTAGTCAGTACCCACCCTCTGCTATGGCTTTAGAGAGATTTGTAATAAAGGGGCAAAAAAGGTCAGGCTAGTCATAGAGACGAGAAGAAAAAACCTTTAAAAAGCACCACTGTACAGATGAGAAAGGGCTTCCCAGGTGGCTCAGTGTTAAAGAATCTGCTGGCCAATGCAGAAGACGTGGGTTTAACACCTGGGTCTGGAAGATCCCCTGGAGTAGGAAATGGCAACCCACTCCAGTATTCTTGTCTTGAGAATTCCATGGGTAGAGGAGCCTGGTAAGTTATAGTCCATAGGGTCACAAAGAAGCAGGCACAACTTGGGGACTAAACAACAAAAACACATGAAAAACTGACACCAGAGGAGGGAGGAGCGACTTTCCCCAGATTGTGCAGCTAATAAACGATAACTGAGCTGTCTGGTCAAGTGCCTGAGCGCGCTCTTCCTCTGCCTAAAGTAAATCCAATCAGAGCTTGCATAAGAGAGTGGGCTGCCGTCTATGGGGTCACACAGAGTCGGACACGACTGAAGTGACTTAGCAGTAGCAGCAGAATAGCCTAGAGCCCTGGGAAGAGGCCAGATCCTGGTCAATCTCATAGGTCAGATCCAAGATAGATGCACAAACCAAAATGAATATGTCACCATCTGTGATGTCCTTTGGGAATCAGGGAATAGTCTGTATCAAAGATGCAGGTCATTGGAGTCGAAGAAGAAAAGGAATGTCAAAAGAATCCAGGATGTCCCCAACATATAACAATGAGAAAGTGAAAAATAAATCAAATCCCACAATTGTCTCCAGCAGCTTCTTCATAGAGAAAGGACTGGACATCAGCATATTTTACTACTGATGCTGTTGAAGAGGTTCATAAGAAGGAGACCTGCTTCTGTCGTCCTGGAGGGTATCTGAAGGTTCTCTCTAGACATTATTTAGTGCTACACAGTCATGCTTAGGACTGAACTACTGTATCAGATTTCCTCGATTCTTCCCTGGTGGCTCAGAGGTTAAAGCGTCTGCCTCCAATGCGGGAGACCTGGGTTCGATCCCTGGGTCGGGAAGATCCCCTGGAGAAGGCAATGGCAACCCACTCCAGTATTCTTGCCTGGAGAATCCCGTGGACTGAGGAGCCTAGTAGGTTACAGTCCACGGGGTCGCAAAGAGTCGGACACGACTGAG
>SJYX01021546.1:94296-222225 GCA_006410675.1 Oreotragus oreotragus | reverse complement strand
ATATATATATATATATATATATATAGGCTTCCCTGATGGCTCAATGGGTAAAGAATCTACCTGCAATGCAACAGACACAGCAGACATGATTCGATCCCTGGGTTGTGAAGATCCCCTGGAGAAGGGCATGGCAACTCATTCCAGTATTCTTGCCTAGAGAATCCTATGGATAGAGGAGCCTGGCAGGTTACAGTCCAAAGGGTCACAAAGAGTTAGACAGGACTGAGTGACTAAGCACACACATACACACATATGTATATATGGATATATATGTGAATATATTGATTTGATGTAATTAACATTTGAATCAGTACACTTTGAGTAAAGCAGATTATCCTCTGGAAAACAGATGGGTCTCACCCAATCAGTTGAAGTCCCTTTGGTTGTGAAAGGTTGTTGTTGAACCACGCAAAGATGCCAGGATTATTGGCCTCTGGAGGAGAAGAATTCAATCCAGGGCCAGAGATGAGGCTTGATCGCTCAGAGCTTTTGTGTTATAAAGCTTTGTTAAAGTATAAAGGAGATAGAGAAAACTTCTGACATAGACATCAAAAGAGGGTAGAAAGAGTACCCCCTTGCTAGTGTTAGCAATGGAGTTATATACTGTCCAATGAATCCAAAGAATGTCTGGAGGTTGTAAAGACCTCACCAGACCTACTCCCATAATTTACATTTTAAAATAACAGAATTAGCCAGAAGGTTTAATCCAGAGATTGTCCTCAAACAGGATACATTGTTATATAATCCTTGTAAAGACCAGGCCTACTCCCATAATTTACATTTTAAGATAACAGAATTAGCCAGAAGGTTTAATCCAGAGACTGTCCTTAGGCATGATACATTATTGTTATATATTCCTAAGGAATGTAGAGGAAAAAAGGTTTGTCCTTTCTTCCTCCTTGAGAATTCCAGACCCCTCTTTCCTTGGGGACCCCTAGACTTCTTATCAACCTGCCTAGGAAATGACTCTATCAGTTGTTGAGGTGTCACATGGTATACAAAAATTAACTCCAAATGAAACATAAATCCAAATAAAATACCTAAGACTATAAAACTCTTAGAAGGAAACAGAAATAAATCTTCATTACCTTGGGTTAGACTAGATACAGCACCAAAAGCAAAGGCAACAAAAGACAACCCACAGAATGGGAGGGAAAAAACTGCAAATTGTGTATCTGATAAGGAACTTGCATTCAGAATATACAAAGAACCATGACATCTCAACAACAAAAACTCAAATAACCCAATTAAAAATGGGCAAAGGATCTGAATAGATATTTCAACAAAGAAGTCATAAGATGTTCAACATCATTACCTGACAGGGAAGTACAAATCAGACCCACAATTGATACTAGTTCACACTCACTAGACTAGATCCAACTAGAATAAAAATCAAATTACAACAAGTGTTGGCAAGGAGGTATGCCTGACAGCATGGAGTGCAGGTGCCAGGGGATCAGGTGCAGGACTATGAGGCCCACCAACACAACCACTTCCCTTTCAGTGCTTGCCAACCATCGACACATCAACTATGATTTCTAATGTATGGACACAGTTCAGTAGGAGACAGCTGGCAGGAAATGGGGTGGATCACACATCAAGTGTATCACACACAGGGCGAGTTGATGTTTCCTAAATTTTGCATCAGTTAGAGATTCACATTTATGTTTGTGTGTGTGCAACTATACAGAAAATGTGCATGTATCACAGAGAGGCTGAGTGTGGGGCACATACAGCCAATGTTTCTTGTGAAAATTGTCTCCGTTATAGATAAACATTTGTCTACAGATGTACACATGTTTATACACACATGCATATATACATGTGTACAATTGTGTATGTGTATATGGGGTTGCCATGTGAATTGTGTCATCTCCTGTGAGTCACAGCCAAGGATGTTGGAGAAACCCCTTTGTATTCTGTTTACCTAAAGAGAAAGGAACACTAGCAAGCCAAAGTTCCCTTGATCTTAGGAAACCATTAGCAGACACATTTAGCAGAGCGGGGCCAAGGGGTGGAGGAAGACTGGGTGCTCGGCGGCACAGACACTGGAGGGAATGTTGACATGGCCCATGGATGTCCAGGAACAACTTGGACTTAAGATGCAGGAAACAGTGGCTCCAAGATGCGACCATAGCTTCCCTGGTCCTCACATTCTTTACCTGTCTTACCTGCATCTTGAGGCTGATTTGAGACTAAGCATGATGTTACCTGTGAAGGTCCTTACCTGTGGCCCTAAGGAGACCCTCCTTCCTGTTCATTCTCACAAGCAGAGGTTTTCTACTTGCAGAGAAAACCCAAGCCATCTCCGACATCCGCTTCAGTGACAAAGGCCTCTTAGGACAAACCCCACCCCTCTCGCATGCAACTTGAAAAGGAACAAGACGGTAGACATATACTTAAAAACAAGCAACAACAACACACCCTGAACCCGCCCGGTCCCCCAGCCAGTGTGCGTAAGACACACACAGGAAGGAAGTGGCCGAGTGATTCAAAGAGGCTGAGCTTCTATGTCTCAGGAAAGGAAAATTTTCCGACCAACCCACCCCGTCTGTGGTTGGGAACAAGGTCTCAGAAGTAGCCTGGGCCAGCGTCCCTTCCCCCACCCCCTCCAGCACTGTAGACAAAACAGTGAGGCCAGGTCCCGCAGGAAGGCACCCTGCGGCACAGCAAACCTGCTCCTGCTGGTCCTTGGGTCACTGTGGTCCTGGCTGTCCAGCAAGCAGGCGTGGGCGGCTACCCAGTCTGCAGATGCTGAGGGAAGACCTCTAAGAGGCCTGTTTCTTTGTGTGCTCCCAGATACTGACTCACCCAGAAACCTGTTTTAGATTTCTCTTCATAACCAGCTTCAGGCCCCAGCAGGTCTAGCCCTATGAAGGGAGAATACCTTCCACACCCCTGTGACCTGGGGTGGGAGGATACCCAGACCTGAGCCTTCCTACCCCTGCCACATACCCCAGGGCCAGGCTCAGTGGATGGCCAGCACCCTGATTCATCTATGCCCTTTGTTCTCTTCCCTTCCTCTCTGTTCTCCATCCGCAAGCCCATCCCCGGAGCCTAGGTCAAGGCCACTTCCTCTGTGTACCCTCCCTGCCTGTCTCTTGCTGGGACTGATCTGGCATTTTACCATGTCGGCCGGCATCTGTCTGGCTGTGTGAGTCTGAGCAAGCGGACAAACCCTCTGAGCCTCCTTCTCCATCTGCGGAATGGGGATGATCAAGATGCCAGCTGGGACAAGATCACAGTGGCAAGGCACTGAGCTGATGCGCGGTACTCCAGGCTCCAGTACCAGCCGTCAGGAGGATACTGGCCTTCCATCCTCTGACAGGCATAATCTCCTGCAGTAGGACTCACTGGGCCTCATTCCATTTTCCCTGCATGCAGCAGGTGCTCAAAAGAGAAAGGTGAGGAGCTGTGTCTCCTAGCTGTCTGGGGCCTGGGAACCCTGCAGGGTGGAGGGCAGCTGAGACACAGATCGTGGTGAACAGCACCCCCCATGGAATGGGCAGGAGCAGCTGGGGTGGCTGCGTCCCTGAGGGACTGGCTCGGGGCCAAAGATGACGATCAGCGTCGGGCCTCCTCCAGCCAGGCCAGCCTGTGTCCAGACTGAGGGCTTGGGAAGACCTCTCAGGCTGAGCGTCCAGTGTGGGTATGTCTTAGTTGATGATCCCTGTGGCCCTCAAGGACTCTGGAATTCAAGCATACCCACCAGCAGGGAGAAACCAAGCACACTCACCTGCAGAGGCCAGTGCTGACAGGGCACTGGGCTGTCACAGCCCCAGTGAACATGGGGCAGCCACCATTGGCAGAGGAGCCTGGATGCTTGTCTTCGTCTTCTGGAGGCCAGCGAAGGAAGGAAGATGGAAGGCCGGCATTCCCGGGCCCTGCAGTATGCTCAGGCCAAGGGAGACCCCAAGAGGGAGGCAGTCTCGGCCTGGCGTGGGGTGACTGGGCCTGCCATGTGGTCTAAGGAAACCAACAGCCAGACACATCTGATCAGGGAGAATAGGGGCTGGGCCCTGTCCCATGTTGTGGAAGCACTAGGACAAGAAGCCAGGCCACCACCAGCAGAGGCTGAACTTCCCTGTGGGCCAGTCCTCTGCCTTAGCACAGACAGCCCTGCAGGTCCTGATGAAGTTCATAGAAAGGTGGGGGCCAGTGGTCTGTGTGGTTCATTTGAATATCCTACTGATGCTGGGGGCTTCTCTCTAGTGGTAAAGAACCTACCTGCAGGAGACATAAGAGACCCAAGTTTGATCCCTGGGTAGGGAAGATTCCCCCAGAGAATGGAATGGTTGCCCGGAGAATCCCAGGGACAGAGGGGCCTGGCAGGCTACAGTCCATGGGATCACAAGGAGTTGGACACAACTGAAGTGACTTAGCATGCATGCACGCACTGGTGTCGAGGGTTTCGTTGCTGAAGTCACTCAGATTTTCCAGGCAGAGGCTCAAGTTAAAAACAAACAAGTTCTTGAGAATTTCAGGACAGAGAATTGTTGAGGGATTCTGGCTTTACCCAAATGGACTGTTTTCAGGCTTGTGAACTAGAGAGGTCAGCAGGACCAAGGCCGAGAGGCTGGCCTTGGATGGATTGATCCAGCACTGGGGCCTGAGAAGAGGGGTGACTTTGAAAGAAGGGTTATGGAGGGGAATCTCACTGGGGTAGACCCAGGGAATCATGTTTCCCTGGCGAGGGAAAGCAAGGACCTGGTCACCCCACCTAGGCATGGACCACAGCCTGAATGCCAGAGCTGCGCTGGGGCTTGCCCAGCCCTCTGGTCAAGGGGCTTCTGGGCCTCTGTGCTGCTGACATCACGCAGGGTCCCCCGATGCTCTGGCTCTCCTCTCTCCCCTGTACTCTCTTGTCTCCTCAGGCCTCCTCCCTCCCCAACTCCTGCCTGTGAAAAAACGCAGCAGAGAGAAATTCTGAGACCCCTGCCTGCCCTGTGCTCAGAACCTTCTCTCTTGTTCCACCCATGGTACAGCTCACCCACCATGGGTGCACCCAGGATGGAGTTGCGGGGGCCAGATTTACCCTCCCTCCCAAAACTACCAACACAACCAGACAAGCTCGTGAACAACAGGACATTGGTCAAGGAAAGACGGTGGTCCCTGGGAGATGGGAAATGGATGAGTGAGCCCCGTGGTGGTCTCACTCACTGCCCGAGAGGTTTATGGGCTGCAGAGCACACAAGGGGCCTCCTGGATGAATAGAGAGGGCTCCCCAAGTTCAGAAGATGGAGCTGGATATCTAAGGAGATAAAGGCAGCTAGAGTTTTTAGGACAGAGGACCCCAAGGGGACTGCTGCTGAGACAGAGCCGTGGGGGTGTGCAGAGTGCTCCCTGGGGGCACTCGCACATGCCTGTGAAGAGCACTGTAAGAAGAGACCAGTGCCGGGTGTTCACATGGGGCTCCACCTCCACCAGCCAGACTGGAACCTCACATTCACTAAGTAACAGATTCACTGAGTAGCAGGGGTGGGTGGGTGCCCAGGGTTAAACCAGACTCTCCCGTCTAGACTGAGCTCAGCTCCAAACTCACCTGACAAATCACAAAAGCAAGACCAAAAAAGATCAAAAAGTTTCTGAGTAACTTAGTTGCATCTTAGAATAAAAACCTCAAGAATATTTCTCAAAATACAAAAATATCAAGCCTCCAATCTGGTAAAATCCACACTACCTAACATCCAATTAAGATGAACTTGCAAAAAAATTTTTTTCAATTTTAAAAACCAAGGGAAAAAAATTAAAAACAAACAAACAAAAAAATAGGATGACTTTGTGCCTGAGAAGAGGCAGGAAGATGTATGTCTAAGGAGGACAGCTGGGCATGGTTGGCTGGCCAGCACAGAACGTCTTGTTTGGGTCAGAGGCTGTGTCTGCCTGGGCGGCAGCGATGTAGGAACAATGTTTAGGAGGGTCCCCTCTCCTGGGGGATGATGAGGAGGTCAGGGTGGGGAAGAGGTCTTCAAATATGACCATGAACCAGGGGAAAAAGTCTCAACTCCACATCTGCCTCCAATAACATGGCATGGAAGGGTTTCACACTTGCTCTCATCTCTCTCCTCCTATTTTCCCTCTTTATTGTGAATATAATATAACATCCAGAAAAACGCTTAAAACATAAGTGCTCAGGGACTTCCCTGGTAATCCAGTGATTAAGACTAAAGGCTTCCACTGCAGGGGGCACAGATTCTATCTCTGGTTGGCTAACTAAGATCCCACATGCTACATGGCCAAAAAATAACCTCAAAACAAACAAAAAACTATAAGCGTTCAACACCAGCCAGACGCATCCCGGCAGTCCCTCCTCCCTCCCTGGATTTCTGGCCCCTCTTCCCTGGATTTCTGCCGCTGGCATTCCCAGGAAGCACTTCCTGAAATGGTTTTATGGTTGACCAGGCATTCTTATGTCCAGTGATGCCAGCTACACAGCTTAGTCTCCAGCACACTTTGAATAAACGTGGCAAAAGCAGTCTTGGTCCTGATCTGAGGAGGAAGGGTCCAGTCTTTCACCAAGTACGATGCTACCTGTGGGTGATTCACAGATGCCTTTATTGGGTGGAGGCTTTGTGAGTAATTTTTATCATGAAGGGGTGTTAGATTTTGGCAAATGAGTTTTTAATAATTTTCTTTCTTTATTTTTTGGCTGTGCTAGGTCTTCGTTGCTGTGAGGGCTTTTCTCTAGTTGCGGCAAGCCAGGACTACTCTTTGTTGCTGTGCTGGGGCTTCTCATTAAGGTGACTTCTCGTTTCAGAGCACGGGCTCTAGGGCACAGGGTTAGTAGTTGTGCGCACCTTAGTTGCCCTGAGGAATGTGAGATTTTCCCAGACCAGTGACTGAACCTGTGTACCCTGCATTGACAGGCAGATTCTTAACCACTGAGCCCTCAGGGAAGCCCCGTCTATTTCTTTTTATGTCAGTTTTGGTAACTGGTATCTTTCTAGGAGTTGGTTGATTTCATCTAAGTTTTCTAACTTGCTGACATAGAGCTGTTCATAGTATTCCTCTTTGATCCTTTTTATTTCCATAATGCTGGTAGTAATGTCCTCTCTTTCCTTTCTGATTCTAGTAATTTAAATCTTCTCTCTTTTTTTTAATCAATCTAGTTAAAGGTTTGTCAATTTTGTTATACTTTTCAAAGAACCAGCTTTTGGTTTCACTGAATTTTCTATTGTTTTTAGATTCTCTGTTTCACTAATTTCTGTTGTAATCTTTATTATTTTTTTCCTTCTGCCTTGTTAAGATTTATTTCATTCCTTTTTTCCCCCAGTGTTTATAGCTGGAAGATTAGATGTTAGATTATTGATCTGGAGGTTTTTCCTCTTCCTTTTTTTTTTTTTTTGGCCTCATGGCATGTGGGATCTAATTCTCCAGCCAGGGATAGAACCTGTGCCTCCTGCATTGGAAGCACAGAATCTTAACCACCGTACCACCAGGGAAATCCCTCTCTTAATGTAGGCATTTAAAGCTATAAATTTCTCCCTAAGCACTGCTTAAGCTGAATCCTATTAGTTTCTGAACTGCTATTAAACATATTTTGGACATCCTGGACTGACACCACACAACTCTTAACTGTCTCTCATATTTTTCATCTTTTTGCCCTAGTCTGGGAAGTTTCCTTGACTCTGTTTTCCAGTCCTTTTCCGGATTTTTTGTATGACAATCACATTTTTAATCTCTCTGAACTTTTTCTTGTTCCCTGACTTTTNTTTTTTTTTTTTTTTGGCCTCATGGCATGTGGGATCTAATTCTCCAGCCAGGGATAGAACCTGTGCCTCCTGCATTGGAAGCACAGAATCTTAACCACCGTACCACCAGGGAAATCCCTCTCTTAATGTAGGCATTTAAAGCTATAAATTTCTCCCTAAGCACTGCTTAAGCTGAATCCTATTAGTTTCTGAACTGCTATTAAACATATTTTGGACATCCTGGACTGACACCACACAACTCTTAACTGTCTCTCATATTTTTCATCTTTTTGCCCTAGTCTGGGAAGTTTCCTTGACTCTGTTTTCCAGTCCTTTTCCGGATTTTTTGTATGACAATCACATTTTTAATCTCTCTGAACTTTTTCTTGTTCCCTGACTTTTCCTTTTTCTGGCTACCTGTTCTTGTTTTGTGAATGCAGTACCTCCTCAAACATCTCTGAGATATTAACTATGATTTCTAAGTTCTGCTCATCGCCTTTATTATCTGTCTTCCTGGGACGGCTCTTACTTGGTTAATCCAGGTTCTTCTCTCTTGTGGTGACTATTTCTCTCAGTTGCCAGTTTGCACATCCGAGACTGAGGTGTTTGGACAGCCAGCAAGGCTCCCTCTGTGGTCTAGGGCTGTTTCCTCAGCAGGCCTCGCCCCTTCCTGGGAAGGCTGGCTCTGGCTCCGTCCAAAGAATGACTCATCGGTAATACATTATCCGTAGTCTTCAGTGGAGGGGGCTGGGCCTCTTCATCCCAGAGACCTGGCCAGTGATACCCCCAGGGTCACTTACAAGCCCAAACCAGATAATGCCAGCCTTCTGGTGGAGCTCCCAAGCAAGTGGAGTGCTCACCCCAAGGCTTTGTGGTCAGTCCCTCCACCATCATTTCCCTTCCCTGCAGAAAAGCCCCCAGCCAGTCCTGTTCATCAATTGCAAACTGAGTTCGCAGCCTCTCCAGGTGGTGGGGAGTCTAGCACCTCTACCCAGGCTGCCTCCTGCACATGGGCTGAGCTGCAGTCTCCTCTACCTTGGCTTACAAATCTATACAGTCATGCCTGTTTTTATTTTCTGAAAGTATGTCAGGCAGGAGTCCACCGTTACTCACCTGTGCCCCTCGCCCATCCCTTGGGTCTACTTGGGATGGTGCTCAGTTGCCATTTCCAGGGGGGTTGGCGAGGGGAGGAGAGTAGAAGGATGCTTCGTCTGCCCCTGGACACCTGAGCTGGTTTCCTTCTCTTGCGCGCCTGTAAGTCCCAGAGTTGGACCATAAAGAAGGCTGAGCGCCAAAAAATTGATGCTTTTGAACTATGGTGCTGGAGAATACTCTTGAGAGTCCCTTGGACTGGAAGGAGATCAAACCAGTCAATCTTAAAGGAAATCAGTCTTGAATGTACATTGGAAGGACTGATGCTGAAGCTAAAGCTCCAATACTTTGGCCACCTGATGCGAAGAGCCAACTCATTGGAATAGACCCTGATGTTGACAAAGATTGAGGGCAGGAGGAGAAGCAAATGACAGAGGACAAGATAATTGGCTAGCATCATCAACTCCATAGACAAGAGTTTGAGCAAACTCTGGGAGATACTGAAAGATAGGGAAGCCTGGGGTGCTGCAGTCCATGGGGTCACATTAGACCCTGATGTTGACAAAGATTGAGGGCAGGAGGAGAAGCAAATGACAGAGGACAAGATAATTGGCTAGCATCATCAACTCCATAGACAAGAGTTTGAGCAAACTCTGGGAGATACTGAAAGATAGGGAAGCCTGGGGTGCTGCAGTCCATGGGGTCACAAAGAGTTGGACATGACCGAATGACTGAACAAGTCACAGACACACACCATTGTCACTGCAGTCATGGTAACATGGCCACATGTAGGAGGCCTCGTCCCTGACAAGACCAGGGTCATCCCTAAGTAAACTGCCTGAGCTTGGCTATGGTGCTCCTGTTCAGTGAGATCACTTGTAATCACTGGCTGATTTTTTTCATGAGAAATGTAATTCAAGCTGTGGTACATATACACAATGGAGTATTACTCAGCCATTAAAAAAGAATANTGAGAATTCCAGACCCCTCTTTCCTTGGGGACCCCTAGACTTCTTATCAACCTGCCTAGGAAATGACTCTATCAGTTGTTGAGGTGTCACATGGTATACAAAAATTAACTCCAAATGAAACATAAATCCAAATAAAATACCTAAGACTATAAAACTCTTAGAAGGAAACAGAAATAAATCTTCATTACCTTGGGTTAGACTAGATACAGCACCAAAAGCAAAGGCAACAAAAGACAACCCACAGAATGGGAGGGAAAAAACTGCAAATTGTGTATCTGATAAGGAACTTGCATTCAGAATATACAAAGAACCATGACATCTCAACAACAAAAACTCAAATAACCCAATTAAAAATGGGCAAAGGATCTGAATAGATATTTCAACAAAGAAGTCATAAGATGTTCAACATCATTACCTGACAGGGAAGTACAAATCAGACCCACAATTGATACTAGTTCACACTCACTAGACTAGATCCAACTAGAATAAAAATCAAATTACAACAAGTGTTGGCAAGGAGGTATGCCTGACTGCATGGAGTGCAGGTGCCAGGGGATCAGGTGCAGGACTATGAGGCCCACCAACACAACCACTTCCCTTTCAGTGCTTGCCAACCATCGACACATCAACTATGATTTCTAATGTATGGACACAGTTCAGTAGGAGACAGCTGGCAGGAAATGGGGTGGATCACACATCAAGTGTATCACACACAGGGCGAGTTGATGTTTCCTAAATTTTGCATCAGTTAGAGATTCACATTTATGTTTGTGTGTGTGCAACTATACAGAAAATGTGCATGTATCACAGAGAGGCTGAGTGTGGGGCACATACAGCCAATGTTTCTTGTGAAAATTGTCTCCGTTATAGATAAACATTTGTCTACAGATGTACACATGTTTATACACACATGCATATATACATGTGTACAATTGTGTATGTGTATATGGGGTTGCCATGTGAATTGTGTCATCTCCTGTGAGTCACAGCCAAGGATGTTGGAGAAACCCCTTTGTATTCTGTTTACCTAAAGAGAAAGGAACACTAGCAAGCCAAAGTTCCCTTGATCTTAGGAAACCATTAGCAGACACATTTAGCAGAGCGGGGCCAAGGGGTGGAGGAAGACTGGGTGCTCGGCGGCACAGACACTGGAGGGAATGTTGACATGGCCCATGGATGTCCAGGAACAACTTGGACTTAAGATGCAGGAAACAGTGGCTCCAAGATGCGACCATAGCTTCCCTGGTCCTCACATTCTTTACCTGTCTTACCTGCATCTTGAGGCTGATTTGAGACTAAGCATGATGTTACCTGTGAAGGTCCTTACCTGTGGCCCTAAGGAGACCCTCCTTCCTGTTCATTCTCACAAGCAGAGGTTTTCTACTTGCAGAGAAAACCCAAGCCATCTCCGACATCCGCTTCAGTGACAAAGGCCTCTTAGGACAAACCCCACCCCTCTCGCATGCAACTTGAAAAGGAACAAGACGGTAGACATAAACTTAAAAACAAGCAACAACAACACACCCTGAACCCGCCCGGTCCCCCAGCCAGTGTGCGTAAGACACACACAGGAAGGAAGTGGCCGAGTGATTCAAAGAGGCTGAGCTTCTATGTCTCAGGAAAGGAAAATTTTCCGACCAACCCACCCCGTCTGTGGTTGGGAACAAGGTCTCAGAAGTAGCCTGGGCCAGCGTCCCTTCCCCCACCCCCTCCAGCACTGTAGACAAAACAGTGAGGCCAGGTCCCGCAGGAAGGCACCCTGCGGCACAGCAAACCTGCTCCTGCTGGTCCTTGGGTCACTGTGGTCCTGGCTGTCCAGCAAGCAGGCGTGGGCGGCTACCCAGTCTGCAGATGCTGAGGGAAGACCTCTAAGAGGCCTGTTTCTTTGTGTGCTCCCAGATACTGACTCACCCAGAAACCTGTTTTAGATTTCTCTTCATAACCAGCTTCAGGCCCCAGCAGGTCTAGCCCTATGAAGGGAGAATACCTTCCACACCCCTGTGACCTGGGGTGGGAGGATACCCAGACCTGAGCCTTCCTGCCCCTGCCACATACCCCAGGGCCAGGCTCAGTGGATGGCCAGCACCCTGATTCATCTATGCCCTTTGTTCTCTTCCCTTCCTCTCTGTTCTCCATCCGCAAGCCCATCCCCGGAGCCTAGGTCAAGGCCACTTCCTCTGTGTACCCTCCCTGCCTGTCTCTTGCTGGGACTGATCTGGCATTTTACCATGTCGGCCGGCATCTGTCTGGCTGTGTGAGTCTGAGCAAGCGGACAAACCCTCTGAGCCTCCTTCTCCATCTGCGGAATGGGGATGATCAAGATGCCAGCTGGGACAAGATCACAGTGGCAAGGCACTGAGCTGATGCGCGGTACTCCAGGCTCCAGTACCAGCCGTCAGGAGGATACTGGCCTTCCATCCTCTGACAGGCATAATCTCCTGCAGTAGGACTCACTGGGCCTCATTCCATTTTCCCTGCATGCAGCAGGTGCTCAAAAGAGAAAGGTGAGGAGCTGTGTCTCCTAGCTGTCTGGGGCCTGGGAACCCTGCAGGGTGGAGGGCAGCTGAGACACAGATCGTGGTGAACAGCACCCCCCATGGAATGGGCAGGAGCAGCTGGGGTGGCTGCGTCCCTGAGGGACTGGCTCGGGGCCAAAGATGACGATCAGCATCGGGCCTCCTCCAGCCAGGCCAGCCTGTGTCCAGACTGAGGGCTTGGGAAGACCTCTCAGGCTGAGCGTCCAGTGTGGGTATGTCTTAGTTGATGATCCCTGTGGCCCTCAAGGACTCTGGAATTCAAGCATACCCACCAGCAGGGAGAAACCAAGCACACTCACCTGCAGAGGCCAGTGCTGACAGGGCACTGGGCTGTCACAGCCCCAGTGAACATGGGGCAGCCACCATTGGCAGAGGAGCCTGGATGCTTGTCTTCG
Organism: Oreotragus oreotragus; assembly: GCA_006410675.1. Taxonomy (NCBI): domain Eukaryota; kingdom Metazoa; phylum Chordata; class Mammalia; order Artiodactyla; family Bovidae; genus Oreotragus; species Oreotragus oreotragus. The sequence goes on along the minus strand of SJYX01021546.1, from coordinate 209,539 downwards.
TCTTCTGGAGGCCAGCGAAGGAAGGAAGATGGAAGGCCGGCATTCCCGGGCCCTGCAGTATGCTCAGGCCAAGGGAGACCCCAAGAGGGAGGCAGTCTCGGCCTGGCGTGGGGTGACTGGGCCTGCCATGTGGTCTAAGGAAACCAACAGCCAGACACATCTGATCAGGGAGAATAGGGGCTGGGCCTTGTCCCATGTTGTGGAAGCACTAGGACAAGAAGCCAGGCCACCACCAGCAGAGGCTGAACTTCCCTGTGGGCCAGTCCTCTGCCTTAGCACAGACAGCCCTGCAGGTCCTGATGAAGTTCATAGAAAGGTGGGGGCCAGTGGTCTGTGTGGTTCATTTGAATATCCTACTGATGCTGGGGGCTTCTCTCTAGTGGTAAAGAACCTACCTGCAGGAGACATAAGAGACCCAAGTTTGATCCCTGGGTAGGGAAGATTCCCCCAGAGAATGGAATGGTTGCCCGGAGAATCCCAGGGACAGAGGGGCCTGGCAGGCTACAGTCCATGGGATCACAAGGAGTTGGACACAACTGAAGTGACTTAGCATGCATGCACGCACTGGTGTCGAGGGTTTCGTTGCTGAAGTCACTCAGATTTTCCAGGCAGAGGCTCAAGTTAAAAACAAACAAGTTCTTGAGAATTTCAGGACAGAGAATTGTTGAGGGATTCTGGCTTTACCCAAATGGACTGTTTTCAGGCTTGTGAACTAGAGAGGTCAGCAGGACCAAGGCCGAGAGGCTGGCCTTGGATGGATTGATCCAGCACTGGGGCCTGAGAAGAGGGGTGACTTTGAAAGAAGGGTTATGGAGGGGAATCTCACTGGGGTAGACCCAGGGAATCATGTTTCCCTGGCGAGGGAAAGCAAGGACCTGGTCACCCCACCTAGGCATGGACCACAGCCTGAATGCCAGAGCTGCGCTGGGGCTTGCCCAGCCCTCTGGTCAAGGGGCTTCTGGGCCTCTGTGCTGCTGACATCACGCAGGGTCCCCCGATGCTCTGGCTCTCCTCTCTCCCCTGTACTCTCTTGTCTCCTCAGGCCTCCTCCCTCCCCAACTCCTGCCTGTGAAAAAACGCAGCAGAGAGAAATTCTGAGACCCCTGCCTGCCCTGTGCTCAGAACCTTCTCTCTTGTTCCACCCATGGTACAGCTCACCCACCATGGGTGCACCCAGGATGGAGTTGCGGGGGCCAGATTTACCCTCCCTCCCAAAACTACCAACACAACCAGACAAGCTCGTGAACGACAGGACATTGGTCAAGGAAAGACGGTGGTCCCTGGGAGATGGGAAATGGATGAGTGAGCCCCGTGGTGGTCTCAATCACTGCCCGAGAGGTTTATGGGCTGCAGAGCACACAAGGGGCCTCCTGGATGAATAGAGAGGGCTCCCCAAGTTCAGAAGATGGAGCTGGATATCTAAGGAGATAAAGGCAGCTAGAGTTTTTAGGACAGAGGACCCCAAGGGGACTGCTGCTGAGACAGAGCCGTGGGGGTGTGCAGAGTGCTCCCTGGGGGCACTCGCACATGCCTGTGAAGAGCACTGTAAGAAGAGACCAGTGCCGGGTGTTCACATGGGGCTCCACCTCCACCAGCCAGACTGGAACCTCACATTCACTAAGTAACAGATTCACTGAGTAGCAGGGGTGGGTGGGTGCCCAGGGTTAAACCAGACTCTCCCGTCTAGACTGAGCTCAGCTCCAAACTCACCTGACAAATCACAAAAGCAAGACCAAAAAAGATCAAAAAGTTTCTGAGTAACTTAGTTGCATCTTAGAATAAAAACCTCAAGAATATTTCTCAAAATACAAAAATATCAAGCCTCCAATCTGGTAAAATCCACACTACCTAACATCCAATTAAGATGAACTTGCAAAAAAATTTTTTTCAATTTTAAAAACCAAGGGAAAAAAATTAAAAACAAACAAACAAAAAAAATAGGATGACTTTGTGCCTGAGAAGAGGCAGGAAGATGTATGTCTAAGGAGGACAGCTGGGCATGGTTGGCTGGCCAGCACAGAACGTCTTGTTTGGGTCAGAGGCTGTGTCTGCCTGGGCGGCAGCGATGTAGGAACAATGTTTAGGAGGGTCCCCTCTCCTGGGGGATGATGAGGAGGTCAGGGTGGGGAAGAGGTCTTCAAATATGACCATGAACCAGGGGAAAAAGTCTCAACTCCACATCTGCCTCCAATAACATGGCATGGAAGGGTTTCACACTTGCTCTCATCTCTCTCCTCCTATTTTCCCTCTTTATTGTGAATATAATATAACATCCAGAAAAACGCTTAAAACATAAGTGCTCAGGGACTTCCCTGGTAATCCAGTGATTAAGACTAAAGGCTTCCACTGCAGGGGGCACAGATTCTATCTCTGGTTGGCTAACTAAGATCCCACATGCTACATGGCCAAAAAATAACCTCAAAACAAACAAAAAACTATAAGCGTTCAACACCAGCCAGACGCATCCCGGCAGTCCCTCCTCCCTCCCTGGATTTCTGGCCCCTCTTCCCTGGATTTCTGCCGCTGGCATTCCCAGGAAGCACTTCCTGAAATGGTTTTATGGTTGACCAGGCATTCTTATGTCCAGTGATGCCAGCTACACAGCTTAGTCTCCAGCACACTTTGAATAAACGTGGCAAAAGCAGTCTTGGTCCTGATCTGAGGAGGAAGGGTCCAGTCTTTCACCAAGTACGATGCTACCTGTGGGTGATTCACAGATGCCTTTATTGGGTGGAGGCTTTGTGAGTAATTTTTATCATGAAGGGGTGTTAGATTTTGGCAAATGAGTTTTTAATAATTTTCTTTCTTTATTTTTTGGCTGTGCTAGGTCTTCGTTGCTGTGAGGGCTTTTCTCTAGTTGCGGCAAGCCGGGACTACTCTTTGTTGCTGTGCTGGGGCTTCTCATTAAGGTGACTTCTCGTTTCAGAGCACGGGCTCTAGGGCACAGGGTTAGTAGTTGTGCGCACCTTAGTTGCCCTGAGGAATGTGAGATTTTCCCAGACCAGTGACTGAACCTGTGTACCCTGCATTGACAGGCAGATTCTTAACCACTGAGCCCTCAGGGAAGCCCCGTCTATTTCTTTTTATGTCAGTTTTGGTAACTGGTATCTTTCTAGGAGTTGGTTGATTTCATCTAAGTTTTCTAACTTGCTGACATAGAGCTGTTCATAGTATTCCTCTTTGATCCTTTTTATTTCCATAATGCTGGTAGTAATGTCCTCTCTTTCCTTTCTGATTCTAGTAATTTAAATCTTCTCTCTTTTTTTTAATCAATCTAGTTAAAGGTTTGTCAATTTTGTTATACTTTTCAAAGAACCAGCTTTTGGTTTCACTGAATTTTCTATTGTTTTTAGATTCTCTGTTTCACTAATTTCTGTTGTAATCTTTATTATTTTTTTCCTTCTGCCTTGTTAAGATTTATTTCATTCCTTTTTTCCCCCAGTGTTTATAGCTGGAAGATTAGATGTTAGATTATTGATCTGGAGGTTTTTCCTCTTCCTTTTTTTTTTTTTTTGGCCTCATGGCATGTGGGATCTAATTCTCCAGCCAGGGATAGAACCTGTGCCTCCTGCATTGGAAGCACAGAATCTTAACCACCGTACCACCAGGGAAATCCCTCTCTTAATGTAGGCATTTAAAGCTATAAATTTCTCCCTAAGCACTGCTTAAGCTGAATCCTATTAGTTTCTGAACTGCTATTAAACATATTTTGGACATCCTGGACTGACACCACACAACTCTTAACTGTCTCTCATATTTTTCATCTTTTTGCCCCAGTTTGGGAAGTTTCCTTGACTCTGTTTTCCAGTCCTTTTTCCAATTTTTTGTATGACAATCACATTTTTAATCTCTCTGAACTTTTTCTTGTTCCCTGACTTTTCCTTTTTCTGGCTACCTGTTCTTGTTTTGTGAATGCAGTACCTCCTCAAACATCTCTGAGATATTAACTATGATTTCTAAGTTCTGCTCATCGCCTTTATTATCTGTCTTCCTGGGACGGCTCTTACTTGGTTAATCCGGGTTCTTCTCTCTTGTGGTGACTATTTCTCTCAGTTGCCAGTTTGCACATCCGAGACTGAGGTGTTTGGACAGCCAGCAAGGCTCCCTCTGTGGTCTAGGGCTGTTTCCTCAGCAGGCCTCGCCCCTTCCTGGGAAGGCTGGCTCTGGCTCCGTCCAAAGAATGACTCATCGGTAATACATTATCCGTAGTCTTCAGTGGAGGGGGCTGGGCCTCTTCATCCCAGAGACCTGGCCAGTGATACCCCCAGGGTCACTTACAAGCCCAAACCGGATAATGCCAGCCTTCTGGTGGAGCTCCCAAGCAAGTGGAGTGCTCACCCCGAGGCTTTGTGGTCAGTCCTTCCACCATCATTTCCCTTCCCTGCAGGAAAGCCCCCAGCCAGTCCTGTTCATCAATTGCAAACTGAGCTCGCAGCCTCTCCAGGTGGTGGGGTGTCTAGCACTTCTATCCAGGCTGCCTCCTGCACATGGGCTGAGCTGCAGTCTCCTCTACCTTGGCTTACAAATCTATACAGTCATGCCTGTTTTTATTTTCTGAAAGTATGTCAGGCAGGAGTCCACCGTTACTCACCTGTGCCCCTCGCTCGTCCCTTGGGTCTACTTGGGATGGTGCTCAGTTGCCATTTCCAGGGGGGTTGGAGAGGGGAGGAGAGTAAAAGGATGCTCCGTCTGCCCCTGGACACCTGAGCTGGTTTCCTTCTCTTGCGTGCCTGTAAGTCCCAGAGTTGGATCATAAAGAAGGCTGAGCACCAAAGAATTGATGCTTTTGAACTGTGGTGCTGGAGAATACTCTTGAGAGTCCCTTGGACTGGAAGGAGATCAAACCAGTCAATCTTAAAGGAAATCAGTCTTGAATATACGTTGGAAGGACTGATGCTGAAGCTAAAGCTCCAATACTTTGGCCACCTGATTCGAAGAGCCAACTCATTGGAATAGACCCTGATGTTGATAAAGATTGAGGGCAGGAGGAGAAGCAAATGACAGAGGACAAGATAATTGGCTACCATCATCAACTTATACGTTGGAAGGACTGATGCTGAAGCTAAAGCTCCAATACTTTGGCCACCTGATTCGAAGAGCCAACTCATTGGAATAGACCCTGATGTTGATAAAGATTGAGGGCAGGAGGAGAAGCAAATGACAGAGGACAAGATAATTGGCTACCATCATCAACTCCGTAGACAAGAGTTTGAGCAAACTCTGGGAGATACTGAAAGACAGGGAAGCCTGGGGTGCTGCAGTCCATGGGGTCACAAAGAGTTAGACACGACTGAATGACTGAACAAGTCACAGACACACACCATTGTCACCGCAGTCATGGTAACATGGCCACATGTAGGAGGCCTCGTCCCTGACAAGACCAGGGTCATCCCTAAGTAAACTGCCTGAGCTTAGCTATGGTGCTCCTGTGCAGTGAGATCACTTGTAATCACTGGCTGATTTTTTTCATGAGAAATGTAATTCAAGCTGCGGTACATATACACAATGGAGTATTACTCAGCCATTAAAAAAGAATACATTTGAATCAGCTCTAATGAGGTGGATGAAACTGGAGCCTATTATACAGAGTGAAGTAAACCAGAAAGAAAAACACCAATCAGTATACTAACACATATATATGGACTTTAGAAAGATGGTAATGATAACCCTGTATGTGAGACAGCAAAAGAGACACAGATGTATGGAACAGTCTTTTGGACTCTGGGAGAGGGAAAGGGTGGGATGATTTGAGAGAATGGCATTGAAACATGTATAATATCATGTAAGAAACGAATTGCCAGTCCAGGTTCGATGCAGGTTACAGGATGCTTGGGGCTGGTGCACTAGGATGACCCAGAGGGTTGGTATGGGGAGGGAGGTGGGAGGGGGGTTCAGGATGGGGAACACGTGTACACCCGTGGTGGATTCATGTTGATGTATGGCAAAACCAATACAATATTGTAAAGTAAAAAAAAAAAAGCCCTAAACAGAATATCAGCCAGTCCATCTATATATAAAAAGAATAGTATGTCACCACTAATTTGGGTTAATTCCAGGAATGCACAATTGGTTTAACATTAAACAATCAACCAATGGAAAAAAGAAAAAGAAATATAATTCACTCTAAAACCTCTGAGAGTGGTGTAGCAGCTAGGACTGTCTTCAGCTGTGAGTGAAAGATATCCTAAAACAACAGTGACTTAAACAAGACACCAGTTTCTCCATGTGTGAGGAGGAAGGTCTGTTACGGAGGCTGCAGCATAATGAGGCTCTGGCTCCACCCCTCCCAGGCTCACCTATGTGCAGCTTTCATTCCTAGGATTATCTCATGGCCCAAGGTGACTGCTTCAGCTCCAGCCATCATATTGACATTCTAGCAGCAGAAGGATAAAAAGGGAGGAAGGACTTGCCCTATCCTTTTAAAACTACTTCCTGGAAAATAAAATTGAATTAAATTAAAAAGAAAAAATACCCAATTCCTGGAATGGAAGTTATTCTTGGTGATGCCACTCATACCCCATTGGTCAGAATTGGTTCAGATAGCCATGTATCACTCTCAAAATCAAGGGTCCCATTATTAAGGAAAGAGTAGATATAGTGGGGCCCACTGAGGGAGCCCAGGCAGGCGACATATCGCCACCCTGAGTTTACTTTCCCAGTGGCCTGCATGCCCCGGGCACTTGGGAAGACAGCCAGTCCACTGTCCGTAGCTCAGGTGGCCCAGTCACTCCCTACCTCCTTTGCTAGGGTCTGAGCATCGTGTCCCCCTCAGATTCACATGTTGGAATCTGTACACTCAGTGTGATGGTTTATTGGTGGGTGCTTAGGTCATGAAGACCTCATCAATGGGTTTAGAGATTATTCATTAGAGATTATAAAAGACGTGGAGCTCCTTAGACTGTCCCTTCTGCCTTTGTGAGGACACAGTGAGAAGTCTGCCACCCAGAAGAAGGCCCTCACCCAACTCTACAGGCACTTCAGTCTCAGACTTCCAGCCCCCAGACAGTGAGAAGTGTATTTCTATTGTTCATAAACCACCCAGTCTGTGCTTTGTTACAGCAGCTGGAAAGCATGATGACACCCTTTCTGGGCCTGTCATTCTCGGTGGTAAAGAATCCACCTGCTAATGCAGGAGACATGGGTGTGTTCAATCCTGGATCCAGGAAGATCACACACAATGCAGAGCAAGTAAGCCCGGGTGCCACAACTACTGAGCCTGTGGTCTAGAGCCCAGGAACCACAACTACTGAGGCCCGTGTGACCTAGAACCCACGCTCTGCAACAAGAGAAGCCCACGTACTACAACCAGGGAGTAGCCCTAGATCTCAGCAATTAGAGAAAAGCCTGCACAGCAATGAAGACCCAGCCCAACCAAAATAAATTAATAAAAAAATAATTATTATGGGGCCAGAGTTAATGAGCCATCACTTGCCAGGCACCAGGTTTCACTGCAGCCTTTGAAGCTTTGAAGACATTACCAAGCCCGGAGTGGAGGCTCTCCCCCAGGGGGGCTCCCAGCAGAAGAAGCCCTCAGAGAATCAGGGACTTCTGTGTCCCCAGACGTCACAGGGGCCAGAGGAGGCCATCCGGTGGAGCTGACGACAGTGCTGTGCAGAGAAAGTAAACGGAAAACCACCCGCCCTTCTTCCCTTCCTTGGGGCCTGGGCCCTGTGCGTCGGTTCTGGTGGAAGGAGTTGGGCTTGCAAGGGTCCCCAAGAAAGAAAGGATGGGTCACGGGGATGCTGGCCCGACCCCTCAGTGCAAGCTTTTTCCACAGCAGCTTCCCCACATTTCCCGTCCCTTGTTTGGATGAGGCCCTGTCAATGCTGTGGGCTGGGCCAGAGCGTTTCTTCCTTCCCTGGGAGGCCTGCCCTGCGGAGAATTCCAGATAACAAGCTGTCTGGTGTCTGCTTCCCCAGCTCCACCCTGGGCTTCCTGCCGTGGGGGGTACAGCTCCCATCCCAGGCTGGTTGTCTGGAACATGTGCTTGCTGGCTGGGGGAGGGAAGCACTGGGTCCTGCTGGCTTTGCGCTCAGCCCCCTCCACCCCCCACTACTCCNTCTGTAAGCATGGCTGCTGCTCTTCCTGGCCCGGCATCAACATTCGCTTCTTTTCGGAGGGGCACTCGGCTTCTCCCTTTGAGGCATTATACACACACCCACTGCTTTCGGATCGAGTTACTATCTGCATCTCTCGGATCTAGAAATGGGTGAGGGAGCTGTCTCTTATACACATCACTACTCCTCACCCCCCCCCCATTAAGCCTTTCCGCCTCCGCTGACTGAAGCTGCCTTTCCAGGGCCTTTGTTATCTGTGGCTGCCTAGAGGAACCCGGGCCCACATTGTCTGCCCAGCATCTCTGTACCACTTGCCTGGCAGCTCAGACAGTAAAGAATCTGCCTGCAATGCAGGAGACCCAGGTTTGATCCCTGGGTTGGGAAGATTCCCTGGGGAAGGAAATGACAACCCACTCCAGTATTCTCACCTAGAGAATCCTGTGAACAAGGGAGCCTGAAGAGCTACAGTTCATGGGGTCACAAACAGTCGGACATGGCTGAAACGACTTAGCACGCATGCACAGGACTGTCCCAGAGGCATGTGAGGCAGTCAACTCTTCAGAAGACTCAGTCCCAAGCCCAAGGTCCCCTCCCACGTGCCAAGCAAGATGATTGGCCAGAGACAACCCAGACCCTAACCCCATCACCATAAAACTTAAGACTGGGAGGCACATGGCAGAGCAGTCCTCCTGGGTTCTCTTAACCTCCTTCTTTCTGCCCAGGAGCCTCTTTACAATAAAGTCTCTTGCTTTTTCAGCATGTGTATCTCCTTGGACAATTCATTTCCGAGTGTTAGACAACAGCCTACTCTTGAGCCCTGGCAGGTGTCCCCCTTCCTGCAACAAATTTAATTCCCTCCTGACATCATCTACCAGGAGAGAGCACCAGATGCCACAGGTTAGGGGTTCAGTACTGCAAGACAGCCTCTACTTCAGAGAGTTCCAAGCCCAGGTTGTCACCTGTGCTTCTGACCAACTAGCTATAAATTGGAGGGTCTCGAAACCTGCTTTTCAGGTTCAGTTAATTTGCTACAGCTGTCAGAATTCAGAGGAACACTGACTTACAAGCACTAGTTCAATGTAAATGGCGTTTAAAGGACACAGGTGAGGAGGTACATTGGGGGAGGCCTGGAGGGGTCCAAGAGCCAGTGTTTCTGTCCCTGTGGAGCTGGGCTCCATCACACCCCAACAGGTGGACATGCTCACTCACCCTGAAGCTCATCCCATCTCCTCGTTAAAGAGTTTTTATAGAGCTTAATCTGTAGCCCCAACCCCCTTCCCAGGCTTTCCTGATAGCTCAATTGGTAAAAAATCCGCCTGTAGGGCAGGAGACCCCGATTTGATTCCTGGGTTGGGAAGATCCCCTGGAGAAGGAACAGGCTACCCACTCCAGTATTCTTGAGCTTCCCTTGCAGCTCAGCTCGTAAAGAATCTGCATGCAATGAGGGAGACCTGGGTTCGATCTCTGAGTTGGGAAGATCCCCTGGAGAAGGGAACAGCTACCCACTCCAGTATTCTGGCCTGGACAATTCCANCCCACTCCAGTATTCTTGAGCTTCCCTTGCAGCTCAGCTCGTAAAGAATCTGCATGCAATGAGGGAGACCTGGGTTCGATCTCTGAGTTGGGAAGATCCCCTGGAGAAGGGAACAGCTACCCACTCCAGTATTCTGGCCTGGACAATTCCATGGACTGTATAGTCCATGGGGTCGCAAAGAGTCGGATATGACTGAATGACTTTCACTAAACCTCTTCCCAGGGGTCAGCAGGTGGGGCTGCAACTTCCAAGTAACCAAGACGTTATTCTTGGTTTTGATGCTGACTGCATCCTCAGTCACCCCATTAGCATAAACTCACCTGGGCTCCAAGGGCTCCTGATGAAGAACAGAAGACACTCACCACTCAGGACATTCCAAAGGTTTAGGAGCTCTGCCGGGCCCTGGGTGAGATTACATACATGTCTTCTCCTTTTCTCATTATTCTTACGATTATTATCATTGGAGTAAAATTGCTTTACCATGTGGTGTTAGCTTCTGCTGTACAACAACATGAGTCAGCTATATGTATACATACATGCCCTCCCTCTTGAGCCTCCCTCCCATTNTACATGTCTTCTCCTTTTCTCATTATTCTTACGATTATTATCATTGGAGTAAAATTGCTTTACCATGTGGTGTTAGCTACTGCTGTACAACAACATGAGTCAGCTATATGTATACATACATGCCCTCCCTCTTGAGCCTCCCTCCCATTCCCCTGGTGGCCCTTTGGTAAAGCATCCACCTGCCAATGCAGGACACGTGGGTTCAATCCCTGAGTCGGGAAGATCCCCTGGAGATGGAAATGGCAACTCATTCCAGTATTCTTAACTGGGAAATCTCATGGACAGAGGAGCCTGGCATACCTTTGTCAATGGGGTCACAAAAGAGTTGGATACGACTTAGGAACTAAATAACAACAACACACATAGATGATAATGCTGTTTCCAGCTTTCTTCTTCCCACTCCCCACCCCGCATCATCCCACCCCCTGTGTTATACAGCAGCTTCCCACTACTTCTTTTACACATGGTGGTGTATATATGTCAATGCTATTCTCCAAGTTTATCTGACAGGCCCCTCCCTGCCCATGTTCACATGTCCATTTTCTATGTCTGCATCTCTATTTCTGTTTTACAAATAGGTTCATCGGTACCATTTCTCTAGATTCCACATATATGGGTTAAATATACATTATTTGTTCTTATCTTTCTGACATAACTTCCCTCTGTATGATAGTCTCTAAGTCCATCTACAGAGACTAAGTCAGGAATCTCTACAAATGACCCAGTTTTGATCCTTTTTTATGATTAAGTAATAGTCCATTGTATGTATGCATCACATCTTAAACTGTGGAAAATCCTGAAAGAGATGGGAATACCAGACCACCTAACCTTCCTCTTGAGAAACCTATATGCAGGTCAGGAAGCAACAGTTAGAACTGGACATGGAACAACAAACTGCTTCCAAATAGGAAAAGGAGTATGTCAAGGCTGTATATTGTCACCCTGCTTATTTAACTTCTATGCAGAGTACATCATGAGAAACACTGGGCTGGAAGAAACACAAGCTGGAATCAAGATTGCCGGGAGAAATATCAATAACCTCAGATATGAAGATGACACCACCCTTATGGCAGAAAGTTAAGAGGAACTAAAAAGCCTCTTGATGAAAGTGAAAGAAGAGAGTGAAAAAGTTGGCTGAAAGCTCAGCATTCAGAAAACTAACATCATGGCATCTGGTCCCATCACTTCATGGCAAATAGATGCGGAAACAGTGGAAACAGTGTCAGACTTTATTTTGGGGGGCTCGAAAATCACTGCAGATGGTGACTGCAGCCATGAAATTAAAAGACGCTTACTCCTTGGAAGGAAAGTTATGACAAACCTAGATAGTATATTCAAAAGCAGAGCCATTACTTTGCCGACTAAGGTCCATCTAGTCAAGGCTATGGTTTTTCCTGTGGTCATGTATGGACATGAGACTTGGACTGTGAAGAAGGCTGAGCACCAAAGAATTGATGCTTTTGAAGTGTGGTGTTGGAGAACTCTTGAGAGTCCCTTGGACTGCAAGGAGATCCAACCAGTCCATTCTAAAGGAGATCAGTCCTGGGATTTCTTTGGAAGGAATGATCCTAAAGCTGAAACTCCAATACTTTGGCCACCTCATGTGAAAAGTTGACTCATTGGAAAAGACCCTGATGCTGGGAGGCGTTGGGGGCAGGAGGAGAAGGGGATGACAGAGGATGAGATGGCTGGATGGCATCACCGACTCAATGGACATGAGTTTGAGTGAATTCTGGGAGTTGGTGATGGACAGGGAGGCCTGGCGTGCTGCAATTCATGGGGTTGCAAAGAGTCGGACATGACTGAGCGACTGAACTGAACTGAACCCTAAGACAAGATACATTTCTTCTTAGCCCATGGGCCTCGTCACGCTCTGCCCTCCTCTCACCAGCCTCATCAACCTCTGCAGCTTGTCTTTGGCCTTCTCTATTTGGAAACTCTGCCCAGGTATCTGCTAGGCTCCTTAGCTCACCTGATCCAGGTCCTTATTTAAACATCACCTGTTGAGGGAGGCCTTCCTATCAACCTCTTTATGGCTGCTGAGCCCCCTTCACTCAGGTCCCCTTCTCTTCATTATTGTTTTCTTTTCATCCTAATCACTACCTGACATGCAGGCTTAGAGGTTTACTGCCCCTTCCCCAATTAAAATACAAGCATGAAAGTGGAGGTGGGGGACTTTCCCAGTGGTCTAGTGGTTAAGACTTTTTACCTTCCAAGGCAGGGGGTGGGGTTTCAATCCCTGGTGGGAGCTAAGATCCTACATACCTTGTGACCAAAAAAAAAAAAAAAAAAAAACCAACCCATAAAACAGAAGCAATACTGTAATGAATTCAATAAAACCTTTAAAAATGGTTCATATTTTTTTTAATCTTAAAAAAAAGTAATGGGAGGAATTAAAAAAAAAAAGTGAAGGTGGCCCTCACTCCAGAGATGCTGGGAGAGAATGACTGTGAAGACATCCCTTTCCCAATGAGAAACCCCAGGCAGAGAGAGGGGAGGGCGGCCTGGGAGTAGGACCACCCCTGGTAGGTACTGAGAACTACTTGAGCGGCCTGTGGGTCCAGGACACACTGATGGAAGTTCGGTGGTCTGAACCACCCTCTCCATGGGTAGCACAGTAGAACAAAGGGATCATGAAAGCTGTGAAGGTCATTCAGGAAAAGGCCCTGTGAGAGGACCAGGCAGGGAGGTATGGGGCTCAGAGCCAGGCTCTCAGCTCCTCCCTGCCTGGTGTGCCAGGACAGGCCAGGCCAGAGTCCTGCCAATTCCCTGGGCCACATGACCCTCCCTTCCAGTGGCTGGCACCCCTGGGCCGTGCAGCAGGCACACCCCGCACATGCACACAGGTGAGCCACTCTGACTCAGAGCTCACCCCTGTCTGGCACCCAGCCTGTGGATGGCAGTTAGTCTTCAGCAACTTGGGCCAGGTCTGGGTATAAAGGCAGCAGGCCTGGGCCTGGACCTAGAGCAGCAGGTGTCCAGGACCTCCTGGGGCCAGCCTGGCACCAGCGTGGGCCGCTTCTCTGGTGGTTTGGCACATGGACTCCAGAAAATGCAGGGGAGCAGATACCTAGCCTGGTGAGCTTTCTTCCTCAGGAGGGGCTGGGCTGAGGGACCCCTTCCATTTCCAAAGGGAGCCCTGCTCCGTCGGAGGGGGATTAGGTAAGCCAGGCGTCGGGGAAGGGGGGCGGGGCTTGGCGGCACCTCCTCCAGGAAGGCTGGGAAGGGGAGCCAGCAGGGCTCTGCCCGGAACACACAAGATGCTCGGGGTAGGACTCGGGGTGGGGCTGTCTCCCTCAGCACCGTCTCCATGGAAACCTCTTTGCTGATGTAAGCCCGCCCAGTGGGGCGGATCAAAGAGCCCAGTGAGTGAGCATTTTGTAGGCATCTGGGCTGGCCCTGTGCTTCCCAGACCTGGCTACAGGGCCCTTCTGCCCACGGGGGCATGTGTGGCTGCCCTGGGCAGGCGGGGAGATGGGCGTCATGGTGAGGTCTCTACCTCCTGACTCGTGGCTTCTAAAACTTGGGCTTTCTGCTTGGTCTCTCCAGTGTCTGGAGACTGCGGGCAAAGTACCTGACACTGTGACCCCAGGGCAAAGGTGGCTCAGAGGGTCCTGGGTGGGCCCTGGGGATGTGAGCAGCCCCCAGAGGCACTGGCCACTTGCTGCACAGCCCATGGGCACTGGCCACTTCCTCCAAGGCCATTCCTGCACCACTATGGGAAGAGGGGAAGCCACCCTGAACATGTGCCCAGAACAGGCACTGGATGGGAGTTCAGGTGCTGGCTGAAGGGCTGGCCCCCACACTGGGCGGCTCCCCACTATCCATCCCACCTCCCTACCTGAGCAGACCAGAGCCAGAAGCTGGCTCTGAGTTAGGTGGGCGGTTTCTCCCCTCAGATTGTCATAGGTCCTCGCAGCCCGGTGCCCTGAAGCCTATTCCCTGACTGAAACGGCCCTGCCCCTGGGGCTGGGCTCTCACACGCGTGGGGGCGGGAAGCCTGAAAAATAACATCATTACCGCCCCGCGGGAACCTGGCCTGGTTAGTAGTGGGACCTGTCCAGGCAAAGGCCTTAGTCGAGCGGTCTGGCAAATTACCGGGTAGCTGTCGGAGCGGAGCCCAAGCGCAGACGTGCGTGCAGCAGGCTCCTTATTAGGCTAATTACGGCTCTGCGGCCCCAGGATGGCAGATCTAAGGTGGTGTTAGCCTTGGGAGGAGTCTTGCCAAAGGCAGGGGGGAGACAGACAGAAGATGGGGTGGGGACCCCAGGAGGGGTCTGCAGACCCCACACTGGTCCCCAAACTTTGCCCCCCTTCCTCATCTGTCAAGTTCATCCCTCTGCCTGTATGAGGTGCCAAGAACCGGGTTTGGTCCCTAATAATGTTATTAAGAAAACTGGCTTCCAGCTGTACACAGATCAGTTCATTTAATCCTGGCAACGAACCCATAAAGATGAGGAATCCGAGGCCTGGCGAAGTCGAGTGACTGCCTAGCTAGCTGTCAGAGCCGGGAACCCAGAAGCAGCGCCTGCCGGGAAGGGGAGCCAGGCCCAAGAACCTGCCAGAACCAGAACAGACAAACGAGTGGGATGTGGGATGTGGCCTCAGAGCCGCCCCAGTGTCCCTCCCTGGAGGGCCGGGCCCCCAGGCTTCCGGCCTGCTGGACTTCTCAGCTCGGAAGCCAACGCGGAGTCCCGAGGGGGGCGGAGGCACCGCGCCCCAGGCCTTGCTCATGGAGTCCCCGTGGGCGCGGTCCAGCAGCAAGCTTGGCTCCTGTCTGGTAATTACGGTAATTAGGTAATTAGGCCGGGCGTGGCCTGGGCCCAGCGCCAGGTGACCTACCTGTCCGCCAAGCACACCACTGCCCTAACCTGACCTCCAGGCCTTGGCCTCCCTCAACACCCTCCCCCACCCCAGGCACCTTCTCAATTTCGACTCCGTGGGAAATGACCCCGGGCTGTCTGGGCGGCAGAGTCAAAGGCAAGACTTGGACTGGAGGAAGGAGGAGGCCCAGGGGGTTCACAAGGTAGGGGTGGGGGTTGGGGGAAGGATGACACTGGCTAAGTGAGCTCAGGAGCCTGTTTTCTCAGCTGCCAAGCGATGCTTTCAACGCGGTCCTTTATTCATACCTGCATTCGGTGAACTTGGGTGAATTTGTATTAGGCACTTACTCCCACAGTTTCAGCAAACTCTGGGAGACAGAGAAGGACAGGGAAGCCTGGCGTTCTGCAATCTATGGGGTTGCAAAGAGTCGGACTCAACTTGGCAACTGAGCAACAATAACAACTTACTCCTGTATCAGACGCTGCCCCAGGCGCCCAGAAGCCTTCTGCAGACACTTGGCAGGAGGCTGGGCTGCGCTTAGTCACTCCATCGTGTCTTTGAGACATCATGGACTATAGCACACCAGGCTTCTCTGTCCATGGGGGTTTTCCAGGCAAGAATACTGGAGTGGGTTGCCATGCCCTCCTCCAGGGGATCTTCCCAGCCCAGAGATCAAACCCAGGTCTCCTGGATTGTGGGAGGATTCTTTACAGTCTGAGCCTGAGGGAAGCCCAAGAATACTGAAGTGGGTAGCCTATCCCTTCTCCAGGGGATCTTCCCGACCCAGTAATCGAACCAGAGTCTCCTGCATTGCAGCAGGATTCTTTACCAGCTGAGCTACCAGGGAAGCCCAATGGGGGAGGCAGGGAACATCAAAGAGAGAAAAGAGAAGGGCGATGGCAGTGAGGAGAGAAGGAAGAGCAGATGCAGGGGGCACCTTCAGACTGGATGAAAATGATCTAACCTTGTAGTGATGGTTACATGTGTCTGGGAATATACTAAAATCCAGTGAACTGTGTACATCAAATAGGTGAATTATATGATATATAGATTATATCTCAATAAAGTTGTTATAGGAAAAAAAGTACACCTAGAGAAATCTTGCTACCACTCGAATCCCCTCTGCCCACAGCCACATGACTTGTTTTTGCAAAAACTGATATACAAAAAAATTTTAATATCCTCTACTTTCTTACACAAGTGGTAGTATCTTATAGGTACTATTTGACATTTTACCTTAAAAACACACACACACACACACACACAAAACTTAGATCCTCTAAGGCTGGCTGTTCCCATCTGTGCCCTGTTTTTTTTAAGTTAAAAATGAACTCGGTATGTTTAATAAAGCTTGGTATTACCAAAATCGTGGTACAAACATCAAGTCACACACCCACACGACAGAATTCCATTTACAAAATGTCCCCTGGGAGGCATCCGCCGCCACTGCCACGCCAGGAGGACCCACCCAGGCCTGCGGTCCAGGGGGTGGGAAGGCGAGGGTAGGGGGGCGGTTGTTTTTTTTTTTAATTGTTTATTTTTTTGGCCATGCCGCAAGGCATATGGGATCTTAGTTCCCTGACCAGGGATTGAACCTTCATCCCCTGCATTGGAAGGCAGCATCTTAACCACTGGACCACTGGGGAAGTCCCTGTGCCCTGCTTTTTGATGAGTGCACATACTCCCTGGTGGGGGCGAACACCCAGGCTTGCCTGTGGCTTGAGTCCCCAGGAAAGGTGCCCTGATCTGAGAGTGTACTCTCCCCACTGTGGCCATGGAACAGGCTTGCTCTCCTTTCAGCCATACAGATGGTGTTTGTCCAAAGACAACTCTATCTTCTCATCTGTAAACTGGCTATTGTGGGAATCAAGCTTGTTGGCACAGGTCAGAGGTATAGAACAGTGTCTGGGACATAATGAACATGATTTGAGTGGGATTCCAGAGGGTAAAAGTAAAATGTTGGCTGCAAAGGAGCAAGAATCACAGTGGGACCAGACTTCCCATCAAAAGTACTGGGTGTAAGAAGATAGTAAGTATTTTGAACCCGGTTTTCCATATAAGCAGACTTTGGAAAGACTGAGTGTTCAGACCCAACCACCACAGTAAATACTGTAATAAAGCGAGTCACATGAATTTGGGGATTTCCCAGTATATAGAAACTGTATATTTATACTTTAGGAAGTGTGCAGTAACATTGTCTAGTATTGTACACACATAATTAAAATTGTTTGTTGTTTAGTTGCTCAATTGTGCCCAACTCTGTGCAACCCTACAGACAGACTGTATCCTGCCGGGATCCTCTGTCCATGGGATTTTCCCAGTAAGACTGCAGTGGGTTGACATTTCCTCTTCCATAATTAAAAATACTTTATTGCTAAAAAAAAAAATGCTGTCATCTGACAATGCAGCATTGCCACAGACCTTCAACTTGTGAAAATCAAAATATCTTTGAGATGCAATAAAACGAGGTCTGCTTGTACTCGGCCAAATTACCAGTCACGTATGCGGCAGAACATCAGTATTGTTACACCTTCAAGGATTCAAAAACATACAAGCCTCCCACACATCCTTTATTGGACAGTTACTAGAGGATGTTTTTCAGCAAAGTGATAAAGAAAACAGAAAAGCATGGTATTTGGACTCCAAAATTACTGTCCTGGGGCAATAAAGAAAGTCCTGGAGTTGACAGCTCACCACAGCCAGGTAGGGGCGAGAGTAGGGAAAGGGCTGAGGAGGAGGTCTTAAAACAGAGAAACTGAGGCTCAGGCTGAGGCACCTTATTAGTTTGCTAACAAGAAGGAAGAAAGGCATTAAACACTACACAGAGGGACTACCCTGGTGGTCCAGTGGTTAAGAATCTGCCTGCCAATGCAGGGGATATAGGTTTGATCCCTGGTTCAGGAAGATTCCACAAGCCACAGAGCAACTAAGCCTGTGCACCATAACTACTGAGCCCATGTTCTAGAGCACTGAGCACTGCCACAAACAGTAGCTCCCACTCTCAGAGAGTGAGATTGCACGAGCAACAAAGACCCAGCACGGCCAAAAATTAAGTAAATAAGTTAATTTTAAAAAATAAAAACTACAGAGAAAAACAGGTATGCTACAAAATTAAGTTCCAGATAGAAGGCAAACTAAAATGAGATATGATTTTTAACTACTGTTGGTCTGTAAAATGTGCTCACCCAATTTGCCCTGGATGCTAAAAATATCTTCCTGGAATGGTCCAAGATGAGGATGACTGTAGGTTCACAGAGAAGACTCTGCCTTCATATCAGGAAGCCCATTAATCACAAAACCTGAGGACAGATAAATGTTCCCCTGAGGCTTTAGGGAATAACCAACAAGATATTTAAAAACAGAAATGATAAAAGGCTTGTCCCTGGAGTGGTGGAACTTTCCAGGGGGAGAGTCAGAGGTGAGTGGGGAAGAGAGAAACATTTATCACTACGTTTTGGGAGGGTATTCTTTGGTTGTTTAGGTGGTTCAGTGGTAAAGAATCCGCCTGCCAATGCAGGAGACACAGGAGATGTTAGATTTGATTGGTTGAGACGATCCCTTGGAAAAGGGAATGGCAACCCACTCCAGCATTCTTGCCTGGGGAATCACATGGACAGAGGAACCTGGAGGGGTAGAGTCCATGGGCTCACAAACTGTCAGACATGACAGCATGCATGCACACACGTGCATGCACAAACACACATGCACATTTGGTTGTTTAATCTTGTTCATATGTATTAACTTTGATTAAAATTCATAACTGTTAAACAAGAAAGCTATGATCACATGACTCCCAAAGTTCACCATGCCATGATCCACAGAGTAAATATAGTTTGCTGTTTTACTTTGTAAAGCATTTTCACTGGCACTTTTGCAATTAGTTTTATAGCCCATGTGTAAGGAGTGTGCATCCTGTATACTCTATTGTATATGAGAAGGGAAAAAAAGACCAGTTTCAAATATTTACCTAACAGCACAGTGCCAGAGGGTCTGGGGGTGGGGTGGGTGAAGAAGAAGAATAATGATAAGTATAACAGCTCCCCCCATCCCCCAGGTGGATGCTTCAAGGTACCAGAGCAGGTAACAGGACCCCTTCCTGACCTCAGGGCTGCATCCTCCATAGTTTCATATCAATGAATCTTTCTTTTGTTTCTGAGGATCCCAGTGCCTGCTTCCTCTTCTCACAGTTCTATTTTTATTTTTGGTCACTGCTTATGGCTTGTGTCCCAGCCAGTGGCTGTGCTCCTGGTGCCAGGCCCCCTGGTAGCACCCATATTTCAGGAGCAGAGCTCTTCCTGGAACAGGCACAGCCTGCTGACCTGCTGGAGGAGCCCAAATGACATACGGGTCCCATCCGTGGACAATGTAAAATTGTCCAACATTTCACACCTGAAGCAAATATGGAGAAGGTGACAACCCCAGAGCTCCCACCACCCAGCTCAACTCCTAAATGCTGTGTTGAAGGTAACTGTGAAAGCCCTTGGGCCCTTCTAAGCCACTTGAGCCTGCCCTCCCCACGTCCTCTGGACTCCAGGATATGGGTACCAATGTTGATGCTCGAGGAACAGGGTCATGGCTTCAGGTGTTTTCCAGATTTCACAATCTGGCCACTACAGCAGTCTTCCTGTTTGTAGCTCGCCTTCTTTGTGTAGCAGTGTTTTGGATATCATAAGGTTAATGTCCTTGATTCTGCATTGGTCACAACACAGATGCGCAGACAGCCAGTGGACGTGTCCCTCCTTATGTGGATGCATGAGGGGCCTTTGGGTGTGTCCAGGTTTTGCTCTCCTGGAAGGCACTGCTATGAAAGCTGATGGACATCTCCTGGCAGTGGGTAGGTGCCCCCAAGTTAGCTTGGGCAAGTTTTTAGCCTCACAAAACTGCTATTGAAATATTTTTAATTATGGTTTTAATTGGAGGATAATTGCTTTATAATATCCTATTAGTTTCTGCCATACATCAACACGAATCAGCCATCGGTATTTATATGTCTTTCATTCTAAACATTATCAGTTCACTTCAGTTCAGTCGTT
This sequence comes from Oreotragus oreotragus, assembly GCA_006410675.1. Classification (NCBI taxonomy): domain Eukaryota; kingdom Metazoa; phylum Chordata; class Mammalia; order Artiodactyla; family Bovidae; genus Oreotragus; species Oreotragus oreotragus. The sequence goes on along the minus strand of SJYX01021546.1, from coordinate 189,524 downwards.
CAGTCATGTCCAACTCTTTGAGACCCCATGAATCACAGCACGCCAGGCCTCCCTGTCCATCACCAAATCCCGGAGTCTATCCAAACCCATGGCCATCGAGTCAGTGATGCCATCCAGCCATCTCATCCTCTGTCGTCCCCTTCTCCTCCTGCCCCCAATCCCTCCCAGCATCAGACTCTTTTCCAGTGTGTCAACTCTTCACATGAGGTGGCCAGAGTACTGGAGTTTCAGCTTCAACATCAGTCCTTCCAATGAACACCCAGGACTGATNACCAGATTAGTCCCCTGTGTAAAGTACTGCAGGGTCAAGTGCAAACTCCCTCCTGATCTGGTTCTTGCTCATTTCCAAGGCCAGCTGTCTGTGGCCATTCATGGTGCATCCCACATACTCTCGTGTTCCTTTAGTGAGAATGAGCAACCCTGGATATACTAGGGCCCAGGCTTCAGCGACTCTATTTTTAGAACTCAGCATCATGTCTGGCTTGCAGAAGGAGATACACAAATGCTTGTGGTACTGAATGGAAATGAACAAGACTTATTTTTGTCCTGGTGTGCTAGCTGTCACAGCAGTGTGGTACAGTGAAGAAGGTTCACTGTAGGATGACAGCAAGTCATTAAGAAATGGATTGAATTATGTTTATAAACGTAATATGCTACATCTTGCAAAGCAGTCAAATGAGGATGGTTATGATTTTAAAGTTTTGATTTAAAGGCATAGCGGTTCAACTGTGTCAGAGAGGCAGATATGCAAAAACACATTCTGTGAGTGCTCGAGTTATTGGGACTATTTGACTATAATTTAATAATATTGTGCTTCCCTGGGGGTAGAGTGGGGTGCGGTGGGGGAGGCTTAGCAACATTTGTGAGTTTGACATAAACTTTCTTAAATTTCATATTTATACCATTTTTTTTCTGTTCCTTCAAATTATTGTCTTATCAGAAACAGTTGCTAACTGCTAATTACTTGTTTTTATTTGCTTCTCTGAGACATGGTGTTTGGAGTTAAAATTACACTTAGGTTTAAAGTGTGGCTTGAGCAGTCCAAAGACAAGGAGGTATGTGATTCAACAGGCTGTGGGAAGAAATGATGCTAATAGGTACCACAACAGATGCAGCCTTCTTAAGGGGCCAAATCTCCATCTGTTGAAGGCAGCTGGCCCACCAAGACTGAGACATAAAAACCAAGCAGAGAGGGCTTCAGATACATGGTATGAGTCTAGTTTAAACTAGGAAACTTCATCCAGGAGCTGAGCAGCATATTTGAAGAAGCAGTTTTCGTGAGGGGTGGGGGAGAGTCTGGGGAGGTGCTGTAGTCGGAAGGCTGAATAAGACACTACAATTACAGCATTTGAGGCTCTACAATTTTTCTAATAGGTAGTATGAACAGTTAAGATGATTAACTGATAATTATCTCTATTTTCCTACCAGAAAAAATGACTTTGCCTCTAAAGGTGTGTAGAATGGTGTCAAGTGCTTCAGTGCTGATCCCCACACTCAACTTGGAAATTCCATTTGGAATTAATATCCCACCTTAAACTCTCCCCCCAGAACTAAGTGATCTCTTAATAATTGATGCCACCTTATTTGAAGGGACCTTTGTGTAATTCTGTGAATGTATCAAGTCTGATCAGCTTTCGCACTGTAGATAGTAAGCACAAGGGACTGGCTAAGAGAGAATTGTTACGGTGGAGGCTGCCCTAGTGGCTCGGTGGTGAAGGATCCGCCTGCTAATAGGCTTTGATCCCTGGTCCGGGAAGATCCCACGTGCCCTGGAGCAACTAAGCCCATGCGCCACAACTGCTGGGCCTGTGCTCCAGTGCCAGGGAAGTACAGCTGCTGAGCCCGCGTGTCGCCAACTACTGACGGCCTAGCACCCTAGGACCTGCTCTCCCCAACCAGGGAAGCCACTGCCACGAGAACCCACACACCGCAGCTAGAGAGTAGCCCGCACAGCAGCGAAGGCCCAGCACAGACAAAAATAATGAATGAAATTATGATTTTTTTACAAACTGTTACTGTGAAGTCTTATTTACACTGTGACCTCTTGGACCTAATCAAGTCCAATACAAAATTTGAGTTAATTTGGACAGGGCCCAAGTTGTATTTTTACCATGATACCATCTCTATAAAATATGTTTGAAACCAAGTTAGCATTTTGGATAAAATTTCAAAGTGGATTAAGTAATTTGTCAGGCACCCTCAGGGGTTTAGAAGCACCATTTACACCATAACTTACTATCCTGCTTACCAAAGTCAAGTCACTATTACCTTTTCATAAAACAAGATCTCTTAGTAAACAGCAATTTAGCAGACGGTCCAGTTTTCCTGTCAGTACACTTTTATCAGACATACTCTATGTGTTTAATTTTTGTGCTTAGCATTGTTGGCGATAAGAATAAATGTTAAGGAGGCAATAATATGCTTGGCAGGATAAAGATTTCCCCCACAATTATTTTTATAAGAAAATGAGAGAGTATATAATCATAGTGTAGACTGTATCATAGTTAAGTATTACAGAAATTCAGAGAGGTGAGATCGGTGCATTCTGGGTTAGTGAGGACCGGCTTTAGAGAGGGTGTTTGTCATCTAGTGCATGTTCAGTCATTTCAGTTGTATCCAACTCTTTCCGAGCCCCTGGACTGTAGCCCGCCAGGCTTTCTGTCCATGGGGTTCTCCAGGCAAGAATACTGGAGTGGGTTGCCATGCCCTCCTCTAGGGGATCTTCCCGACCAGGGATCGAATCCATGTCACCTGTGTCTCCTGTACTGGCTGGTGGGTTCTTTACCACCTGGGAAGCCTCTTTCCAAAAAATTACAATCCAGATTCCCACAAATTTCCTGCATTTCATTTCAGTTGTTAACATCAATCTTTAAGAAGGATATAGATAGGAGGATTCTACTGAGACGTTCTTTTCCCAGCTGCTCTGCCCTGCCCAACCCCACCTCATTTCTGCAACAGTTCAGAGCCTTGGGTCTGGGCCCTGGCTCTGTCCTGCTCCAAACCACCAACACTTAGGACTGAGGCTGCAGAACACTCATGACCTATTACCTCTTGACATTATGAGGGTAAACACAGATGAGATCTTTGGGTCTCCCTCATTCTCCAAGATTTTCTCTCAAAATATGGTTCTGACAAGAATTAAAATTTTCTTTTGCATCTCAAGGTCCAGTAGAGCCCATTTTCAACTTTCACTTGAAATCTTACCTCACGTTTATTAACATATGAGACAGGCATCCTTCTTGCCTCAGCATCCATTCTCCTTTATTCTGGGAACAGAGGGCTTCTCCTTTCGGAGCATTTGCATTGGTGTGCTAGAGCTGGCTCACAAAAACCAATGATTAAAACTTCAGGAGGGTAGTTTGTCCACTGCCATAAACTGTCAATTTGCTGTCCACTGCTGTTCAGTCGCTCAGTCATGGCTGACTCTTTGCGGCCCCGTGGACTGCGGCACGCCAGGCTCCTCTGTCCTTCACCATCTCCTGGAGCTTGCTCAACCTCATGTCCATCGAGTTGGTGATGCCATCCAACCATCTCATCCTCTGCCACCCCCTTCTCCTTTCGTCTTCAATCTTTGTCAGCATCGGGGTCTTTTCAAATGAATTGGCTGTTCGTATCAGGGAGCTTCAGTATCAGTCCTTCCAATGATTATTCAGGGTTGGTTTCCTTTAGGAAACTGTCACTACTTGACATTAGATTTTATAACCTTCTGATTAAACACATTCTATTAAAAAAAAAAAAACCTACGTCCAAGGAGCGGTGGCTGCGCGGAGGGCCGAGAGGAGCTACTCCACATTCAAGGTCAGGAGGGGCGGCTGTAAGGAGATACCCCTCGTCCAAGGTTAAGGAGCAGTGGCTGTGCTTTGCTGGAGCAGCCATGAAGAGATACCCCACGCCCAAGGTAAGAGAAACCCAAGTAAGATGGTAGGTGTTGTGAGAGGGCATCAGAGGGCAGACACACTGAAACCATACTCACAGAAAACTAGTCAATCTAATCATACGGACCACAGCCTTGTCTAACTCAATGAAACTAAGCCATGCTGTGTGGGGCCACTCAAGACAGGCAGGTCATGGTGGAGAAGTCTGACAGAATGTGGTCCACTGGAGAAGGGAATGGCAAGCCACTTCAGTATTCTTGCCTTGAGAACCCCATGAACAGTATGAAAAGGCAAAATAATAGGATACTGAAAGAGGAACTCCCCAGGTCAATAGGTGCCCAATATGCTTCTGGAGATCAGTAGAGAAATAACTCCAGAAAGAATGAAGGGATGGAGCCAAAGCAAAAACAATACCCAGTTGTGGATGTGACTGGCGATACAAGCAAGATCCGATGCTGTAAAGAGCAGTATTTCACAGGAACCTGGAATGTCAGGTCCATGAATCAAGGCAAACTGGAAGTGGTCAAACAAGAGATGGCAAGGGTGAACGTCGACATTCTAGGAATCAGCGAACTAAAATGGACTGGAATGGGTGAATTTAACTCAGATGACCATTATATCTACTACTGCGGGCAGGAATCCCTCAGAAGAAATGGAGTAGCCATCATGGTCAACAAAAGAGTCCNCTTTTCCAGTCCTGTGGCCACTGCTGAGTTTTCCAAATTTGCTGGCATATTGAGTGCAGCACTTTCACAGTATCATCTTTCAGGATTTGAAATAGCTCAACTGGAATTCCATCACTTCCACTAGCTTTGTTTGTAATGATGCTTTCTAAGGCCCACTTGACTTCACATTCCAGGATGTCTGGCTCCAGGTGAGTGATCACACCATCGTGATTATCTGGGTCATGAAGATCTTTTTTGTACAGTTCTTCTGTGTATTCTTGCCACCTCTTCTTAATATCTTCTGCTTCTGTTAGGTCCATACCATTTCTATCCTTTATTGAGCCAATCTTTGCATGAAATGTTCCCTTGGTATCTCTAATTTTCTTGACGAAAAGAAAATTTTCTGACAGAATGTGGTCCACTGGAGAAGGGAATGGCAAACCACTTCAGTATTCTTGCCTTGAAAACCCCATGAACAGTGTGAAAAGGCAAAAAGATAGGACACTGAAAGACGAACTCCCCAGGTTGGTAGCCCAATATACTACTAGCGATCAGTGGAGAAATAACTCCAGAAAGAATGAAGGGATGGAGCCAAAGCAAAAACAATACCCGGTTGTGGATATGACTGGTGATAGAAGCAAGGTCCAATGCTGTAAAGAGCAATATTGCATAGGAACCTGGAATGTTAGGTCCATGAATCAAGGCAAATTGGAAGTGGTCAAACGAGATGGCAAGAGTGAACGTCGACAATCTAGGAATCAGCGAACTAAGATGGACTGGAATGGGTGAATTTAACAAAGATGACCATTATATCTACTACTGTGGGCAGGAATCCCTTAGAAGAAATGGAGTAGCCATCATGGTCAACAAAAGAGTCTGAAATGCAGTACTGGATGCAGTCTCAAAAATGACAGAATGATCTCTGTTCATTTCCAAGGCAAACCATTCAATATCACAGTAATCCAAGCCTATGCCCCAACCAGTAACGCTGAAGAAGCTGAAGTTGAACGGTTCTATGAAGACCTACAAGACCTTTTAGAACTAACACCTAAAAAAAGATGTCCTTTTCATTATAGGGGACTAGAATGCAAAAGTAGGTAGTCAGGAAACACCTGGAGTAACAGGCAAATTTGGCCTTGGAACATAGAATGAAGCAGGGCAAAGGCTAATAGAGTTTTGCTAAGAGAACGCACTGGTCATAGCAAACACCCTCTTCCAACAACACAAAGGAAGACTCTATACATGGACATCACCAGATGGTCAACACTGAAATCAGATTGATTACATTTTTTGTAGCCAAAGAGGGAGAAGGTCTATACAGTCAGCAAAAACAATAACGGGAGCTGACTGTGGCTCAGATAATGAACTCCTTATTGCCAAATTCACACTTAAACTGAACAAAGTAGGGAAAACCACTAGACCATTCAGGTATGACCTAAGTCAAATCCCTTATGATTATACAGTGGAAGTGAGAAATAGATTTAAGGGCCTAGATCTGCTAGATGAACTATGGACGGAGGTTCGTGACATTGTGCAGGAGACAGGGATTAAGACCATCCCCATGGAAAAGAAATGCAAAAAAGCAAAATGGCTGTCTGAGGAGGCCTTACAAATAGTTGTGAAAAGAAGAGAAAGGAAAAGCAAAGGAGAAAAAGAAAGATATTTCCATCTGAATGCAGAGTTCCAAAGAATAGCAAGGAGAGATAAGAAAGCCTTCCTCAGTGATCAATGCAAAGAAACAGAGGAAAACAACAGAACTGGAAAGACTAGAGATCTCTCCAAACATTATACCTGAGTAGTTTTGAAATTTAGAGAATTAGCCAAAATAAGTAAGCAAAAGTAACCTATGCTTTCCATTACTTAAAGATAGCAAATGCTTGGGCTTTTTCTTTTACCAGTATTATTTTTCTGTGATTATAAATATGTGATCACAATTACATAGCTATAGAGAACATTAAAAAAAAATTAAAATGTGGATACTTCCCTGATGGTCCAAGAGCTAAGACTCTACTTTCACTGTTGGGGTCTAGGTTCAGTCCCTGGTTGGGGAACTAAGAACCCACAAGCTACATGGCATGGCCAAAAAGAAAAATGTGATTATACGTTGTATGTTGCTTTATAACCTGCCTTTTCACTTAATAATATAGTGGATATGGAACATACTGGATGTTACATGATTTGTTTAACTACCCCGTATTCCTATTTATGCTATTTAAAACGTTTTGGTAATTTTAACAAATAACTTTAACTTTTTTATTATTTAACATTTGCTGCATTCATAAGAGTATGTGTAGTAGAGGGGGCTTTCCTGGCAGTGCAGTGGTTAAGAATCTGCCCACCAATGCAGGGGATATCGGTTTGATCCCTAGTCTGGGAAGATCCCACACATCTTAGAGCAACTAAGCCTGTGCATCACAACTACTGAGCCTGTGCTCTACAGCCCGTCCTCCGCAAGAGAAGAGAAGCCATGGCAATGAGAAGCCTGAGCACCACCGCTAGAGAGTAGCTCCTGCTCACCACAACTAGAGAAAGCCCATGTAGCAGTGAAGATTTATCACAGCAAAAAAAAAAAAAAAGGAATATATATATATATATATAATGGAAGTTTCGACCCCTCACCCCAGCGAGATCTCATCTCTGACACTTGCTGGGTGCGCCTCCCTGCCCTGTGTCCCCCGCCACAGAGGATTTGGGGTGTGCGCTTCCACTGCAGTCAAAGTGGAACACTAATGGACAGTTCGCAGAAGAAATCCCCCAGGCCGTGGCTGGGAGAGAGTGGCGGAGTCCTGGATGAGCCACCCTCCCAGATCTGGGTCCAGGCAGTTAACCCTATGGAATGTGCTTATGGTTGCAAAGAGCAGGAGATGAATGGCCAGCATAAAAAAATCTATAAATAATAAATACTGGAGGCTGTGTGGAGGAAAGGGAACCCTCCTACACTGTTGGTGGGAATGTAAATTGGTATAGCCACTATGTAGAGAAGTATGGAGGTTCCTCAAAAAACTAGAAATAGAGGCCATATGTCCCGGAATCCCACACGTGGGTATATAACTGGAGAAAACCATAATTCAAAAAGATACACATACCCCACCATTTATTGCAGCACTGTCTACAATAGCCCAGGACATGGAAGCAACCTAAATGTCCATCAACAGAAGAATGGATAAAGAAGATGTGGTACATATACAATGGACTATTCAGTTCAGTTCAGTTCAGTCGCTCAGTCGTGTCCGACTCTTTGCGACGCCATGAATCNTGTCTACAATAGCCCAGGACATGGAAGCAACCTAAATGTCCATCAACAGAAGAATGGATAAAGAAGAGGTGGTACATATACAATGGACTATACAGTTCAGTTCAGTTCAGTCGCTCAGTCGTGTCCGACTCTTTGCGACGCCATGAATCACAGCACACCAGGCCTCCCTGTTCATCACCATCTCTCGGAGTTCACTCAGACTCACGTCCATCGAGTCCATGATGCCATCCAGCCATCTCATCCTCGGTCGTCCCCTTCTCCTCCCGCCCCCAATCCCTCCCAGCATCAGAGTCTTTTCCAATGAGGCAACTCTTCGCATGAGGTGGCCAAAGTACTGGACTTTCAGCTTTAGCATCATTCCTTCCAAAGAAATCCCAGGGTTGATCTCCTTCAGAATGGACTGGTTGGATCTCCTTGCGGTCCAAGGGACTCTCAAGAGTCTTCTCCAACACCACACTTCAAAAGCATCAATTCTTCAGTGCTCAGCTTTCTTCACAGTCCAACTCTCACATCCATACATGACCACAGGAAAAACCATAGCCTTGACTGGACGAACCTTAGTCGGCAAAGTAATGTCTCTGCTTTTGAATATACTATCTAGGTTGGTCATAACTTTTCTTCCAAGGAGTATTACTCAGCCATAAAAAATAATTAAATAATGCCATTTGCAGCATCATGGATGGACCTAGAGACTGTCATCAAATGTTAGACAGAGAAAGACAAATATATGCTATCATTTGCATGTGGAATTTTAAAAAGTAGATCAAATGAACTTATTTATAAAATAGAAATAGAGTCACAGATGTAAAAAACAAACATGGTTATTAAAGGGGGGAGGGATAAATTAGGAGATTGGGGTTGACATATATACAGTACTATACATAAGATCAGAGAAGGCAGTGGCACCCCACTCCAGTACTATTGCCTGGGAAATCCCATGGATGGAGGAGCCTGGTAGGCTATAGTCCATGGGGTCGCTAAGAGTCGGACACGACTGAGCGACTTCACTTTGACTTTAAAAAGTAGATCAAATGAACTTATTTATAAAATAGAAATAGAGTCACAGATGTAAAAAACAAACATGGTTATTAAAGGGGGGAGGGATAAATTAGGAGATTGGGGTTGACATATATACAGTACTATACATAAGATCAGAGAAGGCAGTGGCACCCCACTCCAGTACTATTGCCTGGGAAATCCCATGGATGGAGGAGCCTGGTAGGCTATAGTCCATGGGGTCGCTAAGAGTCGGACACGACTGAGCGACTTCACTTTGACTTTTCACTTTCATGCATTGGAGAAGGAAATGGCAACCCACTCCAGTGTTCTTGCCTGGAGAATCCCAGGGACGGGGGAGCCTGGTGGGCTGCCCGTCTATGGGGTCGCACAGAGTCGGACACGACTGATGCGACTTAGCAGCAGCAACAGCATACATAAGATGGGGCTTCCCAGGTGGTTCAGCAGGTAAAGAATATGCCTGCCAATGCAGAAGATGCAGGACACTTGGGTTCGATCCCTGGGTCAGGAAGATCCCCTGGAATACGAAATGACAACCCACTCCACTATTCTTGCCTGGAGAATTCCATGGACAGAAGAGCCTGGAGGGCTACAGTCCATGGGGTTGCAGAGTCAGACACGACTGAGGACCCATGCATTATATATAAAACAGATAACCAACAGGGACACACTGCATAGCACAGGGAACTATACTCAATACTCTGTAATGACCTATATGGAAAAGAATCTAAAAAAGAGTGGATATATGTATATGTATAACTGAATCACTTTGCTGTACAGCAGAAACTAACAACATTGTAAAATAACTATACATCAATAAAAAATTAATAAAAAGGAAAGAAAGGAAGAGCAGGAGACAGACAGAGAGGGGAGTAGCTTATATTCATCAGGGCCAGAGTTTGATACTCATTTTCCCAGAGCAATAATGGATCACCAAGCAGCAGCCCTTGTGTGGCTGGTGTGTGTGCTGATGACTCTTCCTGGGAGGTCCAAGGAGAAGCCTATTGACTGTGTAAACCATACTGATAATTATTGCTGGTACTCATGCAGGGCTCCTGTGGAATTCACAGATAGCTCATTGCCCCGGTGTTGGGAATGGAAGACACCCTGACGGAGGCAGGGGTAAAGGACTCACCCTAGGGACCACTCACTCCTGTGGAGCTGCGTTTCTAAATGAGGGTGACCACGATGTGAAACTACAATGGTCCCCATGCTTCTCAGTCAACACCTGCTGTTCTGGGGGCCGCTACTGCAGGATCTCTGACCCTGGCTGTCACCAGGTCAATATGCTTTCCTCCTGGAAGGCCCTAGGAGTGGTGCTAATGGCAGAAAGTTCCCCAGAGGACAGAAGAAGCTTGACTGGGGGGCTGCTTGAGCCACTCATGTGCCTGGAATAAGTTGCACAGTCTAGCCTGCACCTCAAGGCCCTCTGCCTTGAGCCCAACTCAGCAAAGGCCAGTCCACATCCCATCAGGATTGCCAAGGCCACGAGGAGATAGTTTTGGATTTTCTCTGAAATACAGTGTCATTTTGCCTCCTGATCAGGCTTCCCTGCAGAATCCAGATCCCTACCTGGCAGTCCTGGCAGGCTCTGCCTGTGCTGGGAACCCCTCCCCCTGACAGTCGGCCACTGGCAGGCCAGTGCCAGGAGACAGAAAATGGTTGGCCAGCCTCTGTCTTCCCAGTCAACACTCCCTCCACCAGACACCCCACCACCACCACCCCACTCAAAGACAGCTCTCTGGTCAACTCCCTGCACCAGAGATCCACTGCAGGACAGGCTGGCCAGGCTGGCCAGGCCGTTTCCCCCAAGTATTTGGTTGGATAAGATGGGTCTGTCCCAGTCTGGAGTGGCACATGCTGGTGGCTCCGCTGCGGTCACATTCTCGCTGACATCCTGTTGGCCTGCTGGTGCTAGAATTCTCACTCTGGCAATCAAGTCATTGCCCAGTGCACACCTATGTGCGCTTTCCCCATACCCTCAGCACTGCACCTGACTGCCTTCAGTTTGAGCTTTTTACCTGATAAAAATGCAGAGGGAGCAGAACCCAGGGCTGAGGTCCCATCTGTACGGCCCCTTCCCCCATGGTTGATGTGCTGTGTTTGTGGACACAGGCTAGTACATTTGCTTTTCAAGCAACTGGGAAAACCTATTGGTTTCCCTCCCTACCGCTCCCCCCCCTCCCCGCCCCACTGCCTTCTTCACCACTGGAGACCTCTTGAGAGGTCCCCAGGGATCCCAGGTTCCTGAGATGGGGGCTATCTGAATGCCAGGCCCTGCTTGGAAAGGACCGATGTCACAACCTATGGCTGCTTTTTTCCCATCGATATTTTTGAAGCTTTTAGGCTCTTAGCACACGATTGTTTATGGAAGTGGCTCCATCTTGCTTGCTACTGTCTAGGGAGTTGTGAGCAACCAGGAACTATCTCTGTAAGGCACAACCACAGTCGTCTAGGGAACATGTTCCCTCCCACCCAGACTGGGCTCCAAAAAGACTTTTGTTTGAAAAAGTGTGCATGTTTTCCTGACAGTTCAGCGTAATGCAGGGGGCTTCTCTCCCCACCCATCCTCCTCCTCTATGACACAGAAAACAAGCTCTCATCAGGAAATGCCTGGCGAGTGTGGATGGAGTTTTAGGAAAAGGCATCTTTGGTCACCTGCAAGGCCTTCCTTTGTTATTGCTACTTTACGTTTGTTCACGGTTTGCATGTAGCCTATGGAGAACAACAGATGATCACGGAAAAACCCGTTTTGGGTCTGCACCTGGTGGGTTGTGACCATGGGTTGGAAGCACAACTGCGGTCCAGGACCCTCCCCCGCCCCTGCCTGGCACAGACCAGGCCTGCTGCAGGGAGCAGCTGGGCAGTTCATGACCACAAATTCAAGTGGGCTCTGGCATCAACTGGACATCAGGGCTTCCCTGATAGCTCAGTTAGTAAAGAATTCGCCTACAATGCAGGAGACCCTGGTTTGATTCTTGGGTCAGGAAGATCCCCTGGAGAAGGCAGAGGCTACCTCCTCCAGTACACTGGCATGGAAAATTCCATGGGGTCGCCACGAGTCGGATATGACTAAGCGACTTTCACTAGCATCAACAGACATCACCCCGCACCCCATATTCTGGGATCCCTGGCCCTGTCCCCATGGTCCTAGGTTGGCCCCCTCGGTGTACTTCAGGGTCGGCTTCCAGGCTGACCTAGGGGCTGAGCTGGCTGCACACAGAGCGTTTTCTGGAACAAGCACTGCAGCCTGCACTTCTCAGAGCTCCTGGGGACTGGACTGGTGAGGCTGAGCTTTCTGGGGTGTGGAGGAGGTGACGAGCCAAGGGCACCAGGGTAGTGGGCCACCAGAACAATTTGTGCCTGTTGTTCAGTCACTCAGTCATGTCTGACTCTTTGTGATGCCATGGACTGCAGCACACCAGGCTTCCCTGTCCTCGACCACCTCCCAGCGTTTGCTCAAATTAATGTCCATTGAGTTGATGATGCCATCCAACCATCTCATCCTCTGTTGCTCCCTTCTCCTCTTGGCTTCAATCTTTCCCAGCATTAGAGTCTTTTCCAATGAGTTGGCTCTTCGCATCAGGTAGCCAAAGTACTCATCCCCTGCAAAGCCTTCTCCCCCTCCCCCATGTAAGGCCTGCAAGTTCTGAGCTGGTGTCTACCCGTTGGACCAATTATATCCAACTTCTTAAACTGGGCCATTTCGGTTCCCTCCCCTTCCAGGTCCTTACCCATCAGAGAAGCAGTTCTGGCAAATAATGAATCATAAATTTTATTTCAAAATGTAAACGTCACTAAACATGCATACACGTTAAAACAATAAAATTTACAGTTTCGTTAATTTTTTTTTCTTTTTGCATAGGACATCATTACAATATAGAATCTATGCCTTACAAAATACATACAAAGTTTTATCCGAGCAAGCCAAGGCCAGATTGGGAACTGTACAACTGTAATACTTCACTGTAGTGATCCGGGAAAGACGAGACGTGGCCTTCGGAAGCATGGTGTGGTGCTGGTTAAAAAAACAAAACCAAACAAAACCAAAAGTTCCTACAGAAAAGTGTGCTCGATGGAAATGGTCTTGGACCCTTGGAGTCTACCGTGGGGTTTGGCAAACAATCCCAGAGAAGCTCCATCAATGGGTTTGGGAAGAGGAGGGGCTGTCTGTGAAGTCTAGGGTGGCTTCTCATCTTTCTTCATGGCTATAGTACAGTGTAGGCGTTTGGGGTGCTGACAACCCTAAAATGGCTGACGCTGAAGGCTTCCTTGTTTGGGACAAGGGCCAAACACCAGCCCCCAGGTTGAGCCCAGGGTCGCTTGTAGGCCTTCTTGGAGGGGAACCTAGGGCAACCTTCAATTTGAGATCTCTGCCCCCTTGGCCTACAAGAACTAGAGTCAGCACACAAAGGTTGGAGTTTTCACTACTGTTTCTATGAGTTGTCACACTGAAGCCAGCAAGCATGGCCATAAACCAGAAAAATGAAAGACCCTGAAACAAACCTGAGCCGGGAAGACATTCTACTTCTTAGAAAAAAAATGCAGGATGTTCAGCAGGGTCTGTCTCTTATACACATCTAGATGTGTATAAGAGACAGCTCCCCCCCCTCCCCGCCCCACTGCCTTCTTCACCACTGGAGACCTCTTGAGAGGTCCCCAGGGATCCCAGGTTCCTGAGATGGGGGCTATCTGAATGCCAGGCCCTGCTTGGAAAGGACCGATGTCACAACCTATGGCTGCTTTTTTCCCATCGATATTTTTGAAGCTTTTAGGCTCTTAGCACACGATTGTTTATGGAAGTGGCTCCATCTTGCTTGCTACTGTCTAGGGAGTTGTGAGCAACCAGGAACTATCTCTGTAAGGCACAACCACAGTCGTCTAGGGAACATGTTCCCTCCCACCCAGACTGGGCTCCAAAAAGACTTTTGTTTGAAAAAGTGTACGTGTTTTCCTGACAGTTCAGCATATGCAGGGGGCTTCTCTCCCCACCCATCCTCCTCCTCTATGACACAGAAAACAAGCTTTCATCAGGAAATGCCTGGCGAGTGTGGATGGAGTTTTAGGAAAAGGCATCTTTGGTCACCTGCAAGGCCTTCCTTTGTTATTGCTACTTTACGTTTGTTCACGGTTTGCATGTAGCCTATGGAGAACAACAGGTGATCACGGAAAAACCCGTTTTGGGTCTGCACCTGGTGGGTTGTGACCGTAGGTTGGAAGCACAACTGCGGTCCAGGACCCTCCCCCGCCCCTGCCTGGCACAGACCAGGCCTGCTGCAGGGAGCAGCTGGGCAGTTCATGACCACAAATTCAAGTGGGCTCTGGCATCAACTGGACATCAGGGCTTCCCTGATAGCTCAGTTAGTAAAGAATTCGCCTACAATGCAGGAGACCCTGGTTTGATTCCTGGGTCAGGAAGATCCCCTGGAGAAGGCATAGGCTACCTCCTCCAGTACACTGGCATGGAAAATTCCATGGGGTCGCCACGAGTCGGATATGACTAAGCGACTTTCACTAGCATCAACAGACATCACCCCGCACCCCATATTCTGGGATCCCTGGCCCTGTCCCCATGGTCCTAGGTTGGCCCCCTCGGTGTACTTCAGGGTCGGCTTCCAGGCTGACCTAGGGGCTGAGCTGGCTGCACACAGAGCGTTTTCTGGAACAAGCACTGCAGCCTGCACTTCTCAGAGCTCCTGGGGACTGGACTGGTGAGGCTGAGCTTTCTGGGGTGTGGGGGAGGTGACGAGCCAAGGGCACCAGGGTAGTGGGCCACCAGAACAATTTGTGCCTGTTGTTCAGTCACTCAGTCATGTCTGACTCTTTGTGATGCCATGGACTGCAGCACACCAGGCTTCCCTGTCCTCGACCACCTCCCAGCGTTTGCTCAAATTAATGTCCATTGAGTTGATGATGCCATCCAACCATCTCATCCTCTGTTGCTCCCTTCTCCTCTTGGCTTCAATCTTTCCCAGCATTAGAGTCTTTTCCAATGAGTTCGCTCTTCGCATCAGGTAGCCAAAGTACTCATCCCCTGCAAAGCCTTCTCCCCCTCCCCCATGTAAGGCCTGCAAGTTCTGAGCTGGTGTCTACCCGTTGGACCAATTATATCCAACTTCTTAAACTGGGCCATTTCGGTTCCCTCCCCTTCCAGGTCCTTACCCATCAGAGAAGCAGTTCTGGCAAATAATGAATCATAAATTTTATTTCAAAATGTAAACGTCACTAAACATGCATACACGTTAAAACAATAAAATTTACAGTTTCGTTAATTTTTTTTTCTTTTTGCATAGGACATCATTACAATATAGAATCTATGCCTTACAAAATACATACAAAGTTTTATCCGAGCAAGCCAAGGCCAGATTGGGAACTGTACAACTGTAATACTTCACTGTAGTGATCCGGGAAAGACGAGACGTGGCCTTCGGAAGCATGGTGTGGTGCTGGTTAAAAAAACAAAACCAAACAAAACCAAAAGTTCCTACAGAAAAGTGTGCTCGATGGAAATGGTCTTGGACCCTTGGAGTCTACCGTGGGGTTTGGCAAACAATCCCAGAGAAGCTCCATCAATGGGTTTGGGAAGAGGAGGGGCTGTCTGTGAAGTCTAGGGTGGCTGAGATCCCTAGTGCACCCAGCACACAGAGATTCCCGGGCAGATTCCTGGCCTGTGGGAGCCATAACGGCCCTGCCAACAATGCACAGCTGCTAAGCTACCCTCCAGCCTTCAGGGTCCTCGGTGCTTGGCACAGGGACTCTCCAAGGTTAGCCTCCTGCCCACACGCCCAGAGACAGGCACCCTGACCCAGGAATGGACCCTGGGAGGTGGCCCCCTACTCCAGGGATGGCAAGGTGGCCTGGGACAGGTGCTCCTGGGCTGAGTAGGGGTGACAGCCTTCACCCAGACCTCTGGTTGCCTGGCAGGCATTCGGCTTGGTTTCCAAACAAATATGTGCAGCAGCCTGTCATCATATCATCAGGAAGACATCCTGGAGCCCTGGGAGAAGGCTGTTCTTGTACCCCTCCCCCACCCCCATGTCTCCTGTGTCCCCCACAGGGAATGCAAGGTGTTCAGGGCAGGGGAAGCAATTTGCTCTCATCTGTTCCTCATAAAAGTAGTAAGGTTTTAAAGCTGCACGAGAAGGGGAGAGACTGGGCGGGGCCAGGGGGCACACTGCAAGCCCCATATGGCAAGGGTTCAGTAGAAACCAAGCACAGCCCTGGGCTCCTGCCTCCCACCACATCCAACTCTTCCAACTGATGAGAGTAGCGGGCAGGAGGAAAGTCTTCTCCCTGAATGGTGTTCAGGCATTTATCAGTAGTAAGCTGGATGGTGCATCTGAGTTCTGATACAAAATTCTCTGGAATGTGTCTGGGACAAACCTTTGAAGCTCAAGTCTTGGAGTCAGGAGAATCAGTTACAGGACCTGGCTTTCCCCAGGGCAATCCTGAATTCAAGAAAAGTCTTGGCCCACACCCTTGGTTTTAGCTTTGGAAGATATACGGTCACCAGAATTGAATGTGGGATCTTTGGACAGCAAAGATGTGGGTGACCTGCAGAGCATTTCTTACAGGCTGCAGTGTGACCAACCCATCAATCTTCAAACCCTTCAGCACTGAGTCTTTGAATGACTTTGTAAAAGGGTTAAGAAAATTAAAAAGAAGAGGAAGTGACAGCTGTTAGAAAAAAAAAAAAAAAAATCAGGTAGCCTTGTAAACACAGCCGAAACCAGGAGCTGAGCATCAACGGGATGCTATTGCTCAGGTCATGCTTCCCTGCTGGGTGGTCCTTTGCTCGCTGAATTCAAGGAGTGAGTCCCTTGGGGCGCTCTGACCCTGCAGCCACCTTAGCCTTGCTTCTGGCAAGAAAAGCGGCCGGATCTTCTGGGGACAATGGGCTGGGGGGCAGGAGACTTGAATGGAGACCCTGCTTCTGCCACACTTCACTTGGACCCCAGAAAGCCACCAGCCCTGTCCGTATGTCCCAACAAACAGGCTGGGGGCCACTGGTGGCCTGCTGTCTGTCCCTGCCTCTAAGTTGCCCCCCACCCCGCCACCCCAGTCTAAGCTGTTTGGGAGTTCGTGTAAAACAGTGTTTAAACCACCCAAGCTAGGGCAGACTGTTAGAGTAGCTCAAACATAGTAAGACACAGCACACAGACACAAACACACGCATAACTCGTATATATTTACAAATAGACAAAGATTTTATGCTACTATTTTCTAATCTTCTGCTTTATTTAGTAGGGTATCAATTCATTAAATTGGGGAAGTTACCATGACTTTCTAATGTATCATGGTATAACATTGTGTGGATATGTGTAGTTTGTTTACTATACTTTCACAAAATAAATAATTTATTAGATATATATAATTATAAAGAAAGCATTATTGTTTAAATATTAATTCATGTTTTTGGATATTTCCATTAAAATATTTCTCTAGATTTATTAAAGTTAAACATTTGAATATATTTGCAGCCCTTATATTTAATTTGAACATATATTGTACATATGACTTATATATTCTAATAGATTTCAAACATTGGTATGTGGTATTTTCTTTACTTCATCTTCAAATTATTTCACATTGACTGCACAGAGTAGATATTTGACAAACATCTCTTGGATATTGGAATAATCACTTATTTATACCATGAGACTACCAGCTGTTAAGTAATAGTATTTTTTGTTTTTGTTTCTTTTCTGAGATATGAGAAAATGTTTATGGCTTTATTAGTAATTTTTATTAAATTTTAATCCACCTAATCTTTTTGTATTTGTACTTATCCGTCATGTGACTTAATGGTTTTATACTATTAACTCTACTTTCTCTTGTAATTAAAAATATAATACAATAATATTATATTTTAATAAGAATTTCCTAGATTTTTCAACCAAATAAAAATGGTTTCAGAAAACTGCCTGTAAAACAACTTTTTCTTAGTACTTTGATGTGTCTAGGGCTTAACAGTACTTTATGACTGTTTCAACAAAAGTATTAAGCTCTTTGGAGAGAGAAAACCAAAGCATTTGAAATCTGAGTGAGCCATATATCATAGGATGTAATTACTAAGTGACATAGTACAAAGATGTTGATCTATTGCTGAAAATATAAGCAGACAATTTAAATGCAATTGTCTTAATCAAAGATACACACTTTTATTTCAGTGCTATACTATGCATATACAAAATAAGAAATATGAGCTCATATCATAATATTTCACAGGAATTTGTTGTGGAAAAGGTTTTAATGATAGCATTTAGGGCAGTTCTATCAATAAAATTTTTTAAAAAAAGAACATTTTTTACAGCCATTTAAAAATAGAGCTGTTTCAATCAAGGTTCAATTCTTAAAACCACTTAAATGAATATTCCAGAGATATAAGGAATGGTAAGTAAAAATCTAGTGATCTTCTGTTGTCATGTAAAGTCATCAATATCAGATATAAAGAACTTTCCTAATGGGAGAAATATGAGATTCAGAGGTTAACAGACTTTTTGTCTGTGGTACCTTTTTCATTATGTTATATTGTATTTTGGACACCTTACATGTGAGTTCTAAACTATGCTTTTATGCTAATAGGCCCATTGTATGCCTGATCAATAGTTCAGCATTTATAATATCAATATTTTCACTTGTTCTAAATCCATACTTTTTGGATGATCTGAATATCAGGATCAGTCATGCTTGGGCTTTTTCACTGTACATGTATTGACTTTATGCTCAAATGAAGTTCATAAAATTGAAAAACATCCTGTCCTTAATATCATACCTGTTTTCTTCCTACATTTTTTTTTCACAGACTTACTTCCAATTGCCAATCTCCGATAAAATCATATGTGACCTCAACATAAGGATCGACATTTTTATCTATCACTTGTTGAACCCTCCCTACATCCATTTCATTTACCAAAACAGTTTTATTTATCTGTCTGGTCTGTCTATTCTAGAGCACACTAGTTGTAACAGATAGGGCAACACAAAAGAATAGAAACTAGAAACCTATTTTAAGTTTATTACAATGTTACTTTATAATAATTCAAATACAACATTTCATAAAGCCATGAGGCCATGTATTTTAGCAATACTTTTATAGTTTTTAGATGATATCTCTTTGTGTCTTTTGTAGTCTTACACAGAAATAGTTACATAAATGCTTTACAATAAATTTAGGGAATTAATCCTATACTCGTTTCAAAATTAATTTTTTTAAAAAAAGATTATTATTAAATAGATAATATAAAGAAAGTAAGCTAGGTTCTCCAGGGTATATTGGTTTAAATAAGCTAATCTGTAGTCTAAGCTGTGACCAAGAGCGTGGGGAGGTCTGGGGACCCCACCCAGTGCTGCTGCTGAAGTGTGCACCTGGAGGCCGCACCCTGGCGAATCCTGCACCTCCCCGGATGCCTAGCCTCAGGGTAAAGGGGTCGCCCTGCACCTCAAGTGCAGTGCATGGGCTGCAGCAGGGGGCAAGGCGGACACCTGCAGGATCACATTCCCATCAAGGGCACCACTGCCCATCCCCACACAGCACCCCATGGCCTGCTGTGGAAGGGGCTCATCTTTCTTCATGGCTATAGTACAGTGTAGGCGTTTGGGGTGCTGACAACCCTAAAATGGCTGACGCTGAAGGCTTCCTTGTTTGGGACAAGGGCCAAACACCAGCCCCCAGGTTGAGCCCAGGGTCGCTTGTAGGCCTTCTTGGAGGGGAACCTAGGGCAACCTTCAATTTGAGATCTCTGCCCCCTTGGCCTACAAGAACTAGAGTCAGCACACAAAGGTTGGAGTTTTCACTACTGTTTCTATGAGTTGTCACACTGAAGCCAGCAAGCATGGCCATAAACCAGAAAAATGAAAGACCCTGAAACAAACCTGAGCCGGGAAGACATTCTACTTCTTAGAAAAAAAATGCAGGATGTTCAGCAGGGTCCTCCACCCACCCCTACCACTGTGCAACCACTTCCCACCGGGGTCTGAGGGAAGGAGGCCCCACACTCCCTCTTTCCACATGTGATGTGAGATGCTAGCAAAAGCCCATTTGAACCTAGCCTGAGATGCATGGATTTTCCCCACCCTTCAAGTGAGATGAATTTTAGCCTCAGATGAGCCAGGATGGCCTGCTGGCTGGAGCTCCAGGCCAAGTGCTCCAAGTGCCAGCCAGTTCTCTCCAGATGCCCGAAGGCAGAGAAGCAGCAGCCCGCGTCCTGAGCCAGGCCCACTTTGGAAGGTCCACACCCTGCCATTAGACCAAAACTGCTTTGGGAACGAGGACACACTCATCTGCCAAAAATAGCCCGCGCCTGCATATTTCTGTTTTAAGGCAATGTTACCCTTCCATCTAGCAGACGGAACAGCCCTGGGTCACTTAGAGGAAAAATTAAATTAAGTGCTCTCTTTGGGAACAGCAAACGCCCGCTTTCCCTCCCTCCCCCACCCCCCTCCCCCCTCCAAAACAAACCAGCTCTTCTTTTATTCCAAGATGACTGGGTTTAGAGTCCTTTCCCCTCTTCCTATGTGCAGAGAGAAGTGGGCTCTGAAACCCTCTTTCCTCGGCAATGCCACAGCCAGGTCGCGAGAAGACACCAGGCTCCCGCAGGGCACGTGGCCCCCCTTCCTGACTTTGGGGACCGCGTGGGCAGTGAGCGCACCAAAGGACTTTGGAATAAAATTCCTGAACNCCCTCCCCCCCCCACCCCCCTCCCCCCTCCAAAACAAACCAGCTCTTCTTTTATTCCAAGATGACTGGGTTTAGAGTCCTTTCCCCTCTTCCTATGTGCAGAGAGAAGTGGGCTCTGAAACCCTCTTTCCTCGGCAATGCCACAGCCAGGTCGCGAGAAGACACCAGGCTCCCGCAGGGCACGTGGCCCCCCTTCCTGACTTTGGGGACCGCGTGGGCAGTGAGCGCACCAAAGGACTTTGGAATAAAATTCCTGAACCTGGAATGTGAGTTCCTGAGACATGAAATGTATTCGGAGTGTGGCTTTCTCGGCCCCACACAGAAATGGCTTTGGGAGGGACCTCCAAGGGCCCTGCCGGCCTCACTTGGGGACTGGGCGTGAAAAGCTCTCACCCCTAGTGCTCAGGGCACTGCTCTGTTCAGGTGTCCAGGACATTCTGTTCTCTGTCCTGGACCAAATGCGAGCAGGGCTGTCACCCAGCCCCAACAGAGGCCAGGGTGGGGCCTCACCCCCATGCCGCTTCTGCCTGGTTCCCACACACAGCAAGAGTGATACACCTGCCCACCTCGTACCATGCTCTCAGAAGCCCCTATCACACCACTGGCTGATCCCAGCTGACATAGCAGAGTTAGAAATGGGCACCTGGGTACAGAGGACGGCAGTTGCTAAAGACATGGGGCGCCCATGTACTCTGGAGCTGCCCAGGGCCCATGAGCACCAGCTGGGGCTGGGTCTCCAGGGCTCCTCCGTGCTGTACCCCTCATTGTGATCGGGTGGGAGCAAAAGCAAGATGGCCACAACCAAGGCACTCTGGGCTCAGGGAAGCCCTGCTACGGCCCTCTGAGGTCCCAAGGGTCATTCCTCCTCATCGAAATGAACAGAGGTCTCTGCAAGATACCCCAAGTCCTTCCCAAACCCACATCCCTGCCCCAACACACACACACATACACACACACACATACACACACTGTCCTGGGGACTTGTATTTACAGGCCCTGACTCCCTGGAGGAAGGCCAGGGAGGTGCCTGGGCGGGGGCTGCCCCAGCCCTCCACAGGGGAGCATGATGGAGCCTGCCTGACCCACCTGCCCGGGTCGGGGCTCCCGGAGAGATGTCCCCAGCTCTCTGCTCGGGAAGGCTGGCAATGAGGACCCTATACCCTAGTGCCCCAAGGCTGGGGGTGGGCTGGGGCCTCCCAGGTGGGAGGGGGGAGACCAGGGAGGGAGGAGTCCAGGGGACACAGTTCACGGAGAAGGTGAGTGTTCACTGAGTCTCAGCTGGGGACACGGTGGGTCTGAAAAAAAGTACGTCCCACAACTTCTGTCCGGTGCTCCCCGGGGAGGAAAGAGAATGTATGTTCTCCGACTGCATTTCCCATAGCGTCCGCCTTGCTACCCCCCAAAGTTCCAAGTCACAATGTTCCGGTCTCTTGCTACCGAACAGTCTCCGTGGAGTGCTACGCAAGGCCACCACAGGCCACACGCACAGAGCTCCGCTTTACCCACCATGTCAAACAAAGGCGTCTCACGAGCAGGGTCAGTCGGGAAAAATGTAGGAACTGGATGCACCGGTGACACCTTTGGACATCCTTGTAGGAGGCCAGTCAGAGGACGTGGTATAGTAGTGGAAGGTCCTGGCGCCTTCTGTGGGGACACAGCATCGCATAGCCGTGTGGACATCAGACGGTTTGCATCAGACGTGTGGTGCATCGGTCTGCCCAACCCAGGATTGCATCTCTGCTCCCAGCGCTTGAGACGGACCTGGGCAGGGTCCCCGAGGTGAGGACTGCTCCCCTTGCCCATCACGGCTTGAGATGTCCTTTGGAGACCTCTGCATTCTTAGCCCACTGCCGCTGGGGCAAGCCTGAGGCTGGGCAGGGGGCAGGAAGAGGGAGCCGTGGGCCCTGCTCAGGGGTCTGCCCTGAAAGCACAAGGCTGGTGACCACTGCTCCATCTGCCGCCCACCCGTGGGGAGCTCCATCTGCACTGCTCCGCCCCCAGTGTGTGCCCAAACCTTAAAGGAGAGTGGAAATCTATGTACAGAATAAGGCGGCAGGAAGGGGGCGTCCTCACTGACCTCATGGAACATGTCCATCCCTGAGAAAGTGGGGGGCGGGGTTGTCTGCAGGCATCACACCCACATCCCCAGGGCCAGGCATTATGGTTGTGCTCCATCGTGCTGCTGATGCCTGGGCAGGCTGAGGGCTGCTGGCTGGCCGAGTGGTGATGCTAGACCCTCCCACCTGCTGCCACCAGGCTGCCAGGCACCAGCACTCTGTCCTGTTGAATGTCACCCCTCTCTGCTGCCCTGGGATCATGCAGCCCTCTCTAATTATATCCACCAAAGGAGCCTCTCAGAGTTGCAAGCAGAAGGACCCTGAAAAGGACAAGGTCCCAATGAGGACACAGGGGCTTATTAGGAAGCAAGGCTGAGTGTGACTTTGGGTTGGTTCTGTGCCCCCCACCCCTGGCTCCTCCAAGCAGGCCCAAATCTGAGAAGACTAGTTAATAAAAATAATAGATAAAAGTGACAGTAGCATCTCAGGAGTCATCACTGGGGATGTACCAGGCTCTGTGCCAAGGGCTGCTTGAGTGCAGTCCTGTAGAATCACCACCTCACTATGAAGATGGGGCACTGTGGCTGTTGTAACCAGTTACCACAAGCTGGGTGGCTTGAACACCCACAACAGAAGTTGCTCTCTCACTGTGGAGGGCAGCAGTCTGAAATCAAGGTGTCGGCAGTGTCAGTTCTCTCCGCCAGTGTCTGGTGGCCACCCCAGATACCAGGTCCCTTGGCTTATGGGCCCATCATTCTCTGGTGTCCTTTTCCTTCTCTTCTGGTCTTTGTGATCTCTTCCCATGATCTGTATCTTATCGTATCTGGAAAGACATTTTTCCCAAATAAGGTCACATTGTCATCTTCCAGGGGTAAGGACTTAGATATATTTTTGGTGGGGCCACTCTTTACCCCATGGCGGGCAGTGAGGCACTTGTCTGAGGCCTTAAGTCAGTACATAGTGGAGAGAGGGGCCAAGCCTCACCTTGAGGCTCAGCACTGGTAATGTGAAGGACACCACCATATCCTGTGCTGGACCTTTCCAAGTACTTTATAACAACTGTGTGCTGTAATTCTGCTAGGATGGAATTTGAATTTTTTTTCTTTTTTAGTTAATGTTTTCGCCATGTGTCATGTGGGATTTTCGTTCCCTGACCAGGGATCGAACCTGTGTCCCCTGCAATGGAAGCACTGAGTCTTAACCACTAAACCACCAGGGAAGTCACCTCATTTGGCATTTTAGTTTACTTCTAATTTAGACAATTCTCTTGTATGCCTTCTGTTTTTCCTGGAGTTTCTAATTGCCTCTTCTTTCTTTTAACCAAAGAATACTATGTGCTTTCACTGCATCCTGAAATTCATTCAGCCTCTTAACTATACTCTGGTGTGTGGAACTCCCTTTCTTGTAAACCTCCTTGTGTGATTCCTGGCCCACAGCTCCAGTGCCCCATCAGGTCTCTTCCCTCACTCCTGTCCGGAGATGACCCTTAATTGCTCACTCACTTCCCTGGCTTCTCCTTTTCTTCTTATTTTTGCTAGTGTGTGAGAGGTGCTCTTGGGAGGATCTGTTGGTCTGTCATCTAGTGCGGCTTGTAAGGCGGCTGCTGTCTGTCCCAGCCTCTTTCCCTCTCGGATGACCTGCTTCTCCCCTTTCTCTCAAGTAAGTTCTGCAGTCTCTTCTAGTGTTCTGACATTGCAGATACTCTTGGCAGGAGCCTTTATTCACTATTCCGCCCACCTCTATGCTAACCCTTTCCATGTTAGTTTCCTGTCTCCTTTTACTGTAACAGATTGCTGTCGTTGTTCAGTCGCTCACTAGTGTCCAACTCTTTACGACCCCATGAACTGGAGCACAGTAGGCTTCCCTGTCCTTCACCATCTCCCGGAGTTTGCTCAGACTCATGTCCTTTGAGTTGGTGATGCCATCCAATCATCTCATCCTCTGTTGCCCCATTTTCCTCCTGCCCTCAGTCTTTCCCAGCATCAGGGTCTTTTCCAGTGAGTTGGCTCTTCACATCAGCTGACAGATCCTATTCTATTGTTTCTTTGGTGATTTCCTCTCCTCCATTTTTTCCTGTTCTTTTACTCAATAATGTCTTCTGTTAGATGTTGCATCCACAGGATCAATTCCCTGTGACTCTGAACTGTGACCTCCTGCTGTTTGTAACCATCAGATGGGAAGTGCTTTGCTTGCCTGCTTGATTGTGAACCCCCCTGCCCACACACCCTTCTACCCAAAACAAAGTCAGTAAGGAGAGCATACAGAGCCATACAGAGCTCTTAGCTTCAGCACTGCTAGGAGACAGAGAACACCGCAACATTCCCATATTTTCTAGAGCTGTTTCTGTTTTTTTGTTTGTTTTTTCTATTTTCCTGGGATAGTTCTTTGAGTATGTTTCTAGTTTTTCTATGGGATTTTTGTTTGGGCAACAATACTCTCAATTTTTAAACACTTATTCTCTGTACTCTGAACTTCCTTTTTATGGTATCCTGTTTACGCATAAAATTTTGTCTGAAATATCTTGAGAATGCTAGTCAGAATTTTTAGGTTAATATTCTCTTCTGTTTCCTGGCTTCACTCTTTTTCCTCTGGAGTCAGTGGTTTTGTTGCTCTTGGCCTTGCCCTTTCGTGCCACTGGTTTTCCTTGGCTGCCTGGCCATCTTTGGGTGTCTGTTTGTATTTAAGGTTGATGGCTTCATTGGGGGTGGGCAGTGTCAATTTCCTCCGTGGGGCCCTGATAGACGGGCTTCAAAGACCAGCTCTCAGCTTGAGGGCCAGAGTCTGGGAGGGAGGGGGAGAAATGCAGCAGGAAGGGAAACTCTGTGGCCACCACCAGTGCCAGAGGCTGCCCTCTAGGGTGCAGGAACTCCCTGCTGGTTCTCCCTGTACAACTAATGTCTATTTTGTGTGTGGTTCAGAGTTTGCCTGGGTGAAGGCTGGCCTGCCTCTTGCTCTAAGCTGTCCTCCCCTTCCTCTCTTGGGTGTCACCCCCAGTCTCCTCTGCTGACTATTAGCCAGGTTGGAACTTCTCAGAGAGGAACAGCAGCAGACTCTAGTTGGAGCTGCAGTCAGTCTCTTGGACAGTGCCTGCGTGCTCAGCCATGTCCCACTCTTTGCAACCTCATGGACTGTAGCCCACCAGGCTCCTCTGTCCATGGAATGTTCCAGGCAAGAATACTGGAGTGGGTTGTCATTTCCTCCTCAAGGGATCCTCCTGACCCAGGGATCTAACCTGCATCTCTTGCATCTCCTGCATTGGCAGGCAGACTCTTTTTACCACTGCACCACCTGGGAAGCCCATAAACAGACTCTTAGTCCCAGAAAATTGTCTGTCCTGACCTGTTCATAATACAGATGAGGAGATTGCAGAGGGTCTGAATGGCTGGGTGCTGAGGTCAGCAAACTGTCTGCAGATCCTGCAGGATTTGAGGCTCTGGAGTTAGGGCTTCCGTGGGGTTAGGGTGATCTTTGGGGTCAGGGTGATGTGGCCAAACTTGCAGGCTTGCGAGCTCTCCCGGAGCCTTCCCCCATCCCAGCTCCCATTCTTAGAGCCCAGCGACCAGCCTGTGCTTCCCGCCGCTCAGGCACAGCTGACCCAACACAGGCTGCTGGGTAGCAGGCACTTGAGGGGGCCGCAGCACCTGGGATCCTGTCATTTACTCCCGGGAGGGGTCGGATGGAAGCATATGGGATGGGACAGGAGGGTGCTGGCGCCCACATGGAGGTTGGCGGAGATGGGGCGCCAAGGAAGGGGCGCAGGGAGGGCGGGGCAGCCTAGGGTGTGCGCTGAGACTGATCCTAAGCCCTTTCGCCCGCAGGAGAGCGCCCCTTCGCCTGCAGCTGGCAGGACTGCAACAAGAAGTTCGCGCGCTCCGACGAGCTGGCGCGGCACTACCGCACACACACGGGGGAAAAGAAGTTCAGCTGCCCCATCTGCGACAAGCGCTTCATGCGCAGCGACCACCTGACCAAGCACGCGCGCCGCCACGCCAACTTCCACCCGGGGATGCTGCAGCGGCGCGGCGGGGGCTCGCGAACCGGCTCGCTTAGCGACTACAGCCGCTCGGACGCCAGCAGCCCCACCATCAGCCCAGCCAGCTCGCCTTGAGCGCTTGCGCGCGGGGCGGGGCCCGTGGCAAGCCACGCCCCCACCAGGCCATGCCACGCCCTGAGGCCCCGCCTCCTTACCACAGCCATGAGCAGATGCTCTCCCTTCTCGTGATTCCGTGTCTTTTCCTTTTGTAATAAGAAGAGAGGGGAAAAAAGAACTTTATGAAGTCGATGACAACAACAACAACAAGAAAAAAAAACAATTTTCTTCACCTCAGGTGTCAAATTTGTAAAAAACAAAAAAACAAACAAAAAAAAAACCACAATGAAAAAAATTCCAAAAAACACCATCNCGAAGAAAGCCAGACCGGCAGCCTCAGGGTCAACAGAAAGTCCTGTTCCCTGAGGGGGAAGCTGACTTCTATTTTCTTTAGACCATTCGGCTCCTCTGCTGGTGACTTACAAACCCACATGGAGCTGATACTTGGATGCCTGTGTCCTGGGGAGTCCAGGCTGGAAGCTCTTACCCACCCTTGTACAGGTGAGGGAGGTGAGGCCCAGGAGAGAGAACTGCCACCTGGTGGGATCCTCCTTGCTCTGGGACTCAGCGGGCAGAAGCAGTGATTTCTGCCTGGAAGCCACCCCTGCAGAGGTCAGCACCTGCTCCTCTCCAGCACCTGCACTCCTGCTCATTTGTCTTGGCTGCATCTCACAGTAACTGTGAAGGTTTAGTGTGAGAACACACATGTGTTCTGAGGAGATAGGCGGTTATCATGGGCAGAGCTCCTGGGAGTGTCCCTGGCTACACAACCAGCCAGTGTTCATTTCTGCCGAAACTGCCTGGCCCTGCCTGGGGTGCTGCTCTCCTTCAGCAATGCTGTGGTGCATATATGTGGCTCATCACATGCTCCTGTGCACATTTGCACATGCCAGGGCTGGCAGGACATGAAGGGAGCTGGTACCTGGCTGGAGACTGCTACACACAGCCTGGGGGCTCGAGTTAAACAAGCAAATCTGCCTTCTGCAGACCCGTGTGTCTCCACGTTTGTACAGTGGGTGCAGGTGTATTTTTAAAAAATATGTATTTGGCTGTGTTGGGTCTTTGCTGCAACTCAAGGGCTTGGCATGTGGGATCTTAGTTCCCTGACAAGGAGTCAAACCTGTGTCCCCTGCATTGGGTCCTTTTCTTGGGGGGGTGGTCTCACAGGTATGTTTATTCAGGACTGAGGGCAGCAGCACCGCGGCACGTCAGCACGGGGTCCCATGTTCCCAGAGCACAGCCAGGCCGATGTCCTGTCCGCGGAAAGCTGGTTAATGATGACCATGAGTGGGCACGGGGCTGGAAGCTTTCAAGGCTTTACTTCTTTTATCAGCACTCCAGATTTTATAAATGATGTAGGCCATCAACCCCGTTCCTACCCAAATCTCCTGGTAAACTTGGGTATAGTAGGGTTTCATGGGGATCCAAACTTTCTTAATAAGACTCTGAAGCTTCTCGGCCAAGGACCAGAGGCTCAGGAAGCCCCAGCTCGGAACTGCAGACTCGGAAAGGTCTGGACAGTGGATTCTTAACCACTGTTCCTTGGGAGTTCCCAAGGAACTCCCGATGCAGGTGTATTTTTAAAGTAGGCATTCTGGGGTTGTTGCCTTGCCTTGCTTTGTTTTGGAATAGGGTAACTTGGTCCTAAAATTCATGTAGAAAAATAGAAATAGCAAAAAAAAAACCCCTCTGAAAAATAATACTGAAGTGGGGGGAATGACCACCACATCTACCATGCCATTCGTTGCACAGGCTGCTGACTGGCAGTAGAGCACAACAGAAATGCCTGGACCAGATTCTAGGACCATGGAAATTATGGAGCAGAAAATGACATCTAAGGCAGGGTTCAAGGGATAGGGTCCAAAAATGTCTTACTCAGGATAACTAAGAAACAGTTACTTCTTGCTGCATACCTTAAACCAGGATAAACTCTGAAAGGGTCAAAGACTTAAATGGGAAAAGTAAAACCACAGATGTTTTGGGGGGAAACATGAGAGAACATTCCTTTTAAATGCTAGAAGTTCTTTCTATGAATCAAAATCTAGATGCCATAAATGAAAGACTGATAAATTTGACTACAAAAGTATAAAATACATCTCCATAAACAAAGTCACAAGGAAAGGCAAAAAATAAGTAACAAACTGAGAAAAATGTATCTGCAGCTCTTGTTACAAAAGACTAATTTCCAATACTGGAAGAGATGACAGAAATTAAAAGGAAAACATAACACTCAATAGAAAAATGGGGAGGGCACTAACTGACAGTTCATCAACAGGAGGTACAATGACTCCTGAACATCCAAAAAGATACTCAATACTGCCCATCAGGAGACAGATACAAGCGAAACCCCAGATACTCCCCTTCTTACCTATCAGGGTGGTGAGATGGTGGGAGCTGACACGCCCACTCTTTATTGATAGAAGTACATACTGCCACCAGCTCTGCAGAGGACAGCCTGGCAATGACTACTCAAATGACAGACCTGTGTATCCTTTGAACTCACAATGCAACTTGGGGGAACTATCCTGCAGACTACACCTGCACACCTACAAAATGGGATGTGAACTTGTTCACACAGTGTGGCAAATGCCTCAAAACAACTCATGCTCTTCTAGGCTTTGTTCTTATATACACTTAACAGACCCTCACACCACAGACTCCTAAGAAGAAGGAGCTGAACGGGTTCTTTCTGAACTGAGATGGAAATCTCTGGGGGATGGCACTGAGTGAGAAAAGTGAGCTCCCAAGCAGGACACTCAGTCTGGAGGCCAAGTTTCACATGCGTGCAGGTCTGCTTGTATCTCATATGTTCCGGGTGGGCACCTGAGGACGCAGGACCAGCATTCTGTGGGAGCAGAAAGCTGGGTGCCTGGAGGGCAAGGACTCGGAGAACTTTCCTCGGAAAGGGACTTAAATGCCCTGGATTTTGAAACATATGGTGTGTTTACCTAAAAATTAAAAACAGAAATCCGTAGCAAACTTGGAAATGGCAGCCACAAATACTACCTTTCTACAAGTTCCCAGGGCAGGACTGGGATTCCACCCAGACTCCACAGCCCGGCTGGATGGAGAACTCTCCCTGATAAACAGTGTGACAGACCCGGTATGGCTTAAAAGACAGCAGAGACGCATTCCAACAGCAGCAGACCCGGGGTTGTAATCATGCCTGGAGGCCCCCCAGGTTCCTGCCATAAAAGTCGCTCTGTCCACTCTCCCACAGCTGACCATTTAGCACCAGCCTGGGTGGATGGGGCAGACACCAGCTGCCACCCATCCTCCTGCAACCCAGGAGAGTTCATCCCACTGCCAGGATGAAAACCCCAAGTTCAAGGCAGGACAATGGGAGTCCTTTGCCAGGGCAGGAAAGGGAGGGACTGGGTGTCCTGTGCAGGCTCCTGGGAAAGGTTTTCCTCCTGGACCAAAAAAGACAGGATGAGGGCAGGGTGTGTGCGGGATGGGGGAGCAGGAATAGCATGGAAAAGCCTCTGAAGTAGGGGAGACCTGGGGGTGACAACAGTCAACAGTAGCTGCACAGAAGTCCTCGGAGACTCCCATGGGGACCAGACTGCTCCTTGATACAGATGAGCCCTTGGCCAACCTGGGGCCCCGCACTACCCACCAGGGTCCCAGGGAGAGGGCCCGGCCCAGGGGGCAGGGCACACCACACCCTGCTCTCTCAGGCAGAGGCTATGCAAGCACTCTGGGCCTACTTCCTCTTCCTGTGTCTCCTCCCTCAGCCCTCAGGTTCCTCCCCCAGTGCCTCCTGGGTGGGCCTCGCAGGCAGGGAACCAGTCCCTAAGGTGCATGGGCATGGGTGCACTATTCAGGACTGCACCCACCCCAAGAGGCAGGTGGGGGGTCAGGATGAACCATCTGTAAGATGTGGCCTGAGGTCAAATGTCAGAATGGCCTCACCCAACTCACAGGAGGGGATGGCATGTCAGGATTGCCTCCCTCCCCACCATGGACCAGGCTTGGCCATGGCCAGCTGCCCATGCTGACCTTGGCCACTGACATCTGGGGTGTCAGCAGGAGAGGAACCCTGGAAGCCACTGCCTATCATCCAGAGAGCCTAGGGAGCCACACCTGCCCCAGCGCGACCACCTTTCCCACAGAGCCACAAGGCCCCTCTTCGGCTCCTCAGGGTAGGGCCGGCAGACCCCCAACCCTGGGCAAGGGCATCCCTCTTGGCACCCACCATGTGGAAGGAGCCAGGCAGCTCTCTTCCCTGAGAGGCTGGCCTGTCTGTCTGCAAGGCCTGAGCGCCCAGAAGCTGCACCCTCAAAACCTGAGCCTGGGCTATGCCTCCAGGCCTGGTGCCTACAGCCAGCCTATTCCAGGGACAAGAAGTAGGCCGTTTCCCTTAGAGAAAAACAGTCATGAGGCTTGAACAGAACAGAGCCAAACGGTGGACTTTTCAGAGCTGACTTCATAAAACAAGTAAATCAGAATAAAAACAAGTAAGCCATTTTACTATCATCTGAAAATGCTTTTGGTTTTTGAGGGAGCAGAGCAAAAAAAAAAAAAACTCCTGTCACTGACCTACTTCTGCTACGACAGTTGGGAGACTCAGAGGACCTACCCAAGATGCTCAGGAAGGAGCCCAGGTCATCAGACTCGCCAGTGTCTGGCCAGCCTCGGTCACATGGGGTAGTTACACCTGATTCTCTTTGCTGGAGCAGAAGCCATAGCAGGAATTCAGGGGCATTGCCCTGCTGCAAGCCTGGGTGCTCATCAGCACATCAGGCTGCACATACGGAGGGGGAGGCACACCTGGTGGTGTGCCCACCCCCCACCCCCACTCTCCTGGCCTTCTCCCTCCCTGAAGATATACATGCTCTCTGGGGAGAAGTGCCCTCCTGGGAGCCTTCCAGATCCAGGGACAAAGGCTGGCCCTTCTCCGCACACCCTGCTTGGCCCTCTGCCTTTCTCTGGCCCATCCTGGAGCAGGTTTCCAAGGGACCTGGGCCAGGAAGGAGAGCAGAAGCCACTCTGCAGCCCCCACTCCCGGCAGTGTCCTCAGAAGCCTTGGGCTGGGGTGCCCCCTTCCTCTATGGCTTGGCAAGGGACTGACGCTGAGGATGGCCAGTGACAACTGCCCCAAGGTGGCGCTCCTTGGAGTCAACCCCCCAAGGTCACCACAGCCAGGATTCATGTGTTGGGTGGGGTGGGTGGGTGTGGAGCCAGCCCAGTTATCTCTCTGATGCTCTCACAAACCACAGACAGGGGTCCACTCATACACTTTTGTCTCCACCGGCTAACCAGGAACACAGACCCCCGAGCAGTCAAGCCCCACTGTCCCGTGCACAGGGGAGATGTACATGCCCCAGAGCTGTCACTGTGTGGAGGACCCACTGCTATCTGGGGTGACCTCATCCTGCCATCACTATGGTTTTCAGCTGCACTGCTTTCTACAGTCAGAATGCAACACAATGGTGATGTACACACACATTTACACTTATCTACACGTGTGTGTGTCCTCAGCCACTCAGTTGTGTCTGACTCTTTGCCACTCTATGAACTGTAGCCAGCCAGGCTCCTCTGTCCATGAAATTCTCCAGGTTAGAGTACTGGAGTGGGTTGCCATTTCCTCTTCCAGGGGATCTTCCTGACCCAGGGATCCAACCCAGGTCTTCTGCATTTCCTGTATTGCAGGCAGATTCTTAACCCACTGAACCACGGGGGATCAACAAACTTAACAGATATTTCAGACTTGGGCCTGTCTCCGTGGAAGCCAGCACCCAGGCCTCTGCCGAGGGAGCCAGTACTCACCGACACGCATGGGTGCACATGCCTGTGAAGGTCAGAAGGACTACACACCAGGCATTTCAGAAAGGTCTTTTTCCTGCTTTTGCTAAGGGTTAGAAAACACAGTTGAAAATTTCTGTACCCAAGGTCCCCTTTCTAACAGCGAGAATAAAATACCAATGGTTCCTGCCAGCAGGTGGCCAGCAGCCACTCCAGACAAGGGCTTGAGTCCATCTCTGTGTGTCACACACACACACGACTCACATCCCCGTACTTTTCCTGACGGGGCAGGCTGGGTGAGGTGTGTCACTGCCCCCGCTCCCCCAAATGCTTCCAGAGCCCTGCCTGCTCCACACAGGGGATCTCCTCCAGGGGACGTAACGCCATGAACAACTCATGTGAGCTGAACCCCAAGAACAGATGATTCCATCTCTTTCCTCTCTGTTCTGGTGGTCATGTCACTAACAGCCTCCAAAGGGAACCCACCTGATAAAAATATTCTTCATGTAAGGCTAATCAAAAGTAAAGTGGGACTGGGGCTTCCCTGGTAGTCCAGTGGTTAAGAGTCTGCCTGCCAATACAGGGGACACGTGTTCAATCCCGGGTCCAGGAAGATCCCATATGCTGTGGTGCAACTAAGCCCGTGAGTCACTACTGCTGAGCCCGTGTGCCTACAGCCTGTGCTCCACAACAAAAGAAGCTTCCGGTTGCCGCAACTAGAGAAAACACACTCGCAGCAATGAAGACCCAGTGCACCCCCTGAAAGTAAATAAAAAGTAAAGGGAACTCATATCCAAAATATATAAAGAATGTTAAAATCTCAACAATAAGCGAACACTTGATTGTATAATAATACTGATGAGAGACCCAAACTCAACCATCAAAGATGCACAAATGGCAAATGCTATGTGAAAAGTGCTCAATATCTATCGTTTGTCATCAAGGAAAGCAAAGGAAAACAAGAGGATGGCACCCTACACAAGTGTGTGTGTATTCAGTCATGTCCTACTCTTTGCAACCCCCATGGACTGTAGCCCTCCAGGCTCCTCTGTCCATGGCGATTCTCCAGGCAAGAATACTGGAGTGGGTTGCCATGCTCTTCTCCAGGGGACCTTCCCGCATCTCTTGTGTCTCCTGCACTGGCAGGTAGGTTCTTTACCACTAGCCCCACCTGGAAAGCGCATACACAAATGAGAGCAGCTAAAATCCAAAAAAAACCTGACCCTGCTGGTGGAGCAGCTGAAACTTGTTTGCTACTGGTGACAATGCAACATGGGATGGTCATTTTACAAGATGGCTGGGAACTTTC
The DNA here is from genome assembly GCA_006410675.1 of Oreotragus oreotragus. NCBI lineage: Eukaryota > Metazoa > Chordata > Mammalia > Artiodactyla > Bovidae > Oreotragus > Oreotragus oreotragus. Next base: position 155,827 of record SJYX01021546.1, on the reverse strand, counting down.
TTAAGAAGTTAAACACAGACTCACTAGACAAGGCAGCAGTCCCACTCCTAGGCATTCATCAAGGGAATTCCCCATCAGCCAACACTGGCAGTCAGCACTTTCAGTGGGTGAGGGGGTTAACATGAGCTGCGTCCACACAGTGGAGCACAATTCAGTCATAAAACAGAAGGAACTACTGGTTAAGTGGATGCATCTGAAATGCAACTTGCTACGAAGAAGAAACTAGACCCCTAGGTCTATACATTGTATGATTACTCACATGACATTCCGCCAAAGGCAAAACTGTAAGGACAGAAAATGTACCAGGGGTTGGAGGGCTGTGGCCGACCACAGAGCGGAATTTTTAGGGCAATGGAACTTTTCTGCCTGGTACTGGGAGGGTGGCTACAGACTCTCTGCTTTGCCAAAACCTATAGACTGGACTTCAATAAGAATGTACTGGAATGTTTGTAAATGTTTAGCCTGGAGAGAAGGCTGGAGATCCCAGGATGGGGGCTAGCTGGGACAACAGACACCAGCCATATTACAAACACATGACATGGTGTCTGGGTGGGTGGGAAGACAGGGACAAGGAAGGAGGCCCGCAAGGGGAGGCAGTGAGTCCTTCCTGGGGGATGGATACCCCCAAATCTGAGATGGTGTGACCTCATGCTCAGTCCTGTGTTCACACAGAGAGCTAAGTGAGTGAAGACTGGGCGAGGACACATCCTGGCTCTGTCCACCAGGAAGAACAAGAAGCAGTGACACCCGCCGGCAACAAGGAACGCCCGTGGCACCTCGATCTTGGTCTCTAAATACCACTTTACAACAAACATAAATGGGGATCCTTGGAGACATGGCTCACTTTGGGACTGGAGTGATAAACATACAAGATGAGCCAGAAGCAGCTTGTAATGCCAGACAGTGAAGAAGTGCACAGAAGTCAGCATGACAGGGGCAAGGGACCCAGAAGCCAACCTGACCTGGCCCTGGCCAAGGCTGGAATGTTTGAGTAACAAAGTACATACCAGCTGTCACTCTCCTACCAATGTAAAGTGATTAGAAGAACCCTTCTAGGAAACGGCAGCCCACTCCGGTATTCTTGCCTGGGAAATCCCATGGACAGAGTCTGAGCTTGGTGGGGTACAGTCCATGGGGTTGCAAACAGTCAGACATGAGTGACTGAGCACAGAAGAGCACTTCTCCTCGGTGGTGTTTTTCCCCCAAAGCCATAAACCCAGTCTCACTCCAAGAAAAACATCAGACAAATGCAAACTGAGGGACATTCTACACAATCCCTGGCCACCACCCCTTACGATGGTCAAGGTCAAGGGAAACAAGGAAAGTCAGGGAATCTGTCCCAGTCGAGAGAAGCCCAGGAGAGCTGACTACTATAGTAGCTAGACAGTGAATTACAGAAAACTCTGCAGTCACACTGTGGGATCATGACAGCAGTGACCTCTTTCTAACTTTTTATTCTGTGTTAAACTATGGCTGATTAACAATGTTATGATAGTTTCAGATGGACAGCAAAGGGACTCAGCCATACATATACATGTATCCATTCTCACCCTCAAATTCCCCTCTCATTCAGGCTACCTGGCTTATTTCTGAGAAGTCAGTCAGTACTTCTTAGATAGTGCAAAGGGCTAATACAGCCCCACTTGTTGGGGAATAAAGTAAATGCTGGTGAAAGTGAGAGATTTCCAAGGTTCCTCAGATGTGTTAGGAGGACTGGCTCACACAGTGGCCAACTTTGCCAGCCAGATACTTCCCTGCTGAATGCTTGCCCATTCCAAGGATGAATGTGCAGGAACTGCCCAGTGGTGACTGTGGCAGAAACAGCCAAGTGCCCAATATCCCAGCACCTGCTATCTGGGTCTTCCTTTCTCTAGATGACATGACTTTAGCTTCTGCAGCAACAATGCACCAGGGGAAAATGCTTCCTGCCTGACTCCCTTGCAGCTACAATGGGCTTTGGGAACTGATTCTGCCTAATTTGTTGTAGTTGTTCAGTCACTAAGTCATGTCCAACTCTTTGCAACCCCATCGACTGCAGCAGGCCAGGCTTCCCTGTCCTTCACTATCTCTCTGAGTTTGCTCAAACTCATGTCCATTGAGTTAGTTATGCCATCCAACAATCTCATTCTCTGTCACCTCCTTCTCCTCCTGCCCTCAATTTTTCCTAGCATCAGGGTCTTTTCCAATGAGTTGGCTGCTTGCATCAGGTGGCCAAAGTATTGGAGCTTCAGCTTCAGCATCAGTCCTTTCAATGAATATTCAGGGCTGATTTCTGGTGACTGAGTTCTAGATAAACCACTGGGTGCATTTTCATGATAGAGGGGGGTATATGCACTCTGCCTTTCATACTTGCCTGNCAATGAGTTGGCTGCTTGCATCAGGTGGCCAAAGTATTGGAGCTTCAGCTTCAGCATCAGTCCTTTCAATGAATATTCAGGGCTGATTTCTGGTGACTGAGTTCTAGATAAACCACTGGGTGCATTTTCATGATAGAGGGGGGTATATGCACTCTGCCTTTCATACTTGCCTGGACCATGTCCTCCCTACATGGACCGAGTCCTCCCCACCCACAATGTGGGTTCCAACACTGGAGGACCACCATCACTGGCCTCAGGGGCAGCACTCTCCTCTTCCTGAATGGCTGCCTCCTTGTGCACCCTGAGAAGACTTCTGGCTGGGGCTCTAGCTGTCCCTCCTGGATAACATCTCTGGACAAGAGTAAAAGGAGGGCCCTAGCTGACCAGCTGGACATTATGGCCCAAGGCAGCAGTGGCGCCTGTGAGAGGAAGGAGTTGTCCTGCCCAGTGGTGTGCCAGGCAGCTCCCAGCCTCTGGGCAGAATCACCACTGGCCACCAGACACATGAGAAGAGCCTCTGACGTGCGTGGCAGGCCAGAGGAAAAAGGCAGCCTGGGGGATGTAGAGGTGAGAAGAAGCAACTCCCAGAGCTGTCACTGGTGCTCAGAGGTAAGATACGACATCTGTGAAGCAAAAAACAGGATGCTCCTTAAAGAGAAGAGACCCAGAAACTGAGTCTGAAAGCAAAGACACACAATACGGGGATATGGCAGAGATTGAAATCCAATCTCAGAGTTGTCAGAGAACATGGAGACAGCAAGCACCACAGAGAAAGAGCAAAAACTGAGAAAACGGATGACAAGAGGGCAAAGGTAAGAAAATGAAAGGATCCAGGTATGGAGCCCAAAGAGCAGGAGGACACAGGGGTGGGTTGTAACCCGGGGTGGGCAAGAGGGAGGCTACGTTCAGGAACAGAGCCTATTGGGGGGGCGGTGGGGAGGAGGGTGAACCAGGTGCACCCCCCCCATAGAGACCCCTGACGGAAACCACACCCACAGTTCCAAGGACAGGGGAACGTGTCAGGTGCCAGGAGTCGAGTGGCTGCACCCTTGCCAGCAACCACAGCAAAGGCTCAAGACTGCAAAGCAAGGCCCTCCGAACTCCAAGCTGACTAGGAGACCCAGGACCAGACATCCAGCCCAGAGGACTCAGGTGCGAGGCCAGGAGCAAAACACTGCAGATACACGAGTCTCCAGAAACAGCCTCCTGTGCCTTTCTAGGCTCCACTGAGGAGCAGAGGCTTCAAGAAACAGGGCCTAGATGGCGGCAGGTCCCAGGACAGAAGCACCACCAGTCCAGGGCCTCAAGGAGCTGGAGAGGAGTCCCCTAGAGGACAGGCTGCATGTCCCACCCTGTGGGGAGGGCCACGTGGCCGGGGGCGAGGGTTCGAGGCAGTAATATCAGCGCTGAAAAAAACAGGCAGAAGGGCAACTTTTAGTTCTCAGGAAAAGAAACGTGAGCAACACCTGGGATGCCTGCAGCATCTCTTACTCCTGAGCACCTCTGAAAGTGAGTGAGATAACACCCCAAACTGCGACTGGGCAAGGGGCAAGGTGGTCACCACCAAAGAGGCCACATAGCTGCCTCTGGACGGGTCACAGCCAGAACGTGGATGCGGGCCTCGGGTCCTGCCCACCGTCACCCGCCCCCACCCGAGTGACTCTGATAATACTGGAGGGCCAGCATTCTTGGCAGCCCAGCCTTTCCTCGGAGAGTTGCTGTGCTGTGCTAGCCTCATCACCCGTCTGCAAAAGCCATGGAGCGCACCAGGTGGGTGGACGCGGTGCCTGCCCCACCTCACTACAGAATATCCCCACCAGCCTGCGTCACCCCACGAGCTCTCGGCTGTTCAGTCACTGCTCCTGATTTCTATAAAACTCCGTGTCCAGAGCAGCTCTGACAGTGTGCTTGTCTTGGGAGCTGCTTGCTCCCCTCACGCAGTTCTGTCAGTGGGTGTGGGGTGGGGGGCTCCCCACTCCCCAGCTCCGTGGCCACCGGAGGATGGGGGACTTTGGGCTTCTGTGTCTTTATTCCATCTTACTGAGCACTACTCTAGGCCAAGACACGCCAGACTCTGGTCTCCAAATCGGGGCCCTGACATGTTAGGGGCGCCTGGAGACCGGGCAGAGAATCAAGGGCTCGAGGCTTTGCTCTCTCCTCCAGCAGGCCAGGCTCAGAGGCCGACCTGCTCACTGGACCTCGTCCCTCCTCCAATGCCTGAGGCCCACTTGCCGCACCCTAGGCTTGGGCTTTGGTTAGTGGCTCCAGGTCCGCCCTATGGAGGCCAGGGTGGCGGCCTGTAGGCTGGGCGGGAGCCCTGGTGCTGGGGCGGGGGTTGAGCCTTCCCTGCCAAGCGCCACATAGGTCCCTGGACTGTGCGAGTCCCCTCAGCCCGGAAATGGGGAGTGCTATGGAGTTGCTGTCTCCAGGGGTCCAAGAGCCAGGTCGGGCCATGGGGGAGGGGGACTTCCCAGAAAGAGCCTGGTTTCTGTTTAAAAGGAGAAACAGACTCACAAGAGTCCTCCTCCTCTTCCTCACATCCAAGCCCTGTGGGTGCAGCATCCCCACCAAGAGGACCTCGGGGTCCTGCTGCAGGCCCCGGCCACCCCCGCTTGCGGCCAGATGGCTGTGGGAACTCTGGCCACAGACACCGCCCCTCTTCTAGGCGCTATTCTTGGTGTGTGTCTCCCTTTGGGGGGAGGATGAGGGTGGAAATGATCAGAAGCTAAAATTAGCAAATGGCAAACAATTGAGGCCAGGGAACTGAGGTCGGCTGAGGATAACAGTTTGTTTTCTGCGGCCCTGAGGTGGTTTGAGCAATAAAGGGAATTGAAAATGAAAATAAATCTGGACGCCACCCAAGCCCTGCTGGGACCAGCCAGACAGGGGGCACCCGGGGTGGGCGGCCAGATGGCAGGGCCCAGCCTGGCCCCTCCTGGGGCTCCCCTCCTCCCGCCCACGGGGACTTCCTGCTGCTGCTGCCCTGCGAGCTGGCCTCCTCTCCCACGGCCGCAGGGACGGCCTCCCTGGCACTAGCGTCGCTGACTTCTGCTCCAGGGAGGGCTGATATAAACCCCCATGACTGTGCCTTGAAGCCAGGCCTACGAGCCCCTGCCCTGGTTCCATGGGGAGTGGCAGTGACACACCAGGAAACCAGGCCCAAGGGTCTGTGACATGCTGGGTCACACGGTTGGGCGGGCAGAGGCCCTGAGCACACAGGCATGGCTGGGAGGTGGGCGTTGTGGCTCCTGACTGCCCTGAGAGGGGCCGGCTGCACAGTGGCTGCAGACAGAGAAGGGAGGGGGCCAGGTCTTGTTGCTGCTTGGCGGTCAGGGAGCTCTGCTCCCCTAGAGGTCACACCCAGTGCTCCTGGGAAGGGGGAAACAAAGCCCCCCTTTGCTCCTAAGAATGTTCAGCTTGGCCTAGAACACAGAGGCCATGGGGTGGCTGTAGCTCCAAGGATGGGGCGCCCATTCCCAAGTCAGAGCAGCTGCTGGAGGCCCTTCCCCGGGGCCAGCCCAAGGCCACCATGAGCTTGAGGTACCGCAAGTGATCCACCACCACATGTGTGCACATTTCAGTCCTCGAAGCCGCCACAGGGCGAGCGCTGGCCCATACCTAGCCAGGCTGGCCTAGACCCACAGTTGCCCAGCACTGACCTCAGTGCCATTTACATCTCCAGAAACTCTGACCAGGGCTCGGCTGGTCACCACCCGCGCCACCAGGTCCATGTGTACAGAGCAGGGAGCCCGGGTAATTTGAAGAATGGAACTGGAGTCCAGGTGGAGGGTCTACTGTGGAGACCAATGTTGAGAAGAGATGGAGAGCTGTGGGTGTGGCATGAGCCAATGATGAACACAGCTTCCGTGGCCACTTCGCAGGGCCAGGAGATCTCTGTGTCCGAGGCCTCACGCCCTCTAGCCCTGAGGGCCCAGAGGTACAGCAGAGCAGTCTGAGGCGCCTGGGGTAAAGAGCAAGTCTGGGGCCTTCCCTACCAGCCAGCTCAGCTCACTGCAAAGACCCTGGACATCTAAGAGCACCCTTCTTCCTGCCAGGGTGCTGGGCTGGTACTCTCATGCATCACTGGTAGTGTCACTCATTCTTCATTTCTAGAAGGCAATCTGCCCCTAAGTAAGCATTCCTGTGCTTGCTCCCAGGATGATAACCAGAACAAGCCCACCATGGGTGACAGTCAGTCACAGGCTTTCCAGGAAAGCAAGTCACTGGAGGTATCACAGCCCCCAACCCAGGGCCTAGTAAGGACACCAGGGACGAACAGACGAGGATGTGCAAGGCAACCATGAGAAGCCAGGTCCAGGGGCCTGCTGGCACTTTGGAGACGTGACCACCACAGAATGTCACAGTGGGAAAGGGCCAAACGTAAAATGACTGTGTGGGATGATCCCACATTTCATGTTAAAATAGATACAGGCAGACGTGTTAACACAGTGTCTCGTGGGAGGTGGGATTAAAGTTACTGCTTTTCCTCTTTTTCTTTTAATGCTTTTCCATTTCCCAAATCCTCTTTCATGAACACACTTGGCTTTTATAATCAGAAATAAAAACAAGTGCAATGCGCTAAAATCACAGTTTCCAGTAAACCTACTTCTTACAAGAAACAGGAACACATCTGACCCGGTCCCAGAGCACTACCAAGTCATAAATGGGTGGAGCACACATTCTCCAACTGTCGATGGAACCCGACTCAGAAGCTGCCCTCAGGTCCACGGATGGTGGATCTGGGTCATCTGAAAAGACACGTCTTTCCGAGAAATGCGGTGGAGTTCTCCACTTGGCTGTCCACCGTCCCCAGTTTTGGAGAAGAGACGTAAAGGTGAGGACAGAGCCAGACAACTGCTCTGAAGAGGCAAAGTTGGGTGTCACATAGTCTCTTTTTTGAGTTTTTCTAAATTTTCCAAAATTGTTTGCAGTTAATATATCATTTTCAATAAAAACGTGTGTCTGCACATGCATGTGCGCATGCCACACATGGCCCTCCTCTTCTCAGAGAGCACCAGGCTGGGCTGACACAGCCAGACCTTGGGCTCTGCTGTCACTTGAGCACAAAGCCAAGTCAGAAGTGACAGAAGGGGCTGCCGGCTACTCCGTATATGTCCATCGTGTCCTCGTCTCTTTTCTAGACTGGACTCTTCTGTGGGTAGCCTGACATCCCGCCACGTCCTGTGCATTTTCCACTTTCCTCCATCAGCAGGAAACCTAGGGTTCGGGTCCTGTCTTCAGAAATAGATGAGGGGCACCAGAAAGAGCAGGAAGAAGCTGCCAGAGCCTTCCCTCCTCCTCTGCATTCTTTCAAAGATACCCTTGGAGGGGAGGGGTATGCATGCAGCCCTAGGGCCCTGCCCTGGGGGACACGAAGGGCATCGTGTCTTCTTCCCTGGCCTCCAGAGTCACCCACCCCTTCCCTCAGGGCCCCTGTCCACTCTGCTGATGAAGACCCCCACAAGACTCCCCCTTCCCACCACCCCTTCTTGGTTCCTGGATGCCCACACCCTGAGCCTGGCTCTCATCACCAAGGCAACACCCCTCTGGCCCAGACTTGCCTCTGGACTACCCCCCAGAGACGGGGCAGTGCTTCTCTGCTCCCACACCCCCACAGTCCAAACTCAATCCCCCTACCCCCACCTTACTGGAGACTGGTTCACAGCTTTGGAAAGACCCGCCTTTCCCCTCTCTCCACCCACAAGCGCCAGGAAGTGCACTTCCCAAACCGCTGTCAGACCAGCAAGGTCTAGGCACAGGGGCCAGTGCCAGTGACCTTGGCCTCCCAGGTGGTCCCCAGGGTGGGCCGCAGGAGCCTTCTCCTCAGGAGCCTTGGTGCCACCAGTGGAGCTCCAGGGGGGTGCCTGGGATGCTGGGGAAGAGGGACACCAAACCCTAGCTCCATGCCTCCCTGGCCGGTTTCTCAGCCTCCAAGTTAGCATACCTACTGAGCACGGTGCCTGTCACAGATGCCCCAGGTCAGCGGTGTTCGTGATGGGAGGCACCAACTCACCCTTGCCCGGGGTCTCAGCGTGGCCTCGTGGCGGTGACACCCCCAGCCAGGCAGGTGCTGCCCAGCAGGGACATCAGCCCCACTCAGCTTCCCCACTTTCCAGACTCCATCCACTCCTCCCCCTCCCCAGTGCCTCCTTTCACCCCCAAGGGTCCCGTCACCACACACCTGCACAGGGCCCCACAGTCCAGGAGGGAGGAAGTTAGGGGGGTGCAGGCCTCCCTCACCAGTGGGAGCCGGGGCCTTCGCGGCACTCAGGACAGCGAAGACCCCCCTGCCCTGGCACCGTCCTGTGGGGCAACCCCACACATGTGGCTTTACACTCGGGTCCATGTGTGCCACTGGCCAGGCCAGCCCCTAGCTTCAGTGCTGTTGCCTTGGCCTTGGCTACAGTGTGGCTAGGACCCCACTGCCCGAGGATGTGGGACCTCACGTGACTCCTGGCCGGCCCACCCTGCTCCTCGGTGTGGTTGGGTTCTCAGTGCTGCCTCCTCCAGACCCATCACCCTAGCCAAGTCTGTGAAGGCCTGGGAGGACGCAGATCCCCAGCCCAGAAGCATCTTCCCAAGACCATAGGCCCCAGTCCCCAGGCTGGCCCCAAGGATCGGTGCACCCCACTCATGACCTCAGGTGTTGAAGCCTGTCATCTGGTATCTGTCGTGTGGGGGCAGGAGCCTGCCCAGCCTTGGGGAGGCTGGCACTGTCCTCCAGGGGCGCGGAGCACTCCTGCCGCAGGCCCTCCCCACCCCCACCCCTGCCCTGCCAGCCGTCCTTTAGGATCTTTTCTGTCCTGGAATCCACTGAGATATTGTTGACAGAAAGGTTCTACTGCTTTTAGGGAAAAAAAAAAATCCATAAACCTCTGAACCAGAATTCATTCTCCACATTCTTAGGACAGATCCTGTGATGACCAGGTTTGGCCCCAGGGAGGGTTGGAAGGACAGCCCAGGCCTCCCTGAGCTCTCCCTGCCGACCTCTGGAAACAGGTCCCCCAACCTAGGCCCCCGAGTGCGGGGTGACTCCCCACAAGCTAGGCCCATGTCGGTGGAGCAGGGGTAAGCCACCCCAACAGCCAAACACCTGGCTATTGTCAGTTCCCAGCGCCCCAGCACCCCTGGCTGGACTCAGGGACACATTTTGACCCCGGCCTGATAACAGGGGTGAGGGCGGTGATGAAGATGCTCAGGAGACCATTTTGCTGACCCCCCAGCCCTGCCGGCGGTGTGAGAGTAGGGACCAGAGGTCAGCACAGACTGGTCCCGTATGCAGAGGAGGGAGGGAGTGAGGCCAGCCTCCGGACAGAAGGGATAGGCTCCAGGCATAGTGGGCTGGGGCCCCCCCAAGGGATGAATGACTCTAGCCTTCAGGGAGATGGAAAAGCAGACACCTCCCTCGTCCCCAGGTGATTCAGGAACTGGGACCAGGAGACAGCAGGCCCGGCCTGGGAGCCAAGGCGCCCTCTGGCCACCTGACCCAGGATTTGCAAGACTCCATCCTCCATGGGGTTCACAGGGCCACCATCTGAGCCTGCAAACCAGAGTGTGTCCCAGGACCCAGCTGGCCAGCTCCCAGAAGCTCTGGACTGTGTGAGCAGTAAACCATTCTCAGTCATTTCCTGTGCTGAGAAATCGTACCATAACACAAGAAACCTGGTCGGCATCACTGTGGCCCAGGGTGCTGCTGATGCAAGGAGCGTCCCGCTGTGGGCCCCGCAGAAGGCTGGACCCCACTTGGCCTCCTCACCATCTCCAAGCAAGTGAGCATCCTGAGGGTGGAGGCAGGGGCGCGGCTGCGCAGGTATAGGGCTGCTGGAGGCATCTGGCTCGGGGACCTCACACACCGACGGCCTGGTCACTCAGCGTCCTCCTCTGTCCAGCGACCCTGTGGAACAGCCCCTGCCCCACCTGGACATCCACAAATGTCCTCTGAAACAACCAGAAGCAGGACAGGAAGGACGGCCACACAGGTACCCAGGTGTCACTCAGCACAGAGGTGCTCCTTCCACGTGGCCCCTCAGACTGCACAGGAAGCACCTCGATGCCAAATGCACTGATGCGAGGGTGAGAGCCTCGAGAAGGACAGAACTGTGGTTCCGCAACTGACGAGCTGGCCTCAACAAGGCTCCCACACTTCCCTCTAGGACACAACTCTCGCATCTGCAAACAGAGAACTGCAGCCCCAAAAGAGAGAGAAGAGAGTGGAGAAAATCCCCAGATGGCCCGGAGTCCATGAGAACAGTCACCCCGGAAAACACCCCGGGTGCTGCTCAGACCCAGGGCTCAGGAAGCCCATGGTCCTGAGGGCGCTCCCCTGGCCATGGGGACAGAGTCCTTCACCTGACGGGCCACGGCCACTGCCAACGAGACCTCTGTCCTTCCAACTGAAGAGGCTGTGGTTTACAAAGGGGCCTCCCCGAGGTGAGCCCCTCTCCCAACAAGACCGGCTTCTGGAAGCCCCACCCAGAGGGCCCATCTATCCAGGTGGAGTGCCCTGGCAGGACTGGCACTGCTGCTCATCACCATGAGATGGTCAAGACCAGTGACACCCAGTGGTGAGGAGGTGGAGGATGCCACCCCTGCTCCTACCCCTGGCCTGGGCATGTTCAGAGCTGCTCTGGGGACAGGGACATGGGCTTCTACCTCAAGGCTCCAGTTCGGCGGCTCCTGTCTTACAGTGTATGGTCAGGGTTGAGTGCCTGGTAACCAGTAACCAGTGAGGCTCACCTGCGAGGGTGCCACTCCTCAGCCTGAGCACAGACTCTGGGCAGTGTATCTCCATAGCAACAGGATCTCTACCGCCTTTCTGCAGCCCAAAATGGATGGAGGGGCCCTTGACAGACTTGAGCTGAGGTTGGGACCCAGCTCACCCGCACAATGAGCCCCGGGGTGGTTCTGGGAGGCCCTGATGCACAAGCTGGAACCTACTTCAAAAAATCATTCTAAGTCATCTGTTTCTCCCCAAAAGAGAAGTCAGCAAAAATGTCTATTAATTCAGGTGCCCAAAAGCAATGCAGCAGTTGGGGGAATCCTGCTCTCATGGGGTAGACACACACACACACACACGTATAGACACATGCAGTCGTGGACACATACGCACTTGTAGACACACACACACCAGCAGACACTCATAGACACACACACACTTGTACACACACTTGTAGACACACACAAACTCACAGACACACACTCACAGACACACACCCCCCCCCAACACCACATGCCTTGTGCACGCTCTCGGGGCCGCTCTCACAGCCCAACCTGCTGCCCAGTTGAGAACATGGAGCCAGGCTCCATCTGTTCTCCCTCCCAGGCCAACCATACCGCATTTTGCGTCCATTAAAACGACAGCACATAATCAGACAAAAAGCCCTTCCTCTGATAAAAACAAAGCGTTGAGAGGCTCTTGACCGAGGTTACTAAGACACAGGGCATATGCAGTCAAGCTTCTGTGGGGCCGGGACCAGAGATACAGCAACAACATGGCTCCAAGTCCACAGCCCAGATGGTCAGGACTTACAGATGGCAGGACCCCCAACACACTATCCCTGCAACGCCAACAGCCGCCTCCTCAAGGAGCTGCTTCTCATTCAGGAAAACCAGGGGTGGAGGGCCCACGAGGCAGCCCTGTCTTGTGGTGAGGGAAGGGAGCCAAGAGGCCTGCATACCCACTACAAAGACTGGCCCTGGACACAGGCCTGGCCCAACTCTGTAGACGGCCACGTGGGTCTGCTCTACGTGTGATAAAACCAACAAGGTCAGCTTCCTTGCAGACTCACCTGGCACCTCCTCAGTGGGGGTGGATGGAGTAGGGCAGTGCCAGGTAAAGGGAGAGGCCTGTAGGAGAGCCGCTCACTGAGTGTCACCCAGCAAGGTGCCCCCTCCTGGCTAGACCCTGTCGAGCCCAGGGATACCCAGCCCAGCCACCTCTGAGAGCAGCAAGGTTTAAGAGCAAACACCAAATCAAGGTGTACACGAGCTCCTATCTTGGCCTCCCAGGAGAGTCTGGCATCTGGGGGATGGGGGGAAAGGCACTGCTTGGGCTTAGACAGACTTCTGGATGTATGTTTTGGGGCTCTGAACACCCTGAGATGAGAGAGGTATCTCCCCAAATCTCTCCAGAGAGCTTCATCAACCTCAAAGTCAACACAGTCCTTGGGTGATGCTGAAGTAAGCACTCGCGGGCCAGGACCCTGCCATCGTACCCCCTGCCCCTTCCCCGGCCATGCCAGGACCTCTCCACAGTTTAAAACAAAAAGCCTATGAATCATGGGAAGAAACATGCCTCCTATAAAAGGAATATAAATGTTTATTAAGAAATTCTAGGAACCAGGTCAGGCATCTTGGTATCTTAGTCACTCCAGCTAATTAAAGGGAAAAAAAAAAAAATCAAAATAGCAGCTCATCCCAGAAACTTGAGACAATGAGAGCTTCTCTCACCACAAGCACTCTGAGCCCTGGCTCAGCCAGTTGCCAAGGCAACCCAGTGTTTACCTCTCCCTCCTCTGTGTAGGAGGATGCTGACCATTGACTGGGAACAGCTAGGCTGCCACCTCCAACACCTCACGGGAAAGGCCGCCTGGGTGTCCCCAGGGCCCCAGAAGACTGAGGAGGAAGCTACAGCCCCACCCCAGCCCTCTACCACTCTCCCAGGCTGAGCCAGGCCACAGCACAAAGGAAGGGCTTCTCCAGCATCCTGGGCCTGCTCCCCAGTGCACCCACCCGCCTCTGCCCAGGACTGGAAACCCTTGAGGACAGCTTGGCAGTGTGCATAGATCCCAGGTTGGGGGAGAGGAAGAGGAGGAGGAGGTGAAGGAAAGGGAGGAGAAAAAGGAGGAGGAAATGTGAGGACCAGGCTGGACTTGCTGCTCAGGTCAGCCACAACCAGACCCCCATACCAGATCAGGGCAGAACAGCCCAGAACAAGTGACCTACTGGCCTCCAAGGAGTCACACCCTCCAGCACAGCTCCAGGATCCCTGCTGCCCCTGCAGCCACTTTGGACACATTGTGCCTTCCCCAGGCTCCTGCAGGGTGATGCTGGGCGTGACGATACACCTGCTGCAGCTGGAGGCACCTGGCCAGAGGCCTCCTGACAGGCCTCCTTCCAAAGAAACAACTGCCCTGAGCTTTGGCAGGAGACTGGCCACATTCACACAAATAAGCATGCACAGCACGTGCACACATGCGTGTCAGTGTCTATCTCCCAAGGCCCTGTGCAGAGCTGAACACATGATGGGAGGAGCTGAACATGGAAGAAGTTAAAACAATTGGCTCACAAGTTAGGGAGATGATCAGGGGAAGGGAGATCAATACTGACGATTCTCAAAGGCTCAAGTGAGTGAACTGAAGGCTGATGCCACCTGTCCAAAGCAGGATGCAAGCAGGTAACACCCAGTCCAGTGTTCAGGAAGGAGAGCCTATCAAAGAAATCAACGCTGAATATTCATTGGAAGGACTGATGCTGAAAGCTGAAGCTCCAATACTTCAGCCACCTGATGCGAAGAGTCGACCTTGATGCTGGGAAAGACCGAAGGCAGAAGGAGAAGGGGATGAGAGGATGCGATGGCTGGATGGAATCATCAATTCAATGAACATGAGTTTAAGCAAACTCTGGGAGATGGTGAAGGACAGGGAAGCCTGGTGTGCTGCAGTCCATGGGGTCGCAGAGAGTAAAACATGACTTAGCAACTGAACAACAACAAAGAAGACAAGGCTGAATTTCCTGCAAACCCCAGAGGCCTGATGGTAACTCAGGGCAACGACCTCGATCACCAACACAACAGCTATCACCAACACAACAGCACGACGCCTGCGCAGTGAATGCTCAGGCCCCACCCGGAAGAGGGCTCAGAGAAAACACTGAATGACATTTCATGATCATAAAAGATGGCATCCCTCAGACTATCCCAGGGAATACCCTGGTGCCTTAGGCCAAACAACAAGGCAACATTATTATTTTTTATTTTTTAGCTGCTCTGTGAGGCTTGTAGGATCTTAGTTCCCTGATCTGGGATTGAACCTGCAACCCCTCCAGTGGAAGTGCACAGCCATAACCACTGGGCTGCCAGGGAATTCCAAAGGCCACAGGATTTTCAGGCAAGCGGCCCAAAGGGGTTCTCTAGAAAAGACAAGGAAACCTGAGTAATGGCCCTGAGCACCCAGGGCTGCAGAAGCAGGAGTCTCAAGTGGTCCTCCTGACCCTACACTCCCTGTCCTCCGGGACAAAAATGACAACTGATGAACAAACATGGGGAAGTCCTTCCAGAATGGGAACTGGGTGAGACCTCAGTGATGGATGGAGATCTGCCTGAGGCCCACCTGCCTGCCCCACCATGCTCACCCTCAGTGGGAGAGGATCACCCATGACAAGTGGGCAAACCAGAGTGGCCCGAAGTGGGAAGGAGGACAAAGGGCAGAAGTCAGGGAAGCAGGCAGGGCCCCCAAATGGCCAGACTGCCTATCACTCACCATACAGCTTAGATTAGTATCAGTGGCAACTGTGTAATGAATCCACACTTACTATCTCTCCCTCTAGTGAAAACCTGTAAAGTTTGTTACTATAAGATGCTAACCCTCCAGCTTCCAGACCCTCCCCCCATAGACGAACAGCTCAGCCGGCCAAAGGCCCAGGCAAAACACCGCTGTCCGCCAAGGACATGCCTGGGCCTCCCAGGCCCTGGTCAGCCCCTCCTGGCAGCTGAGGGTGAGGTTTGTGTGTGCCTTCTATGGTTCCTCTCTGTTTCCCAACACTGTCTTGCAAAAGCCTCCACTCCTGATCTGCCATTAACTTTAGCTTCTTCCTCGAGCCCCTAAACACTTTATCTTTTTTATTTAGTGAGTGTGTTAGTTGCTCAGTTGTGTCCGACTCTGCAACCCCATGGACTGTAGCCCACCAGGCTCGTCTGTCCATGGTATTTCCCAGGCGAGAATACTAGAGTAGGATGCCATTTCCTTCTCCATTTTTTTAAAGTGAGTGTTAATATACTAAAAGAGTTAAAAACAAATGAGCTCAGAGAAGGAATGTAAAGGAGAAGGAAGTTCCTGTCCTGCTCCCATCGGAGGAGGACATCCAACTTAACCCAAGGGTGTAAGGAGCCCCATCCTGGGCCCCAGACCCCCTGCCAGGCTGCCTAGTTGTCACAACTGCTGAGGCCCCAGGTGGGGGCCAGGAAGCCCCCTCAACTCCTAAGCCCCCTCCCTCTCCCACACCTGTGCTTGCTTCTAGCTGGCCGTGTCTGCAGGACACGGGCCTTGCCAGAAGCTCCTTCCGAGACAGGACCCGGCAAGGGCCAAACCACATACCCCCTGGTGAGTGACCGCCAATTTGGGGCCCAAAACTATTTCTTGCAAAGCTGTTTCTCCGGCTCCAGGAGGCAGGCCTGTGCTCGGGGACCATGGGCCACCCACCTGTGCAGGACAGGCCACAGCACAGGGACGCTTAATCCAAGGCCTCAAGTCTCAGCAGTTTTCCAAACAGGTCACCTTGGGACAGACTGGCTGATGGCCACGGAGGGCAGCCAAGTTCCTGGTTAGCAAGTGTTTTTGCGTGATGAACTTGAGAAAAGGAGAACAATCAACAGATCACTCCCACCCCCACCCCCTCTGCAGTAAAAACCTGGAGTGTGGCTCCCCAGTCCATGCTGCAGGTTCAGAATGATGTCATGCAGATGCCACACTGGGCCAGGCTGCCCTCACTGTACACACAAGGCCCATGGTGAACAGGGAGGACACCCACCCCATCCGCCACACTGGGCTAGGCCACTCCCCCACTGCACACACAAGGCCCACGGTGAATGGGGAGGATGCCCTGCCCCACCTGACTCAGTGGGGACAGGGAGCAGGTGGAGGACACGGGACAGCCAGGCCACTGGAGGACCAAGGAGTGCTGTCTCCCCTCCAAGGCCCACTCGCCCACTGCAGAGCCTCCTTGCTGGAAAAGGGCTGGGGGCGGGTGTGGGCCCCGACGTGTAAAACAGACAACCGGGACCAGAAGTCATGGGTTCCATAGAAACAGGTTCCATGGAAACACACTGCAGGCTGAGATACTCAGGCCAGCTACAAGGGACAGAATACTTGTAAACGGCAGAACTCGGGGTTGGGCGAGGGGTTCTCCTGTCCTACACTAAGTGCCTCATGTTAGATCACTGCCCTCAGAGTAAAAACTCAGAGGTCCAGCCTCCATTGTCTTGGCCCAGGGCAGGGATTGAGGCCTCTGAGCCCAGTGCTCGGCGCCAGGGGACTCTGTCCTCTCCAACTGCTTCCAGTCACACAGGAGCAGGTGCTTCTGACTTAACTAACAAGTTTATTCCCATCTTGACAGTACATTGACTTCCAACTTGGGGCTGAGAAAGGAACGGAAAGCAGACTCAGGAGTGTGGACTTAGATTCAGATTTGGGTTTTTTCTGGATAGTATGTTGAGACCTACTAGGACATTAAGGGTACCATGGGCTGCAGGACCTGCCCACCCAGGTCTGAGAGATGGGTCACTTTGGGCACAGAGCCGGGTGTGGGTGCGCTGGCTGTGAAGAACACACTCACGACCATCTCCTAAACCATGACGAAGACCATCCAGAAACATCTGATTCAACCTGACATTAGGGGACTCCCGAGTTGTCCTCTGACTTTAAAAAAGACTTCCAACAACAAACCTGAAAAACCAGCACTGGTCCAGGCAAAGAGGCTGAGGGATGCACAGAAGCCAGGCAGGTGGACCGGGCAGCAGGGGCTGAGTGCAGGTGAGCAGACGGCACCCCAGCATGGCACCTGGCTCCACGCAGGACCAGCGGGACCCTCTGGCAAGCCACGGTCTCAGAGTGGTACTTACTGTTGAGAGCAGGACATTCCTGTAGAGTGGGGCAGCCTGGCAAACACCCCTTCATTTGCGATACAGCACTGCACGTCCCCCTCTGCGGCGCCAGCACTACCTGCGCTGTAGTTCTGACCAAAGATGGTTTACATGGTATCTGACCATGAGGAAAACGATGAGCCAAGTGCAGATGGAGGCATTTTTCTGCAAGGCAACTGGCCTGGGTCCTAAAATGCCAATGAACCAAAGACCCAATGATGCGGAGAGGCGGGGTGCTTTCAGACCCAGGGATGCTGAAGAATGAGGACAACCAAATGCAATGTGTGATTAACCACATCCTGGCTCTTGTGTGGGCCACCTGGGGGGGTGACGGTTATCAGGGAAACTGAATATGGACTGTATGTTACATAGTAAATAGTATTTTGAGAGGCAAAGAAGGCAGAAAATATAATATTTAGAGAGAGGAGGCAGGAAGGAGGGAAGAAGACTTTTTTTAAAAACTGGGAGAGAATATTAACTACCGACTAGGAGAATATATGCAAGTACACTATACCATCTCTTAATGTTTCAGAAGTAATAAGGACTTGTGCGGGAAGCAGTGTGAGAGGGGCACATGGGCTTCTGACACCCTGAGGCCCTGCTCACCCGCCATCCCCAGGTTCACATGGGTGCAGCTGTCACACACGCATACATACTCTGGAGCGGGGCTGCCTGGCATAGGTCCCAGCTCCACCCTCACCTGCTCTGCAACTTCCCGTATATTTCTTAACCAGTCTGAGCCTGTCTGTCCTTTAAAAAGGAGTAGCAATGGCAATGCCTGTTCCATAGGGTCCTATTGCAAATGGAAGGCCTGGCCCCTGGCAAGCAGTGTGGATATGCTGGACACAACCTAAGAGCTGAGTGTGTCATTCTACAGGTTTTTTATTTTGAAAACTCTTTTCACTGCCTTCTTTCAGCCCAAACCAGACACACCTTAACTATGCCCTGAAAGCTCCAGACCTCTGTTGGGAAGATCAGGTGTCATGGGGCACAGGCCCTGGGGATGGTGGGGAGGATGGCATCGCTTCTGCAGACACCCCGGGTCTGTCTGCTCTAGTGCTGTGGGGTTTGTGGGGTTTCTCAAGTTATGCATTTAAACACATTACTACTACATGTGAATAAGCCTTTGGTTTCCTTTCTCCCAGGCTTTTAGCCACCAGCAGTGCATCTCACCCTTGCCCTTCTGATGCACTACATCCAAGAGATAGATAACCACCGACATTCGAAGTCATGTTGGGGCAGACAGGCCCTGAGAGCCAGGGGTCCCCACGAGCCCCCTTCAATGAGTGGACTTGGCAGCAGCACCTGCTCTGAAGGGGAGGGACTCCTCCAACCCTGTTGGTTCCAGAGGCCACACACAGACAGGGCCTTTGATTAAGTGAAACCTGGTCCTACCAGCCACTCACATGGAAGCAGGTATGTGTGCATGTGTGTGTGTGTGTGTGTGTGTGCGCGGGGGGGTTCCAGTCTGCTTTCAGGCAGGGGAGTGGGGAGCAAATAGCTCACATGACAATCCCCCACCAGCGCAGGCTGTGCCGGCCAGCCCACGGGGCACACCTCACTGCAGTGGGGGCTGAGCACCAGCGGGTAAGCCACGTCAGGAAAGCAGGACGGCTGGTCGTGAGGCATGGCTAACATGGCTTTGTTGAGGTTGCTTCAAAAAATGTTCCCGATGTGGTGCTTTCACATGTACAAAAGGAGAACTGGAAGAAGTTTTTGTTTTTGTTTTTTTGTTTTTTTTTTTCAGAAAAAAAGAAAGGGCAGCCAGCAATATAGCAGGACCCTTAGCCCTGGGGGGACCAATATCTTTTGGTCTGTTTCCTTTCAAAACATAACCTGTCCTTTAAGTCAACAGACTAGCTCCACCATGCACGCGCCACCTATGCCGTCACTAATACCGCTAGGTCTCGATCCCCCACAGATGCCAGGTGGACACCAAGACACACACCAGAGTCCCCTGCTAAATGGTTTCCAACAGCAAACAAATGAGAAAAGCAGCACAGCTGTGCCTGCAGCAGGTAAGAGGCTGGGTGACTGACAGTACCGCCACAGAGCGGTACCTCATACCACCCTGGAGTATGAGGCAGCCAGAAGAAAGAATGAAGCTGCCTCCCTAAGCAAACACACAGGACAAAAGCCTTGACTGGATGTGTTCTGTGGATCCTACATGTGTGTTTTAAAATCACCTTCTCCGTGGATAAACATGCATGTGTATATACACAAAAATGCATTAAAAGAGTCTGGAAAGAGATGTATCTATAACATAGAGTAACAGTGGCTAGCTGGGGGAGGGGAGGGCTCCTGAATTCTGCCTGCACACTTCTGCATTGTTTGAAGAGTTTCACAACCAGGCTGACTGGCAGGCTAGGACTGTGGGGGAGCAGGGGCGGGAGATACTGGCCTGGCTGTGGCCTAGACAAAGTGCTGGCCCTCTGCCAGCGTGGCTTGCTCTGGGTGAAGGAGATCCTGGCAGCCACCCTCCACGCTGACAGGCTGCCTTCCCAACACAGCTGCCTGGGGAGCACCTGCCAAGGGGTCTAGGTGGGCAACGTGCTTGGAATACCACGTTCTAACACCAGAGCTCAAGTCAGGGGAGAGTTCGGAATAAATCCTGGCCCCGGTAATGGCCCTGGGGATCAAATCCCTTGTTCAGGGAGTCAAGATAAATTTTAAACAAACCCTCCCCCAAGTGATCACAGGAAATGGCTGAGACAATGCAACTTCTCTATTTTCCATCCCACACAGGTCAGGTAAGCAGGAGCAACTAACTCTGGGACCGCAGGAGGCAGGGCTGGATCCACCTTTCTAGCCAGGCCCCCAGACCTGCCGAGACGGCCCAGCCCAGGGTGCAAGAAGAGGTTCTGGCTGCTGGCGGTGGAGGGCGAATAGGGTACAAAGGTTATCTGAAAACAATTGTTTGTGAGAACCCACAGGGAAGAATGGATCCAGGATGTGTCTGCCAAGAAAGCCTGGGCCCACTCTGCCTGAGCTCCACCAAGCCCAGCAGGCAGGAACCCTTACATGTGGGACTTTGCCAGGTAGGAGGGCTTGGGGGTGTCCTCAGAGGGATCTGGTGCTTCCCTTCTCCAAGTCCTTGAATTTTCAAATCAAAGCCCTTCAGACTCCAAGAAAATCTCCTCCTGGTTTAGGGAGTCCCCAGAGTGAGGTTAAGCAAACTTCCCAGGTCTGGGCAAGGAAGTTATGATCAACCAAACAGTAAGGGGATTCAGCTGCAAAGATGATCGTGTGTTTTGTTCTAGCATGCGCATGCTCTAACACCAGTTACCTAAAGGTGACAGAGGGTCATCAGTCCTGAGGATGACCAGTGGGGGATGTAACAGGGGACCACACTGCCATACAGCTAACCAGGACAGGTGGCTCTTTGCATGCAGTTGGTCTGGGTGGTGGTGGGAGATCGAAGTCAAAGCTGACCGTAGGACCTCCCAAAGGATTTTCACATATGCACACCCGTTTCCTGCAGACCTTCCAGGTGGTCAAGGGAGTAATGGGTATCAGTCCCTGGTCACAGAGCTAGGCAAAGCAAGCTTCCAACTGCCTCCTTGGCTAAAGTCATATTGGTATTCACGCCCCCCACCATACAATCACTATTGTTAGGGGGTCCCTAACAGTTTGAAAGGCCTAGCATGACCTGAGTCACTGACTGCAGAGACCCTTCCCACCAGAACACTGTGGGAGCCCACAAACCAGGGTCTGCCTCCTGGGTCTTCGCAAATCGCCTCTGGGTCAGCCCCTGCAGCTAGCTTGCCTAGTAGCCTCTCCCTTCTGTGGGCTGCCCCTATGCCCTCTATGATCACCAGTTACTTATGCTCTGCACATCTGGGCTCAAGCTTCCTGAAGGTGCCCTGGGCCACAGGTAGGTCCTTAGTTCATAAGCAGATGGCACCTGGAGGGACCCCTTAAACTGCAGTCAGCATCTGGGACCTAGGAACCTACATTTCCAAAGGCCCCAAGGGACCCTGTGCACTCCTGACTTGGAGATCTGCTCTGGAGGCAGATTCGAGTTTCTGCACACCTGGAAGGCGGGGCCGGCTCCCTGCTCTAAGAATGAACAGACAGCACACTGCAGGCCTAAGAATGGATTCATCCTGTTCTGGCTTCCAGACACCCTGGAGAGGCTGGCTTCCGCCTCACTGCGAAGGCGCGAGTTCCCAGCGACCCTGCCCTAAACATCTAGCCATCTTGCCCCGTGCCGCGCAGGGCACAGGCAGCCTGGACCAGGGGGGCTGAGGCAATCCGGAAGGCAGCCCCAGCCGGAGGCCCGGGCGAGCCCCGCCCCGGGGCCGATCCCTCCGCAATTCGCGAATCTGGCTACCGGGTGCTGCCGGGTTGGGAAAGAGCAGTCGTTCAGTCGTATCCGACTGTTTGAGACCCCATGGACTGTAGCTGACCAGGCTCCTCCGTCCATGGGATTTTCCAGAGAAGAATACTGGAGTGGGTTGCCATTTCCTTCTCCAGGGGATCTTCCCGATCCAGGGATCGAACCCGGGTCTCCCGCACTGCAGACAGACTCTTTACCGGATTGGGANGGACTGTAGCTGACCAGGCTCCTCCGTCCATGGGATTTTCCAGAGAAGAATACTGGAGTGGGTTGCCATTTCCTTCTCCAGGGGATCTTCCCGATCCAGGGATCGAACCCGGGTCTCCCGCACTGCAGACAGACTCTTTACCGGATTGGGAGGCCACAGTAACACAGGATTCAGAAAGCTTTTCCAATACAGTCCCCTGTTCGGTACTGGCCTGGCTCTCAAACGAGTGCTCAACTCCAGCCACAAACCAAACGCGGCCCCGCTACTAGTGGACGGGGTCCATCTCGCTCAGAATCCAGCGTGGCCCCTCCCCCACGACCACACCCACCCTTGCAACAACGTCCCCACCCCCGAGTCCACACAGGTCGAATTCTGACTCAGCCTAGAAATGGCCCCGCCTTCACCCGGGACCCCACCACCTGCCAAGCTGTTTGGGCGGTCATAGCGCGGGATCAGAAATGCGGGGCCGGCGTGGGAGGTGCAGTTCGTGAGATACGCGGTTCCTGACACCTGCAGACCGTGGGGCGGTTTATTTGCAAATTTATCGGGAGAAAAAGCTTTTCAGCTCTAGATTCTTGAAAACTGCGGCTTTTAAATCAGTCATTTAATCAGCTTGTGAACTGTTTGACAAATGAGACGCCTCAACTTTTGAAACAAGGTTAACGGTATGAGAGTTTTGAACCGGTCCCCAAAGTGGAAGTCTTGTGTCCAGAAAAGTTCGCGTGGGCTCAGAGGAAATACACAATTCTTTAAACCAAACTGGGAGAGAAAGCATACCATCCATTGAAAGGTTGTTTCCACTTTTGTGTTTAAAGACAAAAAATAACCAAAGAGGAATCTACGACAAAGTCCTGGGCCCGGGAGAGGAAAATGTTGCCCTGGGGTAGGGGGCGGGCGGCGGTCCGAGGCTCCTAGAATGTCAGCTCCCGCCNAGGCCCGCTGCCAGCTTCTCCCGGCTGCCCTTCTCCCTTGCGGCTGGGGAGGCTTCCGACACCACCGACTGCGCGGGCCCAGCCCACAGCGGCCCGCCCACCCGCTGCCTGGCCCCGCAGAGGAAACGCTCCCTGCCCTGCCCCGCCCACTTGCCCTTGGCTCTCCCCGGCGCCCTCACCCTCGCTGTCTCCGAGACCACCCCACCGCCCTTCTCCAGGCCTAGGCCATCAGGCTAGAGGTTAGAGGCTGAAGCCGAGCGCAGCAAGCCCCTGGCCGGAGAGACTGGCCGGGATCTGCAGCCCTTAATGGACATTCAAACGTGTTAGCTGCCCGCGCAGGGAGAATGGAAGGGGGGCAGCTCAGGCACTGGATCCCGCAGACCAGAGAAGAGGGGTGGGTGGGACAGAGTCGGTCTGCGCACAAAATTAAGAGCAGCCATTTCACACCAAATTATCTTGGGGCCTGGGTAGAAAAAACTTTCCAGGTCACCAAGGACAAACGCGTTTTGGGTTGCATGTTGTGGTGACCTGTAAACTGGTGTGGACGTCTGGGCTCCCTGGGAATCTGACTAAAACCCTAAAGTTCCAGCTCACTGGTGGGCGCCCCCTGCGAAGACCACACAGTGTGCTCTGCAGGGGTGGGGCTCTGTACTGGGCCACTGGGTCAGACTCCTCCTCTAAGAGGGTCTCCTACTCGCAGGAAGTAATCTCTCTTTTCCCAGCCAACTTGTGTTGATGACATTTAAGAGATTTGTGTTCTGACCAAGTAATGATTCAGAATGTTCCTGCAGTCTCACCACATGTCACAATCAGTCACTTCATTAAGGATGGAGCTGGCCCTCTGCTGACTTACCAGCCATCCACCCCTCTCCCCACTCTCTCCAGCAAGCAGGATTCTGCTCAGTCTCCAAGGTACCACTAGCTCCATGACCGCCCGCCCCCTCCTTGACACACTCCAGCCTGGGCACACCCTGGCAGGCCTCTTAGGAGTAGGCGCCCTTCTAGGCGTTGGGCTACAAGTGACCCTCCTCTGTTCTGGGCGAGAGACGTAGGCCTGGGTCAAGGGTCCTCCGCAGGCACACCCCCCCCACCCCCATCCACAGCCCAGAACAGTCCCAGGTCTCTGCATGGATGCAGCCTCCCTGAGTGTTTTGGCTACACTTTCAGAGCATCCTGGGGGGCAAAACTCACACCATAGGCCTGCTTCTCCGGCCTTTAACAGTTGTTCATAGAAGGAGGTCCTGGGGCCCAGCAACCCTCATCCCAACCCCACATGGGAGTGTCTTCCAGATACATACATTCTCTTCCTTGGGAAAATCTCACCATAACCACTGGCCTGTATTATTCTTGCTTCATCAGATTTTAACAGATGTAGCTTCTGTGTGTCTGAGGGTGGGTGGGGATCAAGTGTCAGATGGAAGGAATGGAATAAACAGAAACAGAAGCTGCAGGAGACGCAGGTTCAATCTCTGGGTGGGAAGATCCCCTGGAGGAGGAAATGGCAACCCACTCCAGTATTCTTGCCTGGAAAATCTCATGGACANTGGGTGGGGATCAAGTGTCAGATGGAAGGAATGGAATAAACAGAAACAGAAGCTGCAGGAGACGCAGGTTCAATCTCTGGGTGGGAAGATCCCCTGGAGGAGGAAATGGCAACCCACTCCAGTATTCTTGCCTGGAAAATCTCATGGACAGGGGAGCCTGGTGGGTTATATGGTCCGTGGGGTCGCAAAGAGTCAGACACGACTGAGCACACAATTCAGGGTGGGAAAGATCAGCCCAGAACAAATGAATGGGGATGTGTCTGGAGAGTGGAGAGGCTGGGCTGGAAATGGGGCTGAGGTTTCCACTGGAGATGGCGGATGGATGGTGTGTGTTGACTCCGATTTGTGGAACCTCCTTTCACAGCAGTGTTTGCCTCTTGTCAGAAAAAAACTGGCAAGAATAGGGTAAGCAAGGGAACAAGTAACTGCAACACAGTTGAAGCTGGAATACTATACAGACCTGAGACAATGAAGTCTTGAAATGGTAGCGGGGTGGGATAGGGTGTGTGGAGCCAAGAAAAAAAACTCTGGAGTCCCCAAAAGGTCCACCAATGGATGGCACTAGGCACCTCTGGATGGGGGTTTGAATGGGGGCTAAGATAATAATTGGCTGAAAGTCTGCAGGAGTTGGTTATGGACAGGGAGGCCTGCTATGATGCGGTTCATGGGGTGGCAACGAGTCGGACGCGACTGAGTGACTGAACTGAACTGAATTGCTTAAGAAGCACCCAGACTGTCTCAGCAGATCTGTGCTGCCTTCCCAGTCCTAACCAAAGATGGGATGTCTGTCATCTAAAGAAGGTTAAAGGGTACTTCCCTGGTGGTACAGCAGTTAAAACTCTGTGCTTCCAATACTGGCGTCATGGGTTCATTCCCTGTTCAGGGAACTAAGATTCCACATGTTGCCCAGCATGGTCAAATTAAAATAATAATAATAATATAAAGAAGGTAAATGGAAGCATCTTGGGATGAGAGATACCATGCACAGTGAAGGGCAGAGGTGCCATAATAGGAACAGCGGAGTTAAATGAACCTGTAGATATTAGATGCTGAGGCCATGTTCCAGCTTCCCTTCTGGGTTTTCAGAACGCGGGCAGCCAAGAGGCTAGAAGGGTTTTTCCTGGGGCATTAAAACAGGCCAAGGGGAACACCTTAGTTTCCTTACATCTGCAGCTGCCCAGTGGAACCACCCACCAGACCACACTCCAGGGAAGGCTGCACTTCCCAAGCCCCCACAGATACAGAGCCTCTAATCCAGCTTTCACAGGTGGCCAGAGCTGATCCAGCATCTCAGGAAATCCTGTGCCATGAAATCTAAAGCCCCAATAGATTTTTTAACAGCAACTTGGAGGAAACAGAGACTGTGCAGAGAGAAGTACACTGCAATGTAATAATCAATCAAAGTCATGTCGTCAGAGTAACTAAAGAAAATACAGCAACCCATGAAGGGAGACCATGGATAAAGAAATTTCCGGTGAACAAACAAAAAGTGTGCATAGAAATTTGAAGCAGTGGAAATAAAGGGCTTCCCAGGTGGCTCAGCGATAAAGAATCTGCCTGCCAGTGCAGGAGACATAGGTCTGATCCCTGGATCAGGAGGATTCCCTGGAAGAAGAAATGGCAATATTCTTGCCTAGAGCATCCTATGGACAGAGGAGTCTGGTGGGCTACAGTCTGTGAGGTCTCAAAAGAGTCAGACATGACTTCGTGACTGCACATGCACAATTAAAAAAAAAAAATACTGCCAGGAGGGATTGAAAGATAAAGTTGAAAAAATCTCTGTGAGAGCAAAACAAAAAGAAATCTCCAAAATGGGAAACAGGAAAGAAAAAACAAAGGCGGACCATCCAGAAAGTCCATTAATGAAATAATAGGAACCCTAAAAGAGCAATCAGAGAAACACGGGGGTGGGGTGGAAGGGAGGAAATCATCAATGAATTCAACCTTAAAAAAATCTCCCAAACTCAAGAGCATGTGTTGAAAGACCCACAAGAAGCTCAACAGGGAAAAAATAGTTCTTCCCAAAGTCATTTCACTGTTGAAGTGCAGAATAATGGGGACCGAAGTGTCCTGACATTAGAAGCAGGTCACAGATAGATGGTCAGGAGTCAGAGGGTGAGGGGCAAAGCCTTGGGGATCTAAAGGAAAATTATTCTCCAGTCATCACCCAGCAAAAGTATAGATCAAGTACTTTGAGATGAATGAGGTCTCAAAATTTTATTTCACCAAAATAAGCCAACTGAGAAAGAGGGAGGCGTGTGATACAGGAAAGAGGCATTCAACACAGGAGGAAAGGGAGGGGCGGAGAGGCACCATGCCAGGCTGGAGCAGGGCAGAAGCTCCACAGACACTACTTCAGGAGATGAAGTGGACAAGAACCGTGTACCTGTCGCGAGAAGCTGGGCTATGCTGCAGGAAAGTCTGCCTGTAAATCTCAAATGTTAATTTTTGGCAATGCTACACTTCCTTTGTGAATTGCTTGGGGACACCCAAGTTGATGGAGCAGCCTCTGTCTGAAACATGCTGGTTGCCATGGCAGAGGCACCCAGAGTGTCCCTCATGCCTTCTTTTCCATACACAAAATACACTGCCCCCCTCCCTTGGTGGGAAACCTTATAAATCCTGACCTAGAGACCAGAGACTGGCAGGAAGACAGAGATTCAAGCATCGACTGGAGATCCATTACCTCTGTAGGCTGCTGCACCCAACCCCCAGCCCCAATACACAACCTCAATGTGCAGTGATGGGAAGGGACAGAATACACAGCAAACAGACCAATTCAGAAAGGGGAGGAGGGGGCAACCCCAGCAGACAGTGTTCACAGTGATTCTGAACGCTGCTGAGCAAATTTTGCCCTTCATCCTGGAGTGAGTGTGCGAACAATCCAGCCCCGCTCCCTGGGAGGCCAGGTCACCATGGGGTGCTCCTCCACTTTGAGGGGATTGCCCTCCACCATCATTCTTGGCTGTCCTGGGAGTGAGGGCGGTGGTGGTAGGCAATGGGAATCTGCCTCCCTTAGGGGGCTGAGCACTTTCCCCATCGTGCTTCCAGCCTGTAGGAGGTTAGAGATGAAGGGTTATCTTAAGTTCCAGACACAAACTCTTTTAATGCTTGGACATGGTTTCTTTGGTCCTATTAGTTCCTCAAAAATCTAGTTAATAGACATTGAATATGCTGATAACCTTGATCTTGGACTTGCAGCCTCCAGAACTATGAGAAATAAATATTTGTTGTTTATAAGACACCAGATATTGTGTTTCAGCAGCCCAACTGGCCTAAGATATCCACAAAATCCATTCCCCCCTTTCTACAACAGTGAGCAACCATATTTCCCACACACCTGTGCAGTGAAGTGTGACCAGGTGACTAAGTCCCCAGGGTGGGACTGTGAGCAGAGGGGCTGCAGGCTTTTACAGAGTGAATCTTTCCTCCTATATCTTCTCTTCTCCCTCTGCCCAGTGGATGCTTATGTCAACAAAGCCCTAGGGGATGGAGGATGATGGAGTCACAAAATAGAGCAGCCTGGAACCCAGAAATCTAGCCAAGGGTGCTCACAGATGGTCACTGTGTTTGAGCCATAATCATCCAGGGCCTACCTATTACTGCAACTTAGCCCACCTTCATGAATACAAAAGTAGGAGGAGGTGACCAAAGGGGAACAACAGAACATGGTTTATAGAGAGAAGCTTGGTGGCAGGTGGAGTAGGTCTGTGCTTTGTTCTATAGCATTCTCCTCTGGGGCTGGCTTCCTGGTGGCAGCCAGGGTGTGGGGTGACAACTCTGGGCATTGTCCTTCCTCTTTCCCAGGAAGTCACTGATGGCTTGCCATGCTAGTAGGGGAACAAACCATTCTCTGCTGTATGACATGGGGGTGGAGCAGAAAACTTTCTTCAAGTCCAGTCTCCCAGTGGTGCTGGAGGGCAGAATAACCCACTGGAGCCTGAACAATGAGAGCTATCCTCACATGTGGTACAGGTTTACATGGGGGAGAGATGAAAATGGGAAATGCTTCTGAGACTCCGCTATCCAAAGACTTAAGAGATGTCTACAAGATCAGCAACAATGTGTGAGGAAGGCACATTAAAATGATGGATGGTCTCTTCCAGGCTTCCTGGAGCAGATGGCTTCCATGCCTGAGCACAAGCGACATAGGACCTGCCCTCCTTCAGGATGATCTGGGAGGGTCTCTGGTCTCAGTGGGGACTGTCTGTTCTTTCGGGATTGTCCGCCCCCACCCTCAACACACACACCCGAATGGCCATTCATAACTTGTAATCCCCTCCCCCAGGAGAAGGAAATGGCAACCCACTTCAGTATTCTTGCCTAGAGAATCCCGTGGACAGAGGAGCCTGGTGGGCTTCAGTCCATAGTGTTGCACAGAGTTGGACATGACTGAAGCGACTTAGCACGTATGCAGGTATTGGAGAGGGAAATGGCAACCCACTCCAGTATTCTTGCCTGGAAAATCCAAGGGACAGAGGAGCCTGGTGGGCTGCCGTCTATGGGGACACACAGAGTCAGACACAACTGAAGCGACTTAGCAGCAGCGGCAGCAGTCCCCTCCCTGGTAGATGTTCTGAGCCAAATGCTGCATTTAATCCTTTTGAGTTGGTTCTGAGGTTCTTGCTCAGGACCCATCAAGGTCAGTAAGTCCCAGCCTCTGGGGAATGCTTCAGAGCTCCCCTGACATGTTGGCTTATTGACTCGCTGGGAGATGGCACAAGAAAGGGGCCAGGCCTTCCCACCCTACAGGTAAGAAAACCAAGCCTCAGTCAGGCCCAGAGACTTCCCCGAGGCCACATCTAGCGAAAGGCAGAGCCCAGGTTCTCTGGCCTTGTCCTGGTGCCTGCATCCCCAGTCTCTGGGAAGCTAGCTAATTGATGTGAGAATTTATCAGCTCAATTAAATAAGAGCCAGGTTAGTCCATTCTGGGCTCTCAGGGGAATCCTGTCTAATGAGTATTCCTGTTAAGAGGGTTGAGCAGATTTGCAGTGAACAATGTAGGATGAAGACTTACTTCTTGGCTGTTTGCTTGTAGTCTTAGGGAAGGACTGAAGGGTGGTTGACAGGATACAGGGAAGCAGTATTTTTCTTTGGCTAGTGCAGAAGGGAGTTAGAAAGTGGAGTGAGGTCATGCCCAGTCTCTTTAGTATGGCCACCAAGGTTGTATGGTCACCTTTAATATCCATCCATCATTCACATCCTCACATGCATATCTAGTTTCCTGGATTGTGGGCTTCCTATGTGGGATAGTACATCGAGAAGTTGTTCAGTCTCTCAGTCATGTCTGACTCTTTTGCGACCCCATGGAATGTAGTCCACCAGTCTCCTCTGCCTATGGGGTCTTTCAGGCAAGAATATCCAAATGGGTTGCCATTTCCTTCTCTGAGGATCTTCCCGTACCAGGGATTGAACCCACATCTCCTGCATTGCCAGGCGGATTCTTTATCACTGAGCCATCAGGGAAGCCATACATTGAGAGAGTCAATAGCTATTAGACCTGATTTTATAGTTAAACTGGTTGATTTAAAATATTCCACATGTAGTATGGGCTGATAGTTTTTATTTGAGGGTCTTTGAACTGGAGTTTTCTGGTTTGGGATTTGGATTTGGTCTTTAGTATGAAACTTCTTTCGTGTGTAAAGCAGAGAACTGCACAACCAGGGATACTGATGTTTCAGGGTGACAAATATATTCTCCCAAGGAAAAGGAAAGGAGAAGTTGAAAATGAATTCTTTTTTTTTTTTTTTTAATGTATTGATTTTTATCTATTTGGCTCTACTGGATCTTAGTTGCAGCATGTAGGATCTAGTTCCCCTACCAGAGATTGACTTGGGCCCTCTGCATCGGGAATGTAGAGTCTTAACCACTGGACCACCAGGGAAGTCCCATGAATTTTTTTTAATCACATTTCAGAGCAGCCAAGAGGTTGCCATCTCCAATCAGAAGTCGGTTCCTCGAAGAACAGAAATAATTCCCACTGGGAACGGCTGACGGAGGCCCTCTGAGTGATCTGCTCTGGCTCTGGCAGGTCACTGGGAGGCAGGCCCTCCAAAAATTCCTTTCCAAGGGAACACGGATGCCCACTGCTCTAGGCCAGCCACTGGACAAGGCTATGCCATATGCAGTGCCGCAGGGCATGCAGCCCCTCCCAGATGAGTCCTCAGTGAATGGGGGCATGTTCTGCTGTGTCCTTGAAGTCTCACCTTAGAGACCTTTATCAGCCCACTCATCATTATGAAGCAGTAACTCCTGGGGTGGGAGGACCCGACTCAGAGACTGCAGCCCAGACTGGTGGGTGTGTTGAGGGGGAGGGAGCCAGGCTCATCATCTGAACCATCCCAGTGATGCACACAGTTCTGCTTAGAGCAGCTTTACCCACCCGCCTGTGGGAGCTCTCTTCAAGGGAGAAATTGTTGCAAGATCTCAAGATGCTTTAAAATATTGTTGCAATGTTGTTGCAGTTTTAAAAAATGGCCATGAACATTTTGACACTGGTGACTGCTTCAATCCACGGAGCCCAATGAAAGGGAGGTGGTGTGACTTCCCTGAGCTTCCATGTAAGACATCCTACCACCCTGACCTGGAAGCCAACGTGTGAGTGTAGAAGGGGCTTAGCAGCCATGAGGCCCAAGCATCAGTGGTGCAGAAACAAACCATCTCTTCTGAGCCCTTTTGAAATTCCTGATCCATGGAATCAAGGGTTGTTGCTGTAGGCTATTACATTCAGGGTTGTTATAGAGCAAAGTCTGTTAGTTGCTCAGTTGTGTCAGACTCTTTTTGACTGCGTGGTCTGTCCATGAATTCTCCAGGCAAAAATACTAGAGTGGGTTCCCATTCCCTTCTCCAGAGGATCTTCCCAACCCAGGGATCAAACCTGATTCTCCTGCATTGCAGGCAGATTCTTTACCATCTGAGCCACCAGGGAAACTAAAATAAGTTAGCTGAAATAAACACAGTCCCTGTAAACCAAGAAATGTCTGACCTAGTGCTCATTCAAGGAAAAGGTTTTTGTTGTGTATTTTTTGTTTTTGTTGTAAATTTTATAAAAATTTGATCCTGTAAGCAACATAATATTCCATAATGAGAAAAATCAAATTCATTGAAGTATTTCTCTACGTGTGGTGATCTGGTTACTTTTTTATTCTCAAGGTGAATTACATTCTTTTCTTTTAATCGAGGTAGAGTTGATGTACAATATTATATAAGTTACAAGTGCACAACATAGTGATTGACAATTTTTGAAGATACTCCATTTATAGTATTATAAAATGTTGGTTGTATTCACTGTGTTGTACAGTAAAGAGAAACGGAGGGAGGGAGGGAAGAAAGAAGGAAGGAAAAGGTTTTCTTTCCATCTTGGTGAGGGAAAAGCCAAGATAGTGGGCTTGGGTCTGAGGTCTGGAGTCTATGTGTGAGCTGTGGGATTTTCAAGGGACTTGACCTCTTCTGTGTTTGACTTAGGGACTGACTTGAGACTCCCTTCATAGGTCAGGGAGAGACCCCAGTGGCGAGCTCCCTGCCTCACACCCTCCTCTGACAAGCCAGGTGGAGGTGATTGTGTGGACCCCCATCCATGCCACACCTCTGGCACCTGACCTATTTGGGTGTCTTTGCAGCCCAACCTCCTCCTCCAGAAGGTGGCCAGAACTATGACTGTCCCAAGCCTGGCCACTCTGACACACACTCTAAAATCCCAGGCTTCAGTGGCATCCTTATTATAATACTACTAAATTTGAAAAATATTCAAAAGCTTAAAAAGCTTCAGTTCAGTTCAATCACTCAGTCGTGTCCAACTCTTTGTGACCCCATGAATTGCAGCACACCAGGCCTCTCTGTCCATCACCAACTCCTGGAGTTCACTCAGACTCACGTCCATCGAGTCAGTGATACCATCCAGCCATCTCATCTTCTGTCGTCCCCTTCTCCTCCTGCCCCCAATCCCTCCCAGCATCAGAGTCTTTTCCAATGAGTCAACTCTTCGCATGAGGTGGCCAAAGTACTGAAGTTTCAGCTTTAGCATCATTCCTTCCAAAGAAATCCCAGGGTTGATCTCCTTCAGAATGGACTGGTTGGATCTCCTTGCAGTCCAAGAGACTCTCAAAAGTCTTCTCCAACACCACAGTTCAAAAGCATCAATTCTTCGGCGCTCAGCCTTCTTCACAGTCCAACTCTCACATCCATACATGGAGCTTAAACATTGCCAATAATCTCTATTCTCTCCATGAAAAGAATCACTTCTTTGCTCCTTTCTGCATCTTTTCCAATGACAGATCAGTTTTCTCTGCATACTCGTTGTGACAGTCATTGATAATTGTTTACTTTCTTAGCTACTGCTGCATAACAAAATGTCTCACAACTCAGTTGTTCAAGATAGCAATAAACATTTATTGTTGGGACTTCCTTGGTGGTCCAATGGTTAAGACACCACACTCCCAAAGCAGGGGTGTGTGCATGCATGCATGCTAAGTCGCTTTAGTCATGTCCAACTCTTTGGAATCCTGTGGACTGTAGCCTGCCAGGCTCCTCTGTCCATGGAATTCTCCAGGCAAGAACACTGGAGTGTGTTGCCACGCCCTCCTCCAAGGGATCTTCTGGATCTAGGGATCAAACCTGCATCTCCTGTGGCTCCTGCACTGCAGGCAGATTCTTTACTGCTAAGCCACCAGGGAAGCCCCAATACAGGAGACCTGAGTTCAATCCTTGGTCAGGGAACTAGTTCCCATATGCCACAACTAATACCTGGCAGAGCAACCCCCACTCAAAAAAAAAAAAAAAAACCTGGCACCCAGAAGTCACACAGCAGTGTTTTCACAGGACTCTCTGCACCAGGGCAGTCACAAGGCCCCCCTGCTTCAAGGGGAGGACATCTCTTGATGGGTGAGTGGCTTGGTTCTCCAAGAGCATAAAGGGTGAGAGGTATTGCTGTGGAATTCTTCAGGAAATGAAACCTGCCACTGGGAGCAATAGTGAAGGCATTTCCATGCTGAAGCGGGATGGTGTTGCATTCTTCTGCAGCTCATAAGGACATGGCTGCTGCTAAGTTGCTTCAGTCGTGTCTGACTCTGTGCGACCCCATAGATGGCAGTCCACCAGGCTCTGCCATCCCTGGGATTCTCCAGGCAAGAACACTGGAGTGGGTTGCCACTTCCTTCTCCAATGCATGAAAGTGAAAAGTGAAAGTGAAGTCGCTCAGTTGTGTCCGACTCTTTGCGACCCTATGGACTGCAGCCTACCAGGCTCTTCTGTCAATGGGATTCTCCAGGCAAGAGTACCGGAGTGGGCTGCCATTGCCTTCTCCAGGAAGGACATGGCAGAGGCCTGAAAAGCCACAGTCCAATTTCCCTTCCTTCCTTCCAGGAAACCAAAGTTTTTTTTCGAGAAAAAGAGGTGTTATTTCCCTTTAAAGATAAACTCTCATTTCATCAGTGTCAAGGAGAGGTAGATCTCCACGACAACCTGTGGTCCCTGTGGAATCCGAGTTTATCGGGAGAGGGAGAGAGATTCCAGCAGTTTAAGAGATGGTTCCAAGGCCACTTCCCAGAGGGTCATGTTGAGAGTGACTCTGGCAGAGACCCCAGATGGGTCTCCCCAGGGCCTCTGCATTAGAGGGGAAAATGAAGTCTCTGGTCTTCCCGGCCTCCCTCGGACCTGGGCATGCCTCTGACTCCATCTGGACCAACAGGATCTAAGGGGACCATGGAGATACGGTGTCCCGGAAACCCCAGGATGGAGAGATGTGGACACTTGTCGCCTTCCACTCCCAGTGTACCACTGCCTGGAATCTAGGGCTCTGGCAACAGCCATGCTTGTCCTGCCTCAACCTCTGGGCTACTTCCCTGGGGGAGAAATCAGTCCAGGCTGGGCTTTCTCCTGTGTACTCAGCCTGCCCTTCAGCTCATGGCCTCTCTCCCACAATACTTGAAGTGGGCGTGGTCCCTCAGCCAGGAGAGGATGCCTAAGCTGAGCCCTCTGGGCCCTGGATGCTTTCTGTAGGATTGGCCTGGAGGGACCAGGCCCGGAGAAACACAGCAGCAGGACCTTTGGACAAGAAAGCTGCCCTCTGTCCATCCTTTGGATTCTTCCTTCTGAGGGCACTGTGCCTGCCTCTCTCCACTTGCTGTGCACATCAGCTCCTGCACCCTGGCTTCCTCTCTCCGCTGTCTCCAGGTGGCTTGGCTTCAGCACCCTCTGTTGCCCCTCTGAGGCTCCAGAGACAGATCCACCAGGAGGAGGCCCGATGGATAGAGGGACAGCCCTGCTGGTGGGTGGCTCACACAGCACGTGTCCCCAGGGCCCTGGCCAGCAGAGCAGCTGCCTTAGGTGAGTATCTGAGACCTGCCTGCTGCAAGGGGAGGATGGGGAGAAGCGTACAGCTGGAGCCAGGGAGTCTTAGCCCCACCATGTCTTAGTGGGGTCATGCAGCCAGCAGAGGGGAGTGGGGTCTGGGTTGGAGTCCCAGCTGGACCACCTCTACCACCTGGCATCCTCATCCTAAAATCCTAAGCATCCTTCTCCATCATACTGTAAACAGCTCAGTGTTAGGAAGGGCTCTGGGTGATGCTTGGCCTATGAGAGACGTCCCTGGTAGTAGCAGGAAGGGAAAGAGGGCAAGGTGTCCCAGGCTTCCTGTACTCAGGGGGCGATGCAGAAGGTCACATGTCTTTTGCTTTCCTCTCTAACACTTAACTTTGAAAGTTTTCTCCCTGAAAGAAAAGTGAAATGAGCATCTTTTATGCAGACTCACCAGTGGTTGAGTTTTTGCCATCCTTTCCTCTCTTTCTCTCTCTGTGTATCTTTCTGTATCTATTTTTTCCTGAATCATTTGAAAGTACAGTGTTGACACCTTACTCCTAAATATTTCTTGGCTTTGAGAAGCCAAGAAGCCATAGTTGCACTCAAAATGTTCATCATCCTTTAATGATGATTACATAATATACAAACCATATTTAAATTGTTTATAATGGATTTTAATCTCTTTTCTGGCCACGTATCTCTTCTTTATCAACCAAACTGAGAAAGCTGCACTCCCTCCCAAACACACCCTACTGCAGGTGTTTCTATGGAGCCTGCCCATTGGGTGGGGGGGGCTGTGAGGGAGTCACCAGGGACCAGGATGTTTGCCCCCTGACATCCTCATCCGGCCCTAATGGGATGGAGTTGAGTCTGGATAAAGGTGTGGGGTTTTCTGCTTTTAATTGGCTTTATCTCAAGCCCTGGGATTTTGCCCTCATCTATCTCAAGCTATAGGGCTGCCCTCAGCCCCCAGTCATCTGTACCCCTGTCCTCACCTGGTCACCATCTCATTTCTTCTTATAAAGACATGAGCTCCCCAGGTGGCACAGTGGTAAAGAATTTGCCTGCCAATGCCGGAGACACAAGAGATATGGGTTTGATTGCTGGGTCAGGAAGATCACTTGGAGAAGGAAATGGCAATCCACTCTAGTATTCTTGTTTGGGAAATCCCATGGACTGAGGAGCCTGGAAGGCTACAGTCCATGGAGTCACAAAAGAGTCAGACATGACGAAGAGACTGAGCACACACGCATGCATAAAGACAGAAAAGAACATGCATCCCCTTCAGAAAAAAGGGGATCATGCATGGAAGAGAGCAGTGATCACTAGCAAATGGTCCGTGTTTACCCACCTGTGGATAACACCATGAACTTGTATAGTAAAGTAAAGTAAAGTCGCTCAGTCGTGTCCGACTCTTTGCGACCCCGTGGATTGTAGCCCACCAGGCTCCTCTGTCCATGAACTTGTATATGGTCCCTGAAATGGCTCCATTATACAGGCTGAATATTTCTGTCTCCTCCACATCCATCTGTTGGCGCTCCAGCCTCAATGTATTAAGAGGTAGGAGGTAATTGGGTTTAGAGGAGGTCATGGGTGGGGCTCCCAAGATGGGATTACTGCCCTTAAAAGAAGAGGAGGAGACATAAGAGACCTCTTTCTCTCCAACACATAAGGACACAGCAAACCAGAAAGAGAATTCCCACCAGGTCTTGAATCTGCCCCGACTGGGAAATCCAGCCTCCAGAACTTTGAGAAATTCATATTTGTTGTCTGAATCACCCAACCTACAGTATTTTGTTATAGCAGCTGGAGTTGACTGAAACAGCCAATGTTCAGTTGCTGAGTGGTGTCCAACTCTTTGCAACCCCATGGACTGCAGTATCCCAGGCTTTCTTGTCCATCACCATCTCCTGGAGCTTGCTCAGACTCATGTCCATTGAGTTAATGATGCCATCCAACCATTTTATCCTCTATCGTCCCCTTCTCCTTTTGTTTTCAATCTTTCCCAGCATCAGGGTCTTTTCCAATGAGTAGGCTCTTCACATAAGGTAGCCAAAGTATTGGAGCTTCAGCTTCAGCATCAGTCCTTCCAGTGAATATTCAGGGCTGATTTCCNACTCTTTGCGACCCCATGGACTGCAGCCTACCAGGCTCTTCTGTCAATGGGATTCTCCAGGCAAGAGTACTGGAGTGGGCTGCCATTGCCTTCTCCAGGAAGGACATGGCAGAGGCCTGAAAAGCCACAGTCCAATTTCCCTTCCTTCCTTCCAGGAAACCAAAGTTTTTTTTCGAGAAAAAGAGGTGTTATTTCCCTTTAAAGATAAACTCTCATTTCATCAGTGTCAAGGAGAGGTAGATCTCCACGACAACCTGTGGTCCCTGTGGAATCCGAGTTTATCGGGAGAGGGAGAGAGATTCCAGCAGTTTAAGAGATGGTTCCAAGGCCACTTCCCAGAGGGTCATGTTGAGAGTGACTCTGGCAGAGACCCCAGATGGGTCTCCCCAGGGCCTCTGCATTAGAGGGGAAAATGAAGTCTCTGGTCTTCCCGGCCTCCCTCGGACCTGGGCATGCCTCTGACTCCATCTGGACCAACAGGATCTAAGGGGACCATGGAGATACGGTGTCCCGGAAACCCCAGGATGGAGAGATGTGGACACTTGTCGCCTTCCACTCCCAGTGTACCACTGCCTGGAATCTAGGGCTCTGGCAACAGCCATGCTTGTCCTGCCTCAACCTCTGGGCTACTTCCCTGGGGGAGAAATCAGTCCAGGCTGGGCTTTCTCCTGTGTACTCAGCCTGCCCTTCAGCTCATGGCCTCTCTCCCACAATACTTGAAGTGGGCGTGGTCCCTCAGCCAGGAGAGGATGCCTAAGCTGAGCCCTCTGGGCCCTGGATGCTTTCTGTAGGATTGGCCTGGAGGGACCAGGCCCGGAGAAACACAGCAGCAGGACCTTTGGACAAGAAAGCTGCCCTCTGTCCATCCTTTGGATTCTTCCTTCTGAGGGCACTGTGCCTGCCTCTCTCCACTTGCTGTGCACATCAGCTCCTGCACCCTGGCTTCCTCTCTCCGCTGTCTCCAGGTGGCTTGGCTTCAGCACCCTCTGTTGCCCCTCTGAGGCTCCAGAGACAGATCCACCAGGAGGAGGCCCGATGGATAGAGGGACAGCCCTGCTGGTGGGTGGCTCACACAGCACGTGTCCCCAGGGCCCTGGCCAGCAGAGCAGCTGCCTTAGGTGAGTATCTGAGACCTGCCTGCTGCAAGGGGAGGATGGGGAGAAGCGTACAGCTGGAGCCAGGGAGTCTTAGCCCCACCATGTCTTAGTGGGGTCATGCAGCCAGCAGAGGGGAGTGGGGTCTGGGTTGGAGTCCCAGCTGGACCACCTCTACCACCTGGCATCCTCATCCTAAAATCCTAAGCATCCTTCTCCATCATACTGTAAACACCTCAGTGTTAGGAAGGGCTCTGGGTGATGCTTGGCCTATGAGAGACGTCCCTGGTAGTAGCAGGAAGGGAAAGAGGGCAAGGTGTCCCAGGCTTCCTGTACTCAGGGGGCGATGCAGAAGGTCACATGTCTTTTGCTTTCCTCTCTAACACTTAACTTTGAAAGTTTTCTCCCTGAAAGAAAAGTGAAATGAGCATCTTTTATGCAGACTCACCAGTGGTTGAGTTTTTGCCATCCTTTCCTCTCTTTCTCTCTCTGTGTATCTTTCTGTATCTATTTTTTCCTGAATCATTTGAAAGTACAGTGTTGACACCTTACTCCTAAATATTTCTTGGCTTTGAGAAGCCAAGAAGCCATAGTTGCACTCAAAATGTTCATCATCCTTTAATGATGATTACATAATATACAAACCATATTTAAATTGTTTATAATGGATTTTAATCTCTTTTCTGGCCACGTATCTCTTCTTTATCAACCAAACTGAGAAAGCTGCACTCCCTCCCAAACACACCCTACTGCAGGTGTTTCTATGGAGCCTGCCCATTGGGTGGGGGGGGCTGTGAGGGAGTCACCAGGGACCAGGATGTTTGCCCCCTGACATCCTCATCCGGCCCTAATGGGATGGAGTTGAGTCTGGATAAAGGTGTGGGGTTTTCTGCTTTTAATTGGCTTTATCTCAAGCCCTGGGATTTTGCCCTCATCTATCTCAAGCTATAGGGCTGCCCTCAGCCCCCAGTCATCTGTACCCCTGTCCTCACCTGGTCACCATCTCATTTCTTCTTATAAAGACATGAGCTCCCCAGGTGGCACAGTGGTAAAGAATTTGCCTGCCAATGCCGGAGACACAAGAGATATGGGTTTGATTGCTGGGTCAGGAAGATCACTTGGAGAAGGAAATGGCAATCCACTCTAGTATTCTTGTTTGGGAAATCCCATGGACTGAGGAGCCTGGAAGGCTACAGTCCATGGAGTCACAAAAGAGTCAGACATGACGAAGAGACTGAGCACACACGCATGCATAAAGACAGAAAAGAACATGCATCCCCTTCAGAAAAAAGGGGATCATGCATGGAAGAGAGCAGTGATCACTAGCAAATGGTCCGTGTTTACCCACCTGTGGATAACACCATGAACTTGTATAGTAAAGTAAAGTAAAGTCGCTCAGTCGTGTCCGACTCTTTGCGACCCCGTGGATTGTAGCCCACCAGGCTCCTCTGTCCATGAACTTGTATATGGTCCCTGAAATGGCTCCATTATACAGGCTGAATATTTCTGTCTCCTCCACATCCATCTGTTGGCGCTCCAGCCTCAATGTATTAAGAGGTAGGAGGTAATTGGGTTTAGAGGAGGTCATGGGTGGGGCTCCCAAGATGGGATTACTGCCCTTAAAAGAAGAGGAGGAGACATAAGAGACCTCTTTCTCTCCAACACATAAGGACACAGCAAACCAGAAAGAGAATTCCCACCAGGTCTTGAATCTGCCCCGACTGGGAAATCCAGCCTCCAGAACTTTGAGAAATTCATATTTGTTGTCTGAATCACCCAACCTACAGTATTTTGTTATAGCAGCTGGAGTTGACTGAAACAGCCAATGTTCAGTTGCTGAGTGGTGTCCAACTCTTTGCAACCCCATGGACTGCAGTATCCCAGGCTTTCTTGTCCATCACCATCTCCTGGAGCTTGCTCAGACTCATGTCCATTGAGTTAATGATGCCATCCAACCATTTTATCCTCTATCGTCCCCTTCTCCTTTTGTTTTCAATCTTTCCCAGCATCAGGGTCTTTTCCAATGAGTAGGCTCTTCACATAAGGTAGCCAAAGTATTGGAGCTTCAGCTTCAGCATCAGTCCTTCCAGTGAATATTCAGGGCTGATTTCCTTTAAGATTGACTGGTTTGATCTCATTACTGTCCAAAGGACTCTCAAGAGTCTTTTCTAGCACTACAATTTGAAAGCATCAATTCCTTTTCTTCCAAGGAGCAAGAGTCTTTTAATTTCATGGCTGCAGTCACCTGGAGGCAGGGTAACTTTCTGCTGCACAGGGAAGCCCACCCACCCAGAGAGGCACAGAAGCTCAGGAACACCCAGGGCACTGTCTGGATTCCAAGCCCAACTGATCAGTTAGAGATGGCTTGAGTTATAAGTAACAGAACCCAGGCAATTGTCACTTAAATAAACAGGGGTATCCCATGAAAAATATGAGAGGTCTGGAGAAGTGGCTTAGTGTGCCCATCGGTACCCAGTGCCTTCTCCCCACCCCTTCACCATCCTTAAATGCTGGCCTTCTGTTGTAGAGGCACTGGCCAAAGCTCTAGGTCTACACTTGGAGCTAGAAGTTGGGTAAGGGGCTGGAGAAGAAGGCAGAACCTCAGGGCCTGTAGGATTTCTGCTTCACCTTAACCAGCCATGCCAATTCTAGGTAAACTGAGGAAGCAATTCTCTGGGGCACTTGTGTTGCTACCCCCACCCTCCTAGCACCTGTTTAGACCTTGCTTTCTGACTTAGGGTGTTTACCAGGAGGGACAGTCCAGGAAGTCACTGAAATTCACAGTGCCTATAAGGTTTAATTGGATCTCTAACGAATGAGCCTGCTTTGATGTATGATGTTTGTTTTCCTAGTGGGAAGGGAACAGAGGATGAGGGTTTTTCATTCCATACCTCTGACCCACCTCTAGATGTTCCAGGGTTTTCATGGTGAGAGCTGCTGGCCCTGTTTGTTGGAGGGTTTGTCAAGCTCTCCATGGACTTGGCCAAGGTGGCTGGAACCCCTCAGGGCCTCCTCATGGGTGGAACAGGGACTCTCTGGTCTTTCTTCCTTCAGTTAGGCATCACGGCCTGCCTTTTCTTGCTAAGATGAATGATGTTACACGGGATCACCCTGGTGAGAGTTCAGTTCTTGGTCCAGGGACTAGGCTGCTCAAAATGCTGCCTTTCCACTGTGACACTGAGGTTTGGGGTGACCAGGTCCCTCCCACTGCTCCCCAGCCCTCTAGCCCTCTCCCATGCCCAACCCACCTGCATACAGGCTTGCAGCCTCCCCTCCCTCACCTCCTTTCTTGCCTCTGCTCCTCTCTGGCCTCCATTTCTCCTCCTGAGACCCGGGCTCAGCCGTGATTTCCCCGACCAATGGGCATTATCTCCTTTGTGGCCGTATCTTTTTGTCATCCAGTCGGCTGTGCTGGGCTCAGGCCTCCACAGGGGGCCCTGTTCTGGGACTCCTCCATTGGGTCTCCCACCTCCCCCCAACCCCAGGATGCCAGGCCCCCTCCACCTTCCTTGGGCTTCTTGTCAGTTTGGGACTATGGGGATCCCTAGAAGGAAATGACAGGAAGAGAAGAGGAGGGGCCCTCCCCTGGAGTCTATGCAGACTGGCCGAACCCCAGTAGAGCTTGAGGGAGTCCCTTTCCACTCAGCTGTTTCCTAGTTTCAGGCACCGCCCACGCCCCAGGAGCACCTTGCCTGCTCTTACTTCCCCAAAGGGATGTCCTGCCCCATGTCCTTGTCAAGGCCACATGCACTCTCCCGGGCATGTGCGTGCGTTTGCCTTAGTGGCCGGCC
Organism: Oreotragus oreotragus; assembly: GCA_006410675.1. Taxonomy (NCBI): domain Eukaryota; kingdom Metazoa; phylum Chordata; class Mammalia; order Artiodactyla; family Bovidae; genus Oreotragus; species Oreotragus oreotragus. The sequence goes on along the minus strand of SJYX01021546.1, from coordinate 114,293 downwards.
CGCCCCTCGCCCCTCCAGATTAGTCGGAGCTGCCCACAGCGTAGCTGCAGTGTTCTCCTTTGGATACAGTTGCGAAGCGGATATAGTTCCACGAATGTTGGCTGAGGGTAGGCACTGAGGTGTGGCTTCCGGGCTCAGCACCAAGGGCGCCAAAACACAGAGGCTCACAGCCAGGCCAGGAGGCCCTGAGTAGGAGAAGGCAGTCGAGCTCTGGGGAGCCAGAGGAGCCCCCAGGGACTGGGTGGGTCCACCAAGGGCGGAAGCTTGGGGGTGACGGCAGAGGCAGCCCAGGACCAGAGAGAGGAACTTGAGGGACCGGGAAGTTCAGCCTGGCTGGAGAACAGTGCTCCAGGAGGCAGGGGATGCCTGCTGATGGCAGGGCACTAGAGAGCTTGGCAAGGGCAGAGAGGCACGTGCTAGCGAGTCCACACAAGCAGGGGTCGGGGTAGGAGGGGGCTTCTAGGGGAGTCCACAGGCTGGCCCAGGCAGCTGACTCCCTAGGGTGGGAAGGGTGAGCAAGGGAGAGAAAGGGTTGAGAGGTCAGGACAGGAAAGGAGGAGGGGGGGCCCGGAGCCTTGGGGGCAGCTGAGAGGACCATCCACTGAGGGACTGGGTCCCTGGCTCTGCTGCGTGACGCTAGGCTGGCTAGTGAACCTCTTTGAAGCTGCTTCCCCATCTGAAAAGGCTGCTTTGAGTGGGACTCCAGATACTGCCCTACTCCAGCCTGGGGGTGGCAGGTGCATGTCTCAGAGTGGTGTTCCTCCCTCCTCTGAGTCTAAGGTTACTGTGAGTCACCAGACGACCCGGACCTCACTTCATCAGGCAAGGTCAGCCCCTCCCCTGGCCCTGGGCCTGAGGTCTGACCCTGGTTGTGTCCCTCACACGGGCTGTGTTCGCCCCGCGGAGAAGCTGGGAGGCCCCTGGGTGGTGGCGCGAGTAGCAGATGCTGGCAGCTGCCGCTCGCCCCACAATGTGGCTTTTGTCAGCCAGGGTGGCTGTGTGACTCGGGACAACCTGGGCTAGGGAACAATCACCCAGGCTCGGCTATGGGCTCTCAACAAAGCCGCTGGGCACTTCGGGCCCCACTTTTGTGATGCAGATATGGCGATGGCGGTCGTGGGTGGGGGAAGCACACACTCCCTCTCCTCCCTGTCCCTGCCTCTTTGTGATGCAGATAGAGCAAGGCCTCCCGTGCTAGGCAGGTTGTTCCTGCCCTTCCCCCTACCCTCCTGGCCAGGCTTAGTGACCACTGTCCAGCGCATCCCTGAGCCACCCGGGTCCTGGCCCTCAGGGACTCTGGATTCAGCCAGGAGGAGCCAGGACTAGAGAAAAGAGTTGGAGGCAAGGGGACCGCACAACTGACCAGAAATCCTAGACCAGGCCCCTCTGTGCAGGCAGGGCTCAGGCCACACTGGCCAGCCTTGGGACAGCATCTGGAGTGGGCGGCCTTGTGGGCAGAGGTGCAGCATGTGACAAGGTCCTAACGTGGATGGCCAGTCCTAGGAGGAGACAGCTAGTGGGAGGAGGGCCAGCTTCCTACCCCGGGGTTGCATGCCAGAAGGGAAGGGCCTGAACCCCAGGTTGACACAGTCAGGGGACCCTCTGGCCCCACCACACACTAGCCTGGAGGGTGAGTTCACAAATTTCCAAATTTCTGTGAGCCTGTTGTATGAGGATAAGAATAGCTTCTATCGCAGGATCCTGGTGAAATGAAATTGGACAATCCAGATAAAATATTGAGTTCATTGCCCAGCACGCAACAGGCATGCAGTGGCTGATAATGATGGACAGACATGTGGCAATATTTATCAAACTTGGAGGTGCAAACACCCATTTTCCTCTAATACTACTTCTAGGAATTTATCCTGCGATTGTCCTCATGTGTACAAAATGACCCACATTCAAGAGTGTTCTTTGCAGATTTGTTTGCAGCAGTCAGAGAATGGAAATTATCCAAGTGTCCACCTCCAGGGGTCAGTCACATGGATTATGACCTGTCCACTCGTGTAACAGTCCTCTTTTGGCGGGGATGGGCCAGGGCATGGCTATTGGACCTTAGTTTCCCATCACAGATTGAACCTGGGCTTGGGCAGTGAAAGTGCGAGAGTCCTAACCAGGGAAGTCCTGTAAGAGTCCCCTTCAGTTCCAGTATTCTTGGGCTTCCCTTGTAGCTCAGCTGGTAAAGAATCGGCCTGCAATGTGGGAGATCTGCGTTCGATCCCTGGGTTGGGAAGATCCCCTGGAGAAGGAAAAAGCTACCCACTCCAGTATTCTGCCTTGGAGAAATCCATGGACTGTATAGTCCATAGGGTCACAAAGAGTTGGACGCGACTAAGCGACTTTCACTTTCACTTTCTTTCAGTTGAAATAAGAACCAGGATGCATTTGTGTGCTGGTAGGAGCACTCACCCTGCACAGCAAAGTCAGTGCCCTAGGAAAGGAAGGGGCCCAGCATCACAGGGGTCCAGGGTCCACCGGCCCAGGGAGCTGGGCAGCTGAGCCGGGAAAGGGTAGCATGTAGGGCCAGGACAGTGGACACACAGGCGCACATGCGTGCACATGCGCACACACACACACACACACACACACACACCCCTGGAGGTTGAAAGTCTCTTCTGCAGAAACAGACTGTTTTGGGGGCAAAGTGGCACACCCAGCTCTGCAGTGCTAGGCTGATGCAACCAGTCACCATGGCAACAGTGGGCAGTTGTAATTTTCAGAAAGTGGGCAGGCCCTGAGCCCAGGAAGAGGCTGCAGGCCCCAGCAGGGCTGCCTCTGGGTCACCCTGGATGTGCATGTGGCCACAGCGGTGTGACTCCCCATCTGTAAAATGAAGATCTGACCCGCGAGGCCTCTGCACCTCAGGAAACAGTGGGAGCAGGCCTGAGAGCAGATGCAGGGCTCCATGGATGCAAGGGGCCCAAAGAGAGGGCTCAGCCACGCTCTGTCCCCCGTCGCCCTCATGAAAGAGGACTGCGTGCAGCCCTGAGTTCCTGTCCCCAGAGCCTCTTCCAGATAAATAAGAACTAGAGAGGAAGAAGGCAGACGGCTTTGTACAGGGGCTTCCTGGCCCTGCCGCCCACAGAGGCTGCTGCCTGAACCCAAGCCCCTTGCCTCCACCCCCACCCTAGTCCTTTCAGTTTTGAACCTGTGCAAAGTCATCCTGCCACCTCACCCCCCTCCCCACCCCTGGCTCCCCAGGAGGTGACCCTTCCTCCACCCCCACTCCTGTCTAGCTTCATGGTCTGAAGTCAACCTCCCCTGGTACATCACGAGCCATATGGGGGCATAGGGGTGGGGTCGGGGGTCTGATTCTAGTTTACAGCATCTCCCAGGCCTGATCCTGCTGGGAAGGGCTGCAGGGGATCTCTGACCCCTGGGCATGGTGACCCCAGTCCAGTGGGCAGCCTCTCCTTCATCTCCAGGACACACAGGGCTCTTTCCCCATGGAGAATCCCTGTAGATCAACACAGCAGGCAGGAGCAGGCAAGGATTTGGGGGATATCCTGTCTACTTCCCTCCTAATGCAGCTTTTCCATCTCTGCCGTGGGGGGGTGCCTTGTCCCCTCCACCCCTGCCTGGTTGGAGTAGGCTGGCTGCAGACATTGCCTCCCAGTCCCTTTTCTTCACGGCTATCTCACCCTACAGCCTGCCTATCAGCCTCTCAAGACTGCCTTCATCCCCCCCAGCACAACCTGTGCCTACCCTCCTCCCCACCGTGCTTCACTCACACAGGCACCAGGGCTGGAATTAGGTGGGTCTTGGATCTCCAGCTCTATTTCAGGGTAGTGGGACAGTGGGCCACACCTGGTGTGCAGCTCCTACAATGACTATGAGAAATGGGGAAAATCCACACGTCCTAGGTCAAGTGTCAACTTGTGCGGGTGGCTTCGCAGGATGCCCTTGGTGGGGGATGGGCTTGAATAACAGTCTCCCTGCTGCTCCTCCCCACCCCCGCCTCCAAGGTGGGACATGGACAGACACCTGTACTAGTGCATGATCCCCAGTCAGTGCAGGAAAAGTTTTATCTTCTCAAAGGGGTTTCTGGCCTGGAGAGCGGTTTGAATGACCAGGCTTTGGCCACTGGGGCACCCTGAGGTCCCCCAATCTGCACCCTCCCCCAGGTAGAGTCAGACCCCCATGCCCCTCTCCCAGCCAGGTGGGCCCTGGTGAGGCACACAGCTCTGGGCTGTTGGCATAACACACTCCTGAAGTGGGGTTGATCTCCATGGGCTTGGCTTTGGGCCAGGGCTGCCCACAGCCATATTTCAGGTGTGTTCCCTTTATACTGTTGTTGTTCAGTCCCTCAGTCGTGTTTGACTCTTTGTGACCCCCAAGAACCGCAGCAGGCCAGGCTTCGTCTCCTTCATCATCTCCCGGAGTTTGCTCAAACTCATGTCCATTGAATCAGTGATGCCATCCAACCGTCTCATCCTCTGTCACCTCCTTCTCCTGCCTTCAATCTTTCCCAGCATCGGAGTCTTTTCCAGTGGGTTGGCTTTTTGCATGAGATGGCCAAAGCACTGGAGTTTCAGCCTCAGCATCAGTCCCTCCAGTGAATATTCAGGATTGATTTCCTTTACAATGTGCAATCACAAAACATCCCCGTGGTCTTGAACAAACGGAGACTATCTGCCCTGAGCGAATGACAGAGACACTGTGTATTGAAGTATCTGTCATTTAGAGATAAGACTCTATTTTAAGTTGAACCTATTTAAAGATTATATTCCTTTCATTCTAAATGCCACCGGGCAGTGTGACCCTGCACAGATTGGGAAAAGTGTTCTGTCTCTCTGGGCCATACCAGTCCCTATCTGAGATTCCAGAGAGTGGGCTCAGACCCCAGCTCAGCTAGGCACTGAAGGTCCGTCTCCTTCACCCAGGCTAGGGGGATCTCTTTCATTTACTCCTTCTCTTCTCTCCTGCCCCCCACCTCCCACCCACATCCTGAGGGCATGGCACCTCTCCCCTCCCTCCCAGTAGAGACCCCAGTGACTGCTTCCAGGGGTCTCCATGGCACAGAGGAGAACATTGGCTCAGAGAGGGGACCCCTGGCTGCTTCTGACCTGCTGGCTACACCCCCTTCCCCTGGCCCCCAGGTTCTCCACACTTGGGGAGGAGCCAGGGAACCTGGCTCTGCAGAGGCTAGTCTCTGGGGGCTGGAGCCTGGCTGGGTCAGTGAGGGATGAGGGACTCTCCTCCTGGCCTGGAAGGATGGCACACCTGGGCATATTTTTCTGCTCTGGGGCCTTCTATGCCCACTCCTCTCGCCGTGACTTTCAAGCTGGAGTGTCTTCTGTTCATTTGCTTCCCAGGTTTCCTCCCAGGCTGTGACTTCCTGGGATCTGGGCTGGGCATGGGGTCTGCCCCACAGTGCCCCACCCCATCGCCAGGCACACAGAATGGTCTGGACTGGGTGGGGGTGCCTCAAACCCAGAGGCAGTTCTCCACTTACCTCACCCTGACTAGGGGGGTTGCTACGCTGTGTTGTGTGTGTATGTTAGGGAGAGGGGCTCTCAGGGCTGGGGAATTCTGTCTCAGCAGCCAGTCCCCTCCTAAGCATCCACAGAACTGAAATGAGTTCAGATTTCTGGGAGACTCAGGCCCAGGTGGAAAGGCCTTTTTTGCATTTTTTTAAAAAAGCTTGCTGCAAATGCAATCCAATAACATCTGAGGGTATTCCTTCTTAGATGAAGTTTGACGTATGAGTATGTCATTTGAGAGGTGGAACCAGAACAGACATGCCCCTGCATTTCTTTCTTGAACGTTTCAGTGAATGAAAAGCTGTTTTTCTGCCAGGCTTTCTATGGAGAACCCTGCACTCTTGACCATCCCTCCTGAGGGCCTGCTCCAGTGGGACCCTCTCCAGCTCTGATAAGGTCTTGGGTGGTGGGTTTGGTCCTATTAAGTCCCTGCAGATTCAGACCCAGCAGGCAGGGGAACAGTCGGGGCCCACTGGACAAGGGACAACAGTTTTTCTCAGATCCAGGCTGTTTCTCAGCATCAAGGCATCTCCCTATTGCCCCCCAAACCCTGCTCCACTTAAAGAGGAAGCCAGGCAAGTCAGGGGAGCGGGAACAATGTGAGCAGCCCACCAGTACTGCCTTTGTCCTCTAAGGGAAGAACTGAGAAGGGGTCCCCCTGGCCAGGGTGTTCCTGAGAGCTGGGCTGGCTAGACATCTGGGCCCTGGCTCTGACCGGCTCCCAGACTTGCCCCACACAGGATGGAAGCTGGTGAGGGCAGGGACAGGAGCAGAGCGGGCACCGTCTCCCCTGGGCACACACTTTGTCTACACCTGGCCCTGCCCAGGGATTCAGTCATCACTGAGGAACCCCAACAATCAACCCTCTCCCTGGTCAATAGGGGAGAAAAGTGGGGGCCCCAAGAGACCCCCACCCTTCCCCCAGTACCAGTTCTGGAGACCCAGGTCTGGCCAGTGCTGTGGGGTCAGTATTTGGGGCCTCCGTGAACCAAATTATTTTTTTTTAAGGCGTGAAAATAGTCACTAGTGTCTTTTTCTTCTTCTTTTAGGCTGCATTGCACAGCATGTAGGATCTTAGTTCCCTGACCAGGGATCGAACCCATGCTCTCAGCAGTGGAAGTGCAGAGTCTTAACCACTGGACCGCTAGGAATGTCCTTGCCAACTCCTTATGTTGTCAATTAAAGTTATTGTGCCAAAAACAGCCTCTATCTACCACGATGATTTTTTTTAAAAAAAGAATATTCTTACATCTAACAACAACAACAAAAAAAATTTTTTTTTAATAGATACATTTAGCCTTATAAAAATTGACCAGGCTGCCCTGGTTTTCTCTTCCCCTAAGACCAGGAAGCTCTGTCGGGAGCCCCCAAGGCAGGCTGAGCTGGCCTAGTGGTGCCAGGGCGCCCTGCAGGCCCTGCCAGTAGTGGGACTGATGACCAGGCTTCTGCTGCGGTTGCCCACTCCCTGGACGCAACTTTGACCCCTGCCCCGCCCTGCCCTGGGGTCCCAGGATCCTGGGGGTCCAGGGAAGCAGTGAGGCCCAGCCCAGTTGTTTTCTGGATGGTACCTGGCCTGGGACCCTGGAGGACTGAGCAGGAGACACCCTCCCTCCCCAGCCTGGCATCTCTGGCCTTCAGGCTGGCACCGCCTGCTGGCCAGGGCTGCCCCAGACACTTGGCCTGTGCACCGAGCCAGCTGCCACACAAAGCCACATTGTGGGCCTCTGCCTGGTGGGCGAGCACGTGATGGTGGAGGGTGGGCAGTGGGCCCTCCGGCTGTGCCCCATGGCCTTCCTCCAGGTCCGGGCCCTGATTCCTTGCATCTGACCCTACGAGACAGGAGCCCTGGTCGGGGGTCATGGGGACAGGAGAAAACCCAGAGTTGTTGTGCCCATGGGAGGGCCTCTGTCCCGAGTCTTTGAACAGGGATTCTTCCTGTGGTGTGCCCAGCACCTGGACCTGGACTTTATCTGGACCTTGTCCTTTGGCCTCTGACTCTAACACCTTTTCCATGAGAGGGACTCTGAGTCTAACACCCTTAGAGACTTGACCTGAGGCACAGAGTGGGGCTGGGGATCACCAAGGGTCCATTGTGGGCACAAGCCTGCCCATTCCCAGGGCACAGGGGTTCTGACCCGGGGCCTCCAGTCTGTGCCGTGTTCAGCAGACAGGAAGGAAACAGAGCCCCTGAACTCGGGGCCCCCTCAGAGGTGACCCCCCAGGAATGCGATTTCCACACAACAGAAAAGAGCAAGACAGTTCTGCTTGTGTCTGCTGACCCCTGCAGGGAGCCCCCAGAGCTGCTTGAGGTGGTCACCATCTGAAAAGCAAGCGGACCCCAAATACCCCAACCAAAAGGCAGAGGCTCCTCCAGAGCCCAGGGTGTGTATGCCTGCCATAGCAGCCCTTCCCTTTCCAGACTCTGGAATGACAAGTGGACAGTTGGTGTATTGAAATCTCTTCTCACCGTGGAATACTACACTGTTGAAAAGCACTTACAAATGAATACAAACCAATGTGAAAAGCATACACCCCCAGCTATGTCTCTGAAGACCCCATCTTGGTGAAGAGGCTACTGCCCTCCTTCTGGCCTGGTGCATCCTCCTCTGTCCCCCACCCTTCCTCCTCTTGTTCTTTGCTCTGTCACACATTGTATGGAGGTCAGTGCCCCATACACCCAGAACCCCAGGAGGACCCTTTTCCTGAGTTCTTCTCCAACTGGGCCCCTCTCTGTGGTGGACACATCCACCCAGAGCCTGCACCCCTTGAAATCAGCACCAGGGCCTTCAAGTTCCCTGCCAGACATCCCCACCTGCTTCCCAGGCCATCAGAAGCAGGTGTGGCCAGGCCAGACTGCTTCCCTGGGCTGAGCTGGGTGTCCAGGGTGCTTGCTCCCTTTGGGCCTGGCCATCCAGGCAATTTTATGTCAAGGTGATTGAGTAGAAGGTGTTTCATCAACAGTGTGTCTGGGGACTTCCCTGGTGGTCCAGTGGTTAAAACTGAACTTCCATGGCAGGGGGCACAGGTTCTATCCCTGGTCAGGGAACTAAGATTCCAGTGGCCAAACAGTTAAAAAAGAACCGCCACCTCTACCAAAAAAAAAAGTGTATCCAGCTTGACTGGTCACTCTCCATGTTAGGACGCAGAGCAGGCAGGCTTAGCTAGGATCTCTGCCTAGCAAGCCCATCCTCTCCCTTGGGCGTTGCTGCCTGAGCTGTGGGCTGCACTCCCCAGCCCTCCTCCCCTGGTACTGACACTGAGGCCAGACCAGGCTTCTTCTGCACTTGGAAGGAGCAGCTCCAGCCTGGAGCCCCAGGGCCTGGTGCCAGCCCCTGGACCTGCCTCATGCCCTCCAGGCACATTAACTCCAGGCCTTTGCACACTGTCCTCAAGTTTCAGAAGTGACCTCCTTCTTGGTCCTCCCCAACCCTTGAGAGCACAGGGATTGCCTACCATCCAGTTGAGACCAGTTTTGATCTGGGTCCCCCTCCTCTCCCTGGTGACCCAGGGGTCAGCCCTGAGGATCATGGCAGCCATCCTAGCCTCAGCCCCTTTCTGTCCTGCCAGCAAGATAGGAGCACAGATCTCCTGGGAGTCCCCAGGGAAGGCTTCTTCTCTGCTAAAATAGCCTCACAGAACTTGCCGTGTCAGGATGTCACATCTCTTATCAGCTGAGGCTGAAGCCACACTTGAGGAGGACCGGGCTTGGCATAAGGTGCTCATTGCTACCCCTGCCTCTCCCTGTACTTCCTGCCATGAAATGGTCCATCTCCGGCCACTTTCTCCAGCTTGAGTCTTGTTCACTTGCAACCTGGGCACACTCTGCGGGTAGCTCTCCCCCTCCCAGGATCAGCCCCATGCCCCTCCCCAATGCATCCCTTAGGGTGGAGGTCATCTCTCACCTATTCCATGCCCTGCTTTCCCCCACCCCTGCCCACCAAGTGCAGGCTGAAGGCCAAACACCTCCAAGGTGTTCAGTAGCGTTTGCTGGAAGGATGCATTTCTTGTAAAACACCCATGGGCAAACTTGCCTGTTTTGTTGGATAACATCCTTAAGATCCATGAGGAATTAGAATTCTGAGCTAGGAAAACATTCCTCTCTCTCTCTAGAGATTAATTAACAGCTTCTATCACAGGCCCATAGTCTCTTATGCACCGTTCCAAAGTCTAAATACTTCTGAAAAATCAAGACTTTCCTCATAAATCAGTGGCCAGCTCATTTGGTGGGAAAACCTGCCCTGGTCAGACGTTAAGGTCTGTTAATGTCTTAGAGTGAGAATTTACCCATTTCACCACAGATATAGAAATGCACTTGATAATGGGTTGCTGTCTTAAATCTTGTAACTTAACATAGAGCATATGCATGTTATTCCCGGTCTAAAATTCACATGTTCTGAATTCATAAAAGCCTTCTGCCCCAAGCCTTCTGATAAGCACCAGTGGAACTGTGATAAATAGCAGGAACTTTGTAATATGCTTTATTTTCCTTTTTTTGCCCTGGTTGCCAAGAAGGTCAGGTTTAAGTGATTATACTTATTCACAGCAGCTAGTCTTCGTGTAAAGTTTCCAAGTAGAATTATCCTGTCTTCTTATGTGCATATGCTCAATTGCTCAGTCAGTGTCTGATTCTTTTGTGACCTCATGGACTGTAGCCCTCCAGGCTCCTCTGTCCATGAGATTTCCCAGGCAAGAACATGAGTGAACTGCTATTTCCTATGTCTTCTTACAACTTGCCTTTAAAGAATTATCTGTGCCCTATAGCTTTCTTGAATTTGTGTCTTTGATTTGAATTTCACTTACTTAATATCATTGTTATTTAGGCAAAATCACAAATGAGTGAATCCAGAGGGTTCTAGAGACTGCTGGGACAGATGGTCCCTAAGTGTCCCCGTCTGCCCTCCTGCCTCCTGGCGGGTGGGGACGGGGTGGGGCTGACATGATTAAGGATTGTGTCTCTGTGCCTTGCTGCATGCCCTGGAGAGACACTCCCCTGCCACCCCAGTGACCTCAGTCCTAGTGGCTTTTCAGTCAACTCCTCCGCTCTTGACAAGCATCCAGACACCACCCAGATGCAGGCACAACCCACTTCAAGTCAGTGTGATAACTTGCTGGCAAATTGGCATTGCTGACAAGCTTCTCCCTTGTTCTTCCATCAGATCCATCTTGCTAGAAAACCTCAAAAATATTTGCACAATTCATACAAAGGAAGTCAACTTTAATATAAAATTATTTGTGTGGATGGGATTTTCCCGGCGGTCCAGTTAAGACTCTGCCTTCCCGTGCAAGTGGGAACGGGTTCGATCTTTGCTCAGGGACTAGATCCCACATGATGTACAGTGTGACCAAAAAGACAAAAACCAAACCTAACTGTATAGGTATATAGACGATAGAGTACACATGCTTGTTCATTACAATAGGGTGACAATTGCTAAATGATGAGGACTATGAATGATTCTTTTGTTATTTTAGAAATTGTATTTATTTTTGTCTGTGCAGGGTCTTTCTTGCTGCACAGGGGCTTTTCTCTAATTGCAGAGAGCAGGGACTACTCTCCAGTTTGGGGCTTCTCATTGTGGTGGCTTCTCTTGTTGGGGATCATGGGCTGTAAGGCACATGGCTTCAGCAGTGGGCTTCAGCCCTCGGCTCTAGAGTGCTGACTCAGTAGTTGTGGCACACAGGCTTTGTTGTTCCTAGGCGTGTGGAATCTTCCCAGACCAGGGATCAAACCCATGTCCCCTGCACTGGCAGGTAGATTCTTATCCACTGCACTATCAGAGAAGTCCTGATTCTTTTATTTTTTGATTACCATTAAATTTTCTGAGATGAATAAGTATTATTTTTGTAATACAAGTTTTTTCTTCATCCCCTTTGCAAATATTACAGAGCAGNACAGCAGCTAGTCTTTGTGTAAAGTTTCCAAGTAGAATTATCCTGTCTTCTTATGTGCATATGCTCAATTGCTCAGTCAGTGTCTGATTCTTTTGTGACCTCATGGACTGTAGCCCTCCAGGCTCCTCTGTCCATGAGATTTCCCAGGCAAGAACATGAGTGAACTGCTATTTCCTATGTCTTCTTACAACTTGCCTTTAAAGAATTATCTGTGCCCTATAGCTTTCTTGAATTTGTGTCTTTGATTTGAATTTCACTTACTTAATATCATTGTTATTTAGGCAAAATCACAAATGAGTGAATCCAGAGGGTTCTAGAGACTGCTGGGACAGATGGTCCCTAAGTGTCCCCGTCTGCCCTCCTGCCTCCTGGCGGGTGGGGACGGGGTGGGGCTGACATGATTAAGGATTGTGTCTCTGTGCCTTGCTGCATGCCCTGGAGAGACACTCCCCTGCCACCCCAGTGACCTCAGTCCTAGTGGCTTTTCAGTCAACTCCTCCGCTCTTGACAAGCATCCAGACACCACCCAGATGCAGGCACAACCCACTTCAAGTCAGTGTGATAACTTGCTGGCAAATTGGCATTGCTGACAAGCTTCTCCCTTGTTCTTCCATCAGATCCATCTTGCTAGAAAACCTCAAAAATATTTGCACAATTCATACAAAGGAAGTCAACTTTAATATAAAATTATTTGTGTGGATGGGATTTTCCCGGCGGTCCAGTTAAGACTCTGCCTTCCCGTGCAAGTGGGAACGGGTTCGATCTTTGCTCAGGGACTAGATCCCACATGATGTACAGTGTGACCAAAAAGACAAAAACCAAACCTAACTGTATAGGTATATAGACGATAGAGTACACATGCTTGTTCATTACAATAGGGTGACAATTGCTAAATGATGAGGACTATGAATGATTCTTTTGTTATTTTAGAAATTGTATTTATTTTTGTCTGTGCAGGGTCTTTCTTGCTGCACAGGGGCTTTTCTCTAATTGCAGAGAGCAGGGACTACTCTCCAGTTTGGGGCTTCTCATTGTGGTGGCTTCTCTTGTTGGGGATCATGGGCTGTAAGGCACATGGCTTCAGCAGTGGGCTTCAGCCCTCGGCTCTAGAGTGCTGACTCAGTAGTTGTGGCACACAGGCTTTGTTGTTCCTAGGCGTGTGGAATCTTCCCAGACCAGGGATCAAACCCATGTCCCCTGCACTGGCAGGTAGATTCTTATCCACTGCACTATCAGAGAAGTCCTGATTCTTTTATTTTTTGATTACCATTAAATTTTCTGAGATGAATAAGTATTATTTTTGTAATACAAGTTTTTTCTTCATCCCCTTTGCAAATATTACAGAGCAGTTGTTTAAAGCATGGCAAACTTTTTCTAAACAAAAGCTTCACTGGGTCTTCATAAGACGCTTCCATGTGGATAAGCCAGAAATTTCTCTTACAGTGGAACCCAACTGCACAAAAATTACTTCAGTTAAATTTCTGACACTGTCTCCTTCATTAGTTAACATTTAAAAGAGCTGTTGAGGGGGCTCCCCTGGTATCCCAGTAGTTGAGAATCTAGTTTGCAATGCAAGAGACATGGGTTTGATCCCTGATCCAAGAATATCTCTCATGCCAGGGGCAAGTAAGCCCGCATGTCACAACTGCTGAGCCCATGTGCCTAGAGGCCCTGCTCCTCAAAAAGAGAAGTCACCACGAGAAGCCCATGCACCACAACTAGAGAGTAACCCTCAGTTCAGTTCAGTTCAGTTCCTCAGTCGTGTCAGACTCTGCGACCCCATGGACTGCAGCACGCCAGGCTTCCCTGTCCCACTCCCAGAGCTGGCTCAGACTCATGTTCATCGAGTTGGTGATGCCATCCAACCATCTCATCCTCTGTCATCCCCTTCTCCTCCTGCTTCAATCTTGCCCAGCATCAGGGTCTTTTCTAATGAGTCAGGTGTCTGCATCAGGTGGCCAAAGTATTGGAGCTTCAGCTTCAGAATCAGTCCTTCCAATGAATATTCAGGATTGATTTTCTTTTGAATTGACTGGTTTGATCTCCTTGCATCCCAAGGGACTTTCAAGAGTTCAAGCGTGTGGTACCTTTGTTGGCAAAGTAATGTCTGTGCTTTTTAATAGACTGTCTAGGTTTGTCATAGCTTTCCTTCCAAGGAGCAAGTGTCTTTTAACTTCGTGGCTGAAATCACCATCTGCAGTGATTTTGGAGCAGTGAAGTGATGGGACCGGATGCCATGATCTTAATTTTTTGATTGTTGAGTTTTAAGCCAGCTTTTTCACTCTCCTCTTCCACTTTCATCAAGAGGCTCTTTTGTTCCTCTTCACTTTCTGCCTTAAGGGTAGTGTCATCTGCATATATGAGGTATTGATATTTCTCAGCAATCTTGATTCCTGTTTGTGCTTCATGCAGTCTCGTATTTCATGTGATGTACTCTGCATATAAGTTAAATAAGCAAGTTAAATACACAGCCTTGTTGTACTCCTTTCCCAATTTAGAAACAGTCCGTTCGTTGTTCCATGACTGGTTCTAACTGTTGCTTCTTGACCTGCATATAGATTTTTCAGGAGGCAGATAAGGTGGTCTGGTACTCCCATCTCTTTAAGAACTTTCTACAGTTTGTTGTGATCCACACAGTCAAAGGCTTTGGCGTAGTCAGTGAAGAGTAGCCCCAGATCTCTGCATCTAGAGAAAGTCCATGCACAGAGATAAAGACCCAGTGCAGCCAAAAATAAATAAATAAAATATTTAAAAAAAAAAAAAAAAACTGTTGAGAGCTTTGTCTACGTGGCATCAAAGCACTGAGATAATTCCATCATTCCACTGAAAATAAATAGACTTTCATTTCTAGATATGACAGAGCGTGTGGTAGCAGGCTAGCCCTCCTGCTACAAACAAGGTGAAAACTGGGCGGGGGGAAACCCATAAAACCAGTGTTTGCATACATTGGACAACAAGCAGAGAAGAAATGTGATCCCTCAGAGAAGCTGAACAAATAAAACGAGTCACATAATCTACCTGGCTTCTTGCCTATAGTCATTTACTGGACTCTAGGGCAGAAAGGAGACCCCAGCAGAGAACAGCAGTCCCATTGAGCTGAAGAGACAAAGGTTGGGGATTGGGGAAGCTGAGGAAGCCAGAATGTGTGGGGCAGAGATCTGAGTAGGAGGGATCCAGGCAGAAAAGAAACTTGGAAACCTGCACACGGTCCCTGTTCATCTGTGGATGGGCGTTACCTGCGTGAAGGAGGATGGGCAGGACTGGACAACAATAGGACGCTGAAGGGAAAACATAAACACACGAAGCTAAAGAGTGCTGTGAAAACTGAGAGTCAGTGCAAAGAAAGTCACCGTAAAGATCATTTTATTCAAATCACTAAAAACCTGTAATGAGAAAACCTTAAAATCAACAAAGAACAAGAGACACACTATGAATGGAGAACAAAGTTAACACTGCTCATCAGAATAAAGGCACAGTAGAGGACAGTCAAATGAACGTCTTTAAAGTGCTGGGGGCCGAGGAACGTGGAAAAAAATTCTTCAGAAGAAGTTGACAGTTTACAACAATAGCATCTATGCATTATGGGATTTGTTACTTATATAAATGTAATGTATCTGATAACAAAGGGTGGAAGAGGGAGATGAACGTCTGTGATTTTTAGTTTTCTCTCTCTCTTTCTTTTTACTTTTTGAGCCTCACGGCACATGGGATGTTAGTTTCCTGACCAGAGATCAAACCTGCTTCTCCTGCATTGGAAGGATGGAGTCTTAACTACTGGACCACCAGGGAAGTCCTTTAGGTTTACATCTTACTTGAGCAAGTAGAATGTTACTTGAAAGTTAGCAATGGACACTATAAAACTAAAGCAACTAGTAAAAGGATAAAGAGAATAGGCATAGCTAATTAGCCAACAAGGTCTTCCCTGGTGGCTCAGTGGTAAAGAATCTGCCTGCAATGCAGGAGACACAGGTTCAATACCTGGGTGGGGAGATCCCCTGGAGAAGAAAATGGCAACCCACTCCAATATTGTTGCCTGGGAAATCCCGTGGACAGAGGAGCCTGGTGAGCTCTAGTCCATGGGGTTGTAAAAGAGTCACACGACTAAATAACAATAAAACCACAACAACAATGATCTAACACAGGAGATTAAATAGAATACTTAGAAATACAAATCTAAAAAAAGCAGAAAAAAAAAAACCCTGAACAGGTAGAAAAGAGGAAAGCAAATAGCAAGATGAAAAATTTAAAGCCAGCCATATCAGTAATTTAAAAAATAAATGAACTAAGTTAAAAGGCAGAGAATATTGTACTGGATTTTTAAAAACACCCAAATAATGTAGTTATCTATACGAGATAGACTTTTAATATAAGTCCCAGAAAGGCAAAGAGTGAAAGCATGGAAAGATATATACTATGCAAACACTGATCATAGGTCATTTGAACTGCTTCCTTAATATGAGATAAAGTGGAATACAAAAAATAGTACTAGAAATAAGGAAAAACATTTCATGTTAATAAAAATATCCATTCACGAAAAAAGATATAATCATCTACTATGGATAAATCGAAGTCTTAACCCCCAGTTTGACTGTATCTGGAGATTATCTTTAGGAGGCAGTTGAATTTCAATGAAGTCATGGGACTTCTCTGGCAGTCCGGTGGTTAAAACTTTTCCTTCCAATGCAAGGACTGAAGGTTCAATCCCTGGTCGGGGAGTTAAGATTTCATATGTCTTGTGGCCAAAAAATCAAAATATAAAGCAAAAACCATAATATAAATTTAATAAAATTTTTTGACATCAAAAAAATCCTTAAAAAATGTTTCAGTGAGGTCATAATCATGGGGCCCTGATCCCATAGGACCTTGTAGGAAGGGGAGGAGACCAGGACTCTCTCTCTTTCTCTATCTTCATGTGCCCAGAGGGAAGACTACCTAGGATAGAGTCTTTGGGCTTCCCGAGTAGCTCAGCAGTAAAGAATCCTCCTGCAATGCAGGAGACTTGCAGGAGATATGGGTTCGATTCCTGGGTCAGGAAGATAGCGTGGAGAAGGGGAATGGCAGCCCACTCCAGATCCCCACCTGGGAAATCCCATGGATAGAGGAGCCTGGTGGGCTACAGACCATGGGGTCACAAGGAGTTGGACACAACTGAGCAGAGTCTTTGCCAGAAACCAAACCCTGATGAAGTTTGATCTTGGCCTTTCCAGCCTCCAGATTTAATGTCTGTTGTTTAAGGCACCAAGTCTGTGCTTTTTGTGATGCAGCCCCAGCAGACTAAGGCAGACTTCAATGCATATGCACATTCTGAGTGACTCAAACTATACTAGACAAACACATATAGAACTGAAAAGCTGCTGCTGCTGCTAAGTCGCTTCAGTTGTGTCTGACTCTGTACGACCCCAGAGACAGCATCCCACCAGGCTCCCCTGTTCCTGGGATTCTCCAGGCAAGAACACTGGAATGGGTTGCCATTTCCTTCTCTGAGAACTGAAAAGAGAGACAGACAAATCTCTTATTTGTGGGAGATTTCATCACCACCTGCACAGAAAACATTAAAGATACAGAACACATGAACAACACTATTGACCTACTTGACCTAATTGACATTTAATCATTCGACTGGAGAAGGCACATTATTTTCGTGTGCTCATGGGACATTCACCAAAAGAAATGGTGTTTTGGGTCATGAACCAGATCTCAGTACATTAACAAAAGCTGGAAATAGTAAGGTAGTACTACAGTACTCTGACCACAGTGGAATTCAGCTAGAAATCAATGACTTGAAAGAGTCTGGATAGTTCCCAAATTTGAAAGTTTCACAGGACACTCCTAAAATTTCCACTGGAAAAAGAAGAAATAAGAGGATTAAAAAGTCATTTGGATAGCATGATAGTGAAAACACAATATATCAAAAATCTTAGGAGACAGATAAATAGTGTTTTGAGGGAAACTGAGGGCTTTGAAGACTTGTATTAGAAAGGAGACAGGTGTGGACTTCCCTGGTGGTCCAGTGGTTGAGACTCCATGCCTCCACTACAGGGGGCGAGGGTTCATTCTCTGGTTGGGGAACTAAGATCCCACTTGCCAAAGGGCACAGCCAAATAAATTAAGTTAAAAAAAAGAACGGAGATGGGTGGGTGACAGCTGTATTCCTGAAACTTTGGGAGAGGGTAAGGATAACACAGGTTGGGCAGAGTGAGGGGTTCCACACAGAGGGTCCTGGGCAAACAGAGGAACCAGAGAGGTGAGCCGATTCCTGGTGGTGGGCAGGGGTCGGGGTGGGGCCTGAGCCCTTGGTGTCTGAGGATGGAGTCATGCTTTCTGGAGTTCACTGCCACCCAAATGCCTAGAAAAGCCTGACTGGCAGTTTGACTGGAGTCAGCAGAAGAGGGTTAGACGGGATAGGGGTGGCCAGCTGAGACCTGGGGGTGCAGGGGCTCAGGCCCTTAGCCTGAATCTATCTGAAGCCCCACAGCCTCCCTCCTGGAACCAGTCGCCTGTGCTTTCCCATCCCATCACTCTGAGTAGGGGGCAGGACAGGGCTGCTGTTCTGACTTCGTGGTGAAATCTGAATAATTGATGCCTGCGTCTAATGTTTCACCCAATTGTCATAAAGCAAGAAACACAAGCCCAGTGTGCAGGGAACGGGCGCAGGACAAAGGCTGTTTTCATCACTCCCTTTCCCCCGCCTCAGGTCTGCATGGCTCTCTCCCCAGCACATGATCTGTGACAATCGTCCTGTGTTCTCCCACCTCCCGGGGGAGCCGCGGGAGGGATTATCAGGGAGGGGGCTCCCCCAGGACAGGACGGCAGCAGGGGAGGGCTTCCCGCCCCCACCCCCGCCTGGCGTGTGTCATCTGGAGCATGTACCCAGCTGTTGCTGGGACCCGCTTGGCACTGCCTTCTCTGCTCAGAGCTGTTGCACCGCCTGGACAAACACAGAGCTCTCACCCTGGGGCCCCAGGGGTTCTGAATACATGGGGAAGAGGGTGGGGCATCCTCAGGACCCACTGAGCTCCCAATCCAACCCTGTTTGAACTTCTGGTACTGGGGGCTACGTCTCACTTGTCACACCCTGAAGGAAAACCTACAGTCAATGAACTCCAAACACGCTGTTCCAAGAGCAGGGAACCGGTGATAGACCTTTTGTGAGCTGGCATTCACGGCCCTGACAGCCCGTCTGGGCTGGGTTCGGGGTGGGGTTTGCATGTGGGTGTTGATGTACACGTGTGCATCAGTGATGATCTGGTCACTGTTGAAGCTGCAGGAACGGGACTGGCGGGGTGGGATGTGGCTGGGTTCCCTGCAAGTTTTCCCAGATCAGTCATCTGTACTATTAATATCAGAAAAGTGCAGAAATCCTTGGTGAGCCCAAGTTAAGCCCCACACTCCCAGGTGAAGAGCATGGGGTCCTGGAATCATTTTAGTAAGTTTGGGGCTCAGGGGATAAACATGCTCCATACATTTTCTGGATGAAGAAGAGAACATCCTGGAAAGAAGGTGAGGTTCTTTGGCCAGGTGTGGGGGCTGTGCTGGCTGCCTCTGGTAGCTTGCAGACCCAGCCTGGGTGGTGAGGAAGGCTGTGTGGGCTTCCAGACCTGGGTGCAGAGCTCAGAGCAGGGACCAGCAAGAAATCACCAGTGAGAAATCAAAGTGCAGGCCCTGAGAATGGACGTGTGGATACGATCTGGGTAGGTGAGAGTGGGATGAATTGGAGATTAGGATTGACATACATGCACTACCATGTATAAAACAGATGGCTAGTGGGAAGCTGCTGTATAACACAGGGAGCTCAGCTCCGGTGCTCTGTGATGACCTAGAAGAGTGGAATGGAAGGATGGGAGGGAGGGAGGGGATATATGTATATACATATAGTTGATTCACTTCCTTGTACAACAGAAACCAACACGACATTGTAAAGCAACTATACTCCAATTTAAAACAAAAATAAAGGAAATGGCAACCCACTCCAGTGTTCTTGCCTGGAGAATCCCAGGGACAGGGGAGCCTGGTGGGCTGCTGTCTCTGGGGTCGCACAGAGTCGGACACGACTGAAGCGACTTAGCAGTAGCAGCAGCAGCATCGACCTAATAAGTAATTGGTACCTAGGTGGAAATGTTAAAAAAAAAAAAAAAAGAACAGAACACACACAAAAACAACCACCACCACCAAAAGCAGGCCCTTTGTTCAAAAAGCGGTGGAAAATGTGTTTTCCATTCTTTCACGGTCCCTCTGTCACCCTGTCATGGTTAAGCATTTTCTCTTGAATATTTGGTTTCCCTTGGGCCTTGTACTTGTCCGGGGAGTGCAGACCCTCATAGGCGCCCCGACTCTGCACATCTGTGTGTGGGGTGTGTGTGCCTCACCCTCCCCACACCCCACCTGGGCCCCCCAGGGCATGAGCACCTGACATCCTCCACTGACTTCACTCACAAAACACAAATTCAAGAATAAAACTGTTAAGGATTTCAAGATGACTGCAGAACCTTGCATGCCCCTTCTGAGCTCTGGGCCCATGCAGGGGTGACACACATCCAACTGGCTCTGGGGCCTTTCTAAGACTAAGAGTGCTGAGAGCACTGCCTGGGGAAACACTGCAGAACTCGGCGGGGGGGGGGGGGGGGG
>SJYX01021546.1:49065-94156 GCA_006410675.1 Oreotragus oreotragus | reverse complement strand
GGGGGGGGGGGGGGGGGGGGGGTCTGGGTCAAGCCTTCACCCCAGGGAGCCCGAGGCAGCCACACTAGCAGGGAGAGTCAAGTTCAAGGCAGAGTGAAAGCTGTGCTGACCTGGAAACAGACAGCAGAGAGTTCTGTTCAGATCCCTTCTGGAGAGCCCCCACCTCCACCCACCCCCTGCGAAAAAGACCACCCAAGACCATGTACAACCCCCACCCCACCAAAGACCTGCTGCCACATGGGTACAGAACCTGGTACCCTTCTCTTCTAGGGAGGCTCCAGAGGCCAGCCGAGGCCTCAGAGGCAGTGACATCCTGGGTCCCTCCCCACTCTGTCTTGTCCTGCCCTCTTCCCTTCCTGACACTTTTCGGGTGCATCCCTTGCATGGAATCGCTTGCCACTGGCTGGCACAGAGGGTCTGAGCACAGGCAGTGGGTGGAATGTGACATAGCTGAGGGGGGCTCAGCCTTTTCACCGAGGTTGAGCCCAGACAGAGCGGATAGACAAGGGACCTGGCGACTGCCCGGGGGAGGTGTCAGGGACCTAGGATCGGAGTGGGGGCTGGCTGCTCTGAGATTGCTGGTTGTGGAAGAGAGACACAACAGACAAATTCAGCCCAAGAGGTGAAGGCCAGCAGGCCTCCCGGGGCATCTCAAGAGCCCTGATCGCTGGTGGGTGGTGAGGTTTGGAGGATAAAGGAGGAGTAAATGAGGCTGGGTTTTTTTCCCTAGGAGTGGTGGAGCTCTCGACCTTGGAGGGAGACTTCCACAAGGTCAGGGCCCTGAAATGGTGGGACCCTGATGAGGGGCATGGTGGAGGTCTGGGTAGAGGCAGATGAGAACTTGGAACTTCGGATCCCGTGAACTTGAAGGACTGTGTGGATGACTGCTCCCCTTACAGGCTCTAGTGGTCCCCCACCTGCATCCTGCTTGAGGCTCACACTGTGTGGCAGGTGTCTAACCAGACAGTGGCTCCCTGGGGACCCACCTCCACCCTCCCTCCCTCCCTCTGGCAGCCAGACTGGCGTTAAATCCCAGCCCAGCCGGCTGGGGAGGCGTGGACCTGCTGAAGGAGGGGAGAGCTTTTAAATTGTTGTTTTTTATTGTGGTAAAACACATACAGCACAAAGTTACCATCTGAAACACCCTTAAGTGTGTAATTCAGCCGTGTGATGTAGATTCACACTGTTGTGAAACTGTCACCGCCGCCCTCTCCAGAACATTTTTCATCTTGCAAAACTGAAACCCTGCCCCCATCAAACACCAGCTCCCCACCCCCGCCCTGGGCCCCTGGAAACCACCGGCTACTCTCTGCTATAAATTCGACTGCTCTAGAGACCTCGGATGAAGTGGGAGCATCCGCTGTCTGTCCTTTCGCGCCTGGGTTATCTCTGTTAAGCATGAGGCCTTCCAGAGTCACCTGTTTTGGACCAGGTGTCAGAACGGGCGGAAGGGGCTTTCTGCCAAAGTTGGGCTCAGGTGTGACCTGGCAGGACTGGGTCCTGAGGATGCGGGAGTGAGGAGGGCAGAACTCGGATAAGGAGGGCTGTCCACGTGGGCATATTGTTTGTGATTTACATTTCACACCCTGGGGGGGACCATCCAGAAGATCGGTGCTACCTTGTGCCCTCGGTCTGGCTCTTAGAAGGCGGGGAGGGAGGGAAGACTACCGAGGGATCAAAGGCTCAGACAGAGGCTGGAAACCCCAGGAAGGGCTGACGGAGCCCTGCTTATCCACATGACACAGCTGGCAAGGGGCACAGTGCATTTCTCTGTGTGTTCCTGGCAGGTCAGGGCTGGTGGTGGAGGCTGCTACGGGACCCTATAGCGATGGGAACAGCAGGGTCTCCGTGGAACTGAGGACAGATGGTGGGGTCAGAGCAAGGGGAAGGCAGTGATCTCAGTGATTCCAAGATCAGAGTGGCAGCTGGGGGCCTGTCTGTCAAGTAGACAGCTCCTGGGACCTGGATCCATTGAGGCCAGCAAGATGGGCAGTCAGCAAGGGTCCTGATTCATTTCTAGAGTAAATAACACTGGGGGCAGAAGATCAAGAGGCTGGGAGTAGCCACATCATGATAACTGAGCCAGCAGACAGACTCAGACACCAGCTCTGAGTGGGAGACCCGGCCACCCCATGGTGGGTGTAGGTCTCCTGGAAGGAAGCTCGGCCTTTCACTGGGCGACTCCATACAGGGGAGGGGGACACGGAGACTTTTCAGGACTACTGGACATAGTCTCTGAAGTGATACTAATAAATGGAACCCAGGGGTCACCACAGCCCCCTAGTGGGGAGGAGCAGATGGGATCAAGGATCAGGTCTGGCTCCCATGTCAGTGACCCGTGTCCCACTTTCCAATGGGGTCACTGGGATGGAGCCTCTTGGCTGTCAGCAGAACCTCCACATGGGCTCCTTAACCTCTCAGGAAAGAGCTACAAGAGAGGAGAGGGCCAAAGGGAAGCATCTGGCCTTTGCCCTTCCCTGGTCAGGATACGAGATCAAAAACAACAAACACCCCATCCAAGGGGATGGCAGAGATGAATCACCCAGTAACCCAGGGGCAGCAGTGCCATCATATCCCCATTAGTTCATAGATCTTGAGCCTAGGAAAACTAAATCTGATGGCAGGTTATTGCCATATTAAGGACTAAATTGTGTTCCCCCCCATCCACCTTCATGTATAGAAGCTCTAACCACCCATGTGACTGCTTGGAGAGGACCCTTTAAGAAGGGAGTCGAGGTTGAACGAGGGCTGGTATTTTTATAAGAGACACCAGCAGTTTCTCTGTCTCTGCTTGTGCTCAGAGCAGGGCCTTGTGGGACTGAGTGAGAAGGTGCACATCTGTGTATGTTCGGTCACTCATTTGTGTCTGACTCTTGTGACCCCATGGACTGTAGTCCGCCAGGCTCCCCTGTTCATGGGATTCTCCAGGCAAGAATACTGGAGTGGGTTGCTATGCCCTCCTCCAGGGGATCTTCCTGACCCAGGGATGGAACCTGCATTGGTAGGCAGGGTCTTTACCACTTCACCACCTGGGAAGGCCCAGTGAGAAGGGCTGTTGCTGCTGCTCAGTGGCTCTATTGTGTCCGACTCTTTAGGACCCTATGGACCACAGTACGGCCACACTTCCCTGTCCTCCACTATCTACTGGAGTTTGTTCAGACTCTTGCATTGAGTCAGTGATGCCAGGAGCCGCCTGCAAGCCCAAGAGCCTCAGGGGAAACCAACCCGGCAGCACCTTGATCGTAGACTTCCAGCCTCTGGAATGTGAGACCACACATTGCTCTTGTTTAAGCCAAGAGTCTGTGCCTTTCTGTTAGGGCAGCCGGAGTAGTGTGCCACACCAACTTCTTTAAGCAGTGGCAGGTCAGACGCCCCCTCTCATACAGAGCAGACTGACATGGTTCAAGCACCTGGAAGGTGGTCCTTTCCATCCCTGCATGAGGGGGCTTAGAGACAGTTTGCATTTGTGTTGGGTGGACATTGTGTGTGTATGTATGCTCAGTCACTTCAGATGTGTCTGATTGTTTGTGACCACATGGACTGTAGCCCTCCAGGCTCCTCTGTCCGTGGGATTCTCCAGGCAAGAGTACTGGAGAGGATCTCCACGCCCTCATCCAGGGGACCTTTCCAACCCAGGGACTGAACCTGAGTCTCTTATGGCTCCTGCTTTGGCAGGTTCTTTACCATTAGCTCCACCACAGCATCACACGTTTATTCAAAGAGGCCTGGACTGTCTGGTCATGAACAGACAATCCATATACATTAAGTTCTTCCGCAAGCGACTGGTCCTCCAGGTTGGTCACAGACTTGGTTATTCTTGGCTAATCTAAAAACCAGATAAGAATTACTCATGCTCCGAGGTGGGTGGGAGCTGGCAGAGAGGGGAGGAGTGCTGGGACTGCAAAAAGGGAGAAGGGGTCCAGGTGGCCTGCTCGCTAAAGACGGAGACAGGAAAGCTGCCTCAGGTTGGGAGAGAGGATGGGTTGAGGGGTGGGATTGATGGTGGAACTGGAAAGGATCCCCAGGCGAGGGTCTGAAGACAGGGTACCCATGGTGGGCAGGGCCAGGGTGCAGGCAGGAGCTGGTCCAGGCCTGAGTACAGGTGGGATCACTTTGCACACCTACCGGGCAGAGTCTGGGGGATCTGTGGACAGGTCTGAATGGGGGAGCCTGGATGGAACCCCACGCCCATAGTCTGATCTCAGAGCACAGACCCCAAAGGCAGAGTCCAGGATTCAACTAGTACAGTGGCTCCCAGGATCCATGCCAGGAACACCCCCACAAGGGCACTGCTGACTCTGAAGTATTCCTGAGATTCTTGGGCCCTGTTCTGAGGGGCCTCTGCCAACAGCCCAGCCTTGTCTCTGCTGTCTTGTCACTGCAGCCCCTCTGCTCTGCAAGCGCTCACGTGACAGCCCCAGGTGGGGTGGGTGTGATAGACCTGGCCAGCAATTCTGCCCATCCCTGCCTAGACTCCCAGCCTCCTAGCCCCACCTGTCTGTGTCCTGGGCCTTTGGGACAGGGTGGGGGGACAGCCTCTCCTTCACCCACCCTCCCCAACACAAGCACTCTGCAGGTGGCTCAGAGCAGCCAGGAGCCTGGCCCAGCCGCCACCTTCCAGCCTGGGGCTCATCCAGCCTTTGCATCTTCCAATGGGGAATCCCAGAGCCAGATATTAGGATAATAAATGTGTTTCTATCTCTTTCTTTTGGGAACAGAGCAAGAGACAGTGAAGTGGCCGGCCCTTTGGGGGCCCATGGGCCTGTACCAGCCTCCAGGCCTCATGGTGGCTCTGAGAAGTGGGAGGGGAGAAGTGATGAGGCTCACGGCAGAACCTCCTCCCCACTCAGTGGGCCCCCATCACTGACAGGAGGTGCCAAGGGAGGAGGTGCTACATGCAATCACATCACCTCTGACTGGCAGCTGCATGGACGTTGGTTCCCTCACCCCAGCTGCGGATGTTCTCTGGACCCCCTCTGCAGTCTCCAGTGTGTTCTCCAGGCCCCCAGCTTCCTGCCAGGTCTCTGACTGTCACCCATCTCATACGGTGTAATGAGAGTGAGGTGTGGAAGGCACCCAGCTCTCTCAACCTTGGCCCCAGGGGGCACCGACCTCCTGTCTCAGTGCTCTAGTGATGTCTGCGGAGCCTCTGGCCACCAGGGACCAGGAGACACCAGAGAGTCAGGGGTCAATCCAGGGCGATTCTGGAACCTTCAGTGGCTCAGCAAGGGGAGAAGAAAGGGGAGAGTTCCTGGCCCCAGGACCCCTGGAGCAGGCTCATATCCAGGATACCTTTCTGTTGTATGTTTTAGAAGGCGATCTGTTGAAATTAAGAGTAAACATTTGATGCATGTTCCCTTAATGTCAGCTTTTACCTTTTAAAAAAAAATTGTTTATTTTATATTATTTTAGCTGCATGGGGGATCTCAGTTCCTCAACCAGGAACTGAACCCGGACTGTGGCAGTGAAAGTGCTGAAACCTAACCAACAGGCCACCAGAGAACTTCTAGCTCTTACTCTTTCACACATTGGTGTCAAGTTCATTTTGTCCAAAAGCTTCAGGAGGCTCTACTGAACATTTTCTCCACGGTGTCCTGGACACTTAAGGCTCAGAGTGGCCACATCCTGGAAAGAATATCCCAGGTCATGGGGTGGACAAGCCCACATGGCCTGAGCAGCTAGAGGGATGGAGGGATGGAGGAATAGCCCCATACAGGAGGGAGCTTCACACACCCCAGGTTTGCAGGGGAGGATCCCCTGGCTAGAGTGGCCCTGGGGATGGAATTAAGGTCTCTGGAGGCATCACAGAGAGTTTGCTTGTGCACTAAGGACAGATAAGCAGCTCACATATGTGTGAGGCAGGCAGGACCCGCAGCAGAGGAGGGTGAATGGCATGGGTCCTGGGCCCAGTGGTCAGGGCATTGGAGAAGGGTGCTCTACCTGCTCTGCAAGTATCTGCTTGGGGCTTTGGGTCTGCTTGCTCACTTCTCCTGAGGTGTCCTGGATTCCATCAGGCCCGGGAGGCAGTTCTTATGCTGAAAGTTGAGGATGGGGTCTGGGCAGAGAGGCCTGGCTC
Source organism: Oreotragus oreotragus (assembly GCA_006410675.1). Classification (NCBI taxonomy): domain Eukaryota; kingdom Metazoa; phylum Chordata; class Mammalia; order Artiodactyla; family Bovidae; genus Oreotragus; species Oreotragus oreotragus. The sequence continues at coordinate 88,080 of SJYX01021546.1, read as the reverse complement.
CAGATCCTCATACCTTGCCTAACTGGCTCCATGAGCTGGGACAGTGAGGTAAGCTCTGCACACTGAAGCTTCCTGACTTAGGAAATGGGATAAGAACCTGTATGTACACCCCAGGGTTTTGTAAAGAGGAAAGTGAAATGAAAGTCATTCAGTTGGGTCCGACTCTTAGTGACCCTATGGACTGTAGCACACCAGTCTCCTCTGTCTATGGGATTTCCCAGATAAGAATAGCAGAGTGGATTCCCATTTCCTTCTCTAGGGGATCTGCCTGACCCATGGATCAGATCTGGGTCTCCTGCATTGCAGGCAGATTCTTTACCATCTGAGATACCAGAGAAGCCTTTGTAAGGAGGCAGCAGGATAACAAAACCAAGGCTCCCAGCCCAGGGGGAGAGCTCCATCTGGGTAGAGCGCCGGCCCGGGAGTCCAGAGGCTTGCCCAGGAGGCCTCCCCAGCCAGTGCTTGTGCTCTAGGGACCATCTGACTGGGCAGTAGGAGGCAGGGCGGGGCCTGCAGGGCCTCCCGGAGCAGATGGAGCTCCAGGGTGGCTGCAGAGGCTCCCTCAGACTGGTTCTGAACCCCAGAGGGTGTCATTCCCTTGGAGAGGAACAGCATTGAGGCCCCTCTATATGCCCCTGGGTTCCTAGACAGAGCCACATGGGGCTCTGAGCTCCTCCACCAGGGCGGGCAGGGCTCCCTTGGGGGCCGTGGGGCATCGCTGGAAACCTCTGAGCTGGAGTCCAGGGCCTGGGAGGGAGGAAGGAGGCCCTGGGGAGGGATGTACCTGGCTCTTGTTGCCTGGACACACCGGTGGGCAGCCCCACCGTCTGGATCCTGCCTGGACTTCTATCAAAAGCCACACCCTCTCCAGAACTGGGGTTTAATTTTTTCTTTCAGTTGCTAGTCACAGTGAAGCCCTCGGTGGAGTCCTCCTGAAGACTGCACTTTATAGCTGCAAGTACAAAGTCGTTGGCCTGGCAGCCAGGTCCCTTCTAGGGCCTGGGCCTCCTTGGCTCTGCCAAACCAAATGGGCTGGAGCAACTGGCAAGCAGAGCTCCCTTCTTCCTGCTCCTTTCCCAGTCTTGGAGCTGGCCTGTCTCTGCACTGGGAGGCCCTCCTGCTCCCACCCTCTGCTGAGAATGGGGGTTACTGATGCGGCTCAAATCCCTCAAGCCCTGGCCACCACTGTGGAGTCCCCATCAGGGCTCATAGGCCGTTTTGTCCTCCAAACTGGCCTTGGCATGTTAGTAGCTCCATTTTGTCATTGGGATTTCTAAAGCCGAAGCAAAAACCTAGGAACACCAGAGCTGGATTGAAACCTGGGCGGGTGGAACAGGTGAGCAGCTCACCATCCCCTTGTTCTTGGGCCAGCCCATTCATATCTGGACCTCCAGACTGGAGCCAGGTGTTCTGAAGAGGGTATCTTCACCCCTACCCCTGCCTTAGGGCAGATGCCAGGACCAGGCAAGCGACTGTGCTTTAATACCCATGAATCAGACCATCAACAGGAGGAATGCATCCAGGCCTCAGCCCTGGATAGCCCCAGTGGATGAAGCATCTGGTCCCATCTAGAACCGGCTTGCCTGCCTCTTTCCCAGAACCCTAAGGCTAGCGTCAGCACCAGCCCTGCCCAGCGGGACACCCTGGACAGCTACCTGCTGCCTTTGATCTGGGGACAGCCTCGTGTGGTGCTGAACCGTCCACCTGAGCCATGTCTCAGCCTTGCCCAGATCACTCGTTCATTTTCTCAGCAGCCTACTCTCCCAAGAATTAAGGACCTTAGAGTCCTTTGTTGTCATTTAGTTACTTAGTTATGTCTCACTCTTTGCAACCCCATGAACTGTAGCACACCAGGCTTCCCTATCCCTCACTATCTCCCAGAATTTGCGCAAGTTTATGTCCATTGAGTTGGTGATGCGATCCAACCATCTTATCCCCTGTCACCCTCTTCTTCTGCCTTCCCCAGCACCAGTGTCTCTTCCAATGAGTCAGCTGTTGGCATCAGGTAGCCAAAATATTGGAGCTTCAGCTTCAGTTTTGAGTTCTTAAATATGCTCTATTTCTGAAGATCAACTCCCAAGACTTACATGATTTTAGTGTCTTCCGGGAGGGCTAAACCAGCTTTCAGTCCACACCAAGTTCATGTCCCAACACAAGACTCTGTATGCCACAGCGAAAGATCCCACATGGTGCAACGAACATCTAAGATCCCATGTGCTGCAACTAAGGCCCAGTAGAGCCAAATAAATAAATAAATATGTTTTTTAAAAAAAGAGAGAGAAAGGGAGTCTTGACTAAACCCCAACTAGTTCCTAACAGCTCAAGGCTACAACCCTAAGATGAAGTTGCAAGTTCCAGCTTTCGTTCAGCGTCCCTGGGAGAATCTGTCTCTCCAGGTCAAACCCTGCTGACAGGCAGAAAGGCCCTGAACTCTGTGAGACCAGTTACTTCAGAACATCCTCTGCCTTTTGAGATGTCCATCACCCACCAGCTAGGACTGTACCCTCCAGGACCTGGGAGCTGTCTCTTGGGAATGCAAGCATTCTGGGAGTCCTTCCTCGCCCAGCCAGGCCCCCCACCCTGGGAGAGTAAGGGCAGTGGGTGGTCACCTTGCTCTAACTGCCTCTTCCTCCTGAAGACACAAGAGATCCTTTCCTGCTCACAGAAGCACCAACTGACAAACCCAGTGGCCTGAGCCCCCTCCCCGCCCAGCACCCACTGGCCTTTACACATTCTCCTGCCTGTTTCTTTAAAGTTGAATTGAATTTGCACTGAGTCCTCTTGTCTTCTGCAATGGTTATTCTTTTTGGGGGGCTTGCAGTGTGGCATGTGGGATCTTAGTTCCCCAGCCAGAGATTGAACCTACACTCCCTGCATTAGAAGAGCAAATCCTTAACCACTGGACCACCAGGGAAGTCCCAGCAATAGTTACTCCTGAATACAGTCTATCCATGCCTAGACTTTGGCTGGTCTCTGGCTTTGTTTATCTTTGCTGGATGCTGGGGCTGGGGTCTTGCTCACACCGTTTCTTGCACTTGTCCTAAGGGTGTCCCTTGGGCTCATCTTTAAGGCACCTCTGCACATGGGTTGGTGACACATAGAACTCTGCTTTGTCATTGCTGTGGGTCACAGAACTGAAAGCTTCCCCGGCACAGCCCAGGGAAGTGCAGTGAGGCTCAGACCGCAGGACCCTTGTGCACTTGCAAAATGCTTCTGAAATTAAAATGCAACTTTTCCTTTAACATTTTTTTCTTTCCCCAAAGGAAACCTTCTTTAGGACTGGACTCCACCCCTCTAGGCACAAAACGGGCATGGAGCAGAAATTTGACCAGATTCTCCTGAACTGGTGTGGTTTTCCCAGGCCTGTCGCTCAAGGCATGTGTTTAGGCCAGGGCCACCTTCATATATGCAAGGTAGCTGGATTTGGGGCCAGGATGTCCAAGACCTGAGTAGACAGGTCCTCACTGCCCCCAACCCCACTTCTTGGGCTTCAGCCTGAAGATGCCCAGTGGAGATGGGACCTGGGGTCAAGAGTAGGGGGCCAATCTGATCAAACCTGGGTGGAAACCTGGTGGCCACCACTCTCAGGGACTGAGCTCAAGTGACTGTGGACACAAGATGCTCATTATGGAAGCAAGGATGCAGCCCCATCTCCTGTAGGGTGGGCACAGACAGCTCTGAGGAGGGAAAGCCCCGGTGTGTGGGTATGTGCAGACATGTGTATGCATACTGGGTGTATGTATGTTGGCATGTGTGTGCCTGTGTGTGCAGTTACACGGACGTTCACGCTGGGGGGCTGGGTAGCTTATGCCTGGCAGGTGGCTGCCGGTCTCAGGGATCTGGGTGAGGCTGAGAGAGGAGAGGTACCTGCGGACAGGGCCGTGTGAACGGGGACAGCTGCTTTGACATCTCTGAGAGGGCTGAGGAGCCCTGGGGGCGGGGGCCTTCTAGAGGTCTCGCTCCTCCCTGGGAGGCTGGGGTGACCTCCTGGTTCTGGCAGAGGCGGGCCCTCAGTGCACCTGCAGCACCCACCCCACCAGTGGCCCTGCTTCCTGAAACATTGCCTCCTGTGGAGAAATCCACGCCTGGGGTTAAGGGTGGTAGTGGGCAGGGAGGTGGACCAGAAGGCCTTCTCCTACAAGAAGGGGAGCCATACCTGAGCCTGTGATAGGTGGCTTGGTCCACTGACCCCAACAGTGGAAACCTATGGACCTCCAGGGTAAAAGGCAGGAAAGGCTCAGGAATGTTGGGGACCATTTCAGAAACTGGCATTCTGCAGCGTCCTACACATGTCAGTGCTGTCCACTGTACCGTTTGCTGCCTTGGCCTGCTGTGTCAAGCAGCCTCAGTCCCCAGAATGTGCCTCCACCACTATGCGTTTAGAAAAAGAGCAGTATTTTATAAGAGGAACTCATCACTGATGGTAGATAGTGTTTCAGACAATGTAACGAGTACTTGTCCTGGGGGCTCCCCACGACAAGTGACAAACACAAAATAGGCACGTCTGCGGAAGTACCAGCAGCTCCTTCTGAGACCCCCTGCATTCTGGAGCTCCCTCTGCAGTCACCTCACCCACCTCCCCACCAGCGGGGTCTCTCCTGTCTCTTGGGAGCCCTGATCTGCCCTCAAGAACAGCAGCCTTCGGTTCCCAGTGTACCCATAAACCCTGTGGTAAAACGGCAGCAGCCCGCCCCAGGGGCTGCTCTGCCCCCCACCCAACCCTGGCTTCAGCACAGGTGTCGGCCCAGCCACAGTCCCTAAACCACATTCCTCTCTGTCAGAGGGGTCTTTGGGGACTGGCAAGGCGGTCCCACTCTGGCAAATCTTCCCTCCTGGCCTGTAATGTAAACAAACCCGCTGTGCAGGCAGTAAGCGAGATGAAGGCTGAAGCCTCAGGCCCAGCTGCAGCTGAGCGGTGTTTTTCTCTTCTTGTGGTTTCTCCTCAGGGTTAGGCAATGTTTCATTTCTCGGCACAACAACCGACCGGGGCCTCTCTCTCTGCAGTATCAACACAGTCTGATGGGGAAGAGGGAGGGGCTCCGCACAAGCCCTTGGGTCTCTGCACCAGCCCTTGGGTCTCTGGGCTTCTCTGAGCCTGTTCACGGTGAAGGAATGAGAGACTCCCAGTGTCCTTCAAAGCCTCTGAGTGGAGGGAGAGGCTGCCAAGGGCATGTTCTAGAAAGATTAGGACATAGTGAATGCCAAACACAGCGCCAGCGCTCCTGGGAGGGACCAGCACCTTGATGAAAGAAGGTCACCCAGCTCTGAGCGGACAGCCCCTCTCTTCCAGCCTGGCTGGGTTGCCTGGGACCCCATCCTGGTTTTCTGGAAGTCAGCCCCACCTCATTCCTCTTCTCATCCTTCACCCCACCCACTCCTTGAGGGTCCTCAGGGAGGCCCTCCAGGTGCCAGATGCTCCCCCAACCTGTGGACTCATTTCTGAGACTGAGAGGTCACTGCAGGGCGATGGGAAGCTGTGAAGAGGGACTGTTGCCCAGGAGTGATGAGCATCCTGTCATCGTCTGAGGATGGCCCTGGACTCCTGCACCCCCACCGGCCCTCGGGGCCCCCACACCAGAAGACTGTGCCCCTTAGCCCGAGAGGCATCTCCTGACCTTGACCCAACCATCAAACAGGCTCCCTGAGGCTGCCCTAGTCCCCCTCATCCACCACCGCAGGTCCCTAGCTCTCTCTAGGTCCTCCAGCTCTATGACCAGACCCCTCCCTGCCTGGCTGTGCCCCCTGCATCCTGGCCCTTGGCCAGGCATTATTTGGGGGTAGTGAGGCTTAGAGTGGTTCCAGTTTCCCAGCCTCCCCTATAGCGGGTGGCCCTGGGACCCTAAGCCCGGACTCTGTGGTCTTTTGCTCTCCTGATAGAACCAGAACCCTGTAGCTGACCAGTCCTGACCCCTCCATTACTCCTTAACTGGGGGCCTGTTCTGGAGCCCTCACTGGTGGGCAAGAAGGTCTGGGGATGCTCAGAAACTGGAAGCCTGGACCACTGCCATGGTGCCTGCCTCTGCCTCCTTTTACGAGGTAAACAGCATCCCTCAGCCCCGGCCAGGTCATCTGTCCTTGCAGGTGACGCTGTGCTGACTACTCAGAGCCCCAGGAGTGCAGAGTAGGGGGCCTGGGTCCCCTGACTCAGCTCCCCTGCTCCCAAGCCCTCAAGAATGCATTTCCCTCCTGAGGGTGTGAACAGCCCACCGGCTGTGATCTGAGCAGGGTCTTCTCTGAGACTATGACAGCCCCTTTGCCACCCACTCCCTGTCAACCCCTCTGGCCCAGAGTCTACAAAGTAAGGGAGAGAATAGGCAGGATCTGGGCTTCTGGTGGGTCTGCAGCAGTCAGCGGGGCTGGAGTTTTCAGGATTGGTTACTGGTAACCAGCCACAATACAGGCTGGACTTCCCTGGGAGCTCAGCTGGTAAAGAATCCACCTGCAATGTGGAAGACCTAGTTTCATCTCTGCGTAGGGAAGATCCCCTGGAGAAGGGCGTGGCAATCCACTCCAGTATTTATTTCGGCCTGGAGAATCCCTTGGACAGAGGAGCCTGGCGGGCTACAGTGCATGGGTCACACAGAGTCAGACAGGACTGAGAGAGTAAGCACAGCACATCAAAGTGCAGGGCACTTCCTGAACGGGTTCCCCTCCCCCAGGGTCACACAGGGTCACCAGAGGCTTCTCCCCGCTGCACTGCAGCACTCAGAGGCCCCACCAGGGCGGGGCACCCCTGCTGGAGACTGGGGACAGTGAGAGGGGCTTCCTGAAGTCTCGCCACTCCTCCCCTAGGTGGCCCCAAGCTCCAGACCTCACAGCCACACCCACCTTCCTTCTCAAAGCCAAGTGTTCTGGGTCCTGCCGTTCAGGGTTCTTCCTGTGATCCTAAGCCCACAACAGAATTTAAGCTTCAGGCCTCATGCATGGTTCCTAAGGCAGCCATGGGAGTGGGCCAAGAGAGGGCTGCCCAGATGGACCCCTCAGGGAGGGACTCTGCCTGGGCCACCATCAAGGGAGCCTGGGCACCCTCCGCCCCTGCCCATGACAGAGACTTGAAACCAGCAACTACAGTGAGGTTTCAGTTCAGTTAGCATTTAGGGAACCCCGGCTCTGTGCCAGGACAGTGCTCACCCTGGGGAGGTGCCAAGAGGAACAGGAGCCTGATGCTGCTAGGATGCAATGGTTCCCTGGATCCCCAGTGTGCCACTCGTCAGCTGGGGGCTGAGGGCACAGGGAGGTTCTGGGGGCCAAGGCTTCCATGGCCTTGGGAGGGGATGGGGGAGAGTACAGAGGGTGGGGCAGGCAGGGCTGCAGCTCAGAGGGTGCAGGGCAAGAGTCTGGGCGTTATGTACAAAGGGACTCTCTCAGAAACATGCACCCCTATGTTCACTACAAGAGCCAGCACATGGAAGCAAGGAGCTGAAGGTGGGATTGCCTACTAGGGGGATTCACATGACCCTTCTGAGTGTGGAGTTGCATGAAGAGATCCAGGAAGGACAGTCAGCTTATAGAGAGGTAGGAATGCAGTCCCAGGCTTTCACGCTTGCTGGGTGAGGAATATAGCCGACACTCTAGAACATGCTGCAAGGTAAACACTTCTATAGCCCAGGGGTCTTTGTGCTTAGGCCAGGTTTTCCAGAGCAAGAGAAATTCTGCAAAAAAGTCTGCTTGATTTGGGTCTTTTGCAAACAATCAATTCTATCTGGCTTTACACACAAAAAAGAGGAATTCAGAACAGGAAAGCAGCACTGGAGTCTTTAAGAGCCCGAGGACAGGGTGTGGTGGGCTCTGGACTGGGTCTGGAGCATTGTGTGGCACAGGGTCCCCTCACCCCTTCTGGGATCTCTTTGCAACAGTGTAGGCTGCCCACATCCCACCATGCAAAATGGCCACCTTCATGTCTACATTTCTGCAAATCTTGCTGTGATCCCCCAAGGCCGGCTCTGTCCTCCCAAGGAGGGGGCTTTGGTGGTCCTGGCTTGGGTCCGGCCCCTGTCCCCAGGCCAATCAGTATGGCTGGTGTGGGGACAAAAGCACCCTGGGGACATTCAGTTCAGTTCAGTTCAGTTCACTCGCTCAGTTGTGTCCGACTACTATATATATATTTTTTTGTTCTAACTTTTTATTTTGTATTGGGGTATAGCCAATTAACAATGCTGTGATAGTTTCAGGTGGGCAGAAAAGGGACTCAGCCATACATATACATGTATTCATTCTCCCTGCAACTTCCCTCCCATTCAGGCTGCACATAACAATGAGCATAGTTCCCTGTGCTATACAGTAGGGGAAGTTACTGTCTTCACAGCAGAACTATTTTCATCCTTGAAACAACATCCTAACCTGAAACTCTAAATATGCCAGGGGCATGCTTGGAAACAGCAGGTAGATGGCCTCTGGGAGTCCAAGGTCTACCATGCTCACCTCCTTCCCTCCATGAATCCTTAATAAACCTTCAGAACCCGTTTGAGAAATAAACAGTTCTTCCTGTTCCCATGAGAGCTTTTCCTCCCTCTTGCCCCAGCTGCCACCACCTCTTTCTCAACAACACATGTCTCCTGGGTCCAAGGAGGCACCCCAGCCTCCCTGGGGTCTGCAAGGATCTTAAGTATCAGGAGCAGGGACTTGGAAATGGCAGCTCTGGGAGGCACATGGAGGGGCTGGTGATGACTGGGGTCAAGGGCATGCCCACCATGATAGCTCACAGCACCTCCAATCCTCCCCTGCCAGAAGACTTCTTCTGCCTGGACCCATGCAGGTTAGGTTCCCAGAGCTTGCCCCTCCCTGGACCAGCTGCACAGACCATAGTCTATGGCCTGGTTTCCCACCATCTCTGGCCCATGCAGGTCTTCTTACATTCCAACAGTGTGACTGAGGAAATAACTTACAGAGAAGCAAAAGGAAACAAATGGGACCAGTGCTTCTGGTATGTGTCAGCTCACTTATATTAACCAAAGAATCCCTATAATAATCAGTAACTTTATGAACCAAGAGGCCAGAGCCTGGAGCTGGTCAAGTCCCCAAGGTCACAGAGCTGGTAGACTGCTGAGCAGGACATTTAAACCAGATGCCCAAGACTCTAACAGGTTTCCCTGGTTGCTCAGTGGTAAGGAATCCACCTACCAATGCAGGAGATATGGGCTTGATCTCTGGGTTGGAGAGATCAAGAAGGTTGCCTAGAAGGAGGGCATGGCAATCCACTCTAGTATACTTACCTGGGAAATCCCATGGACAGGGCTATAGTCCACGGGGTGTCAAATGAGTCGGACACAGTTTAGCAACTTAACAAAAAAGACTAATGCCCTCAGTTTCTGCAGCACCCTGTCCAGAGCGGCATGAATTGTGGGTGGTCAGTGGGAGATCCAAGCCCTGGGTCTCATCCATGGTCTCCAGGCTCTCACAGTTGAGCAAGTCCTCCAGTTTAGCCAATTCTAACCATGTCTGTAGCTCCTGGGAATCCTGCAAGAGCCCTTGTGCTGTGAAAAAATGCCACATGCCTAGGCAGGGAGGCTGGGCTCCGGATGCCATGTCTGTGCTGCTTGTCAAGGGCCTACCTACTATCTTCACAGGTGAGTCAGTTCTGCACGGGACATGCCCTTAAACTGAGCTCATCCCTCCCTACCACCCCAAAATGAACTCCCCCTAAGACCCTAGTGCTTGGTCTCTCCTCTTCCCAGAAGACCCTTGCCCCTCTGCCACTCCAGCTGTGCCTACTTCCTCTGAGCTTGCCTGGTACCCAGGCCTGTTACAGGCCAAATGAGTTGTGCTGGGCCGAACTATGTGCCCTCCCAATTCATCTGTTGAAGTTGAAGTCCCAACCCCCAGGACCTCAGGACATGATTGTGTTGGAGAACGGGGACTTTTAACAGGACTTGTGTGCTCAGTAACTCAGACGTGTCTGACTGCAATCCTATAGTCTGTAGCCCACCAGGCTCCTCCATCCATGGGATTTCCTAGGCAAGAATACTGGAGTCAGTTGCCATTTCCTCCTCCAGGGGATCTTTCTGACCCAGGGGATTGAACTTGAGTCTCCTGCATTTCCTGCACTGGCAGGCAGATCCTTAACCACTGAATCATCAGCAGAAATTAAGGTTAAGTGAGGTCACTGCAGTGGGCCTTATCCACTCTGACTAGTGTCTTATGAGGAGGAGAGATTAGGACACAGACACATGCAGTGGGATGACCATGTGAAGACACAGGGAGATGACAGGCCATCTCTGAGAAGCCAAGGAAACCAACCCTGCTGACACTTAACCTTAACTTCTGGCCTCCAAAATTGTGAGAAAATAAATTTCTGTTGGTGAATCCACCCAGCCTGTGGCACTTTGTTGTGCAGCCCTGGTGGACTTGTAAGGTATTTAGAAGGTCTGTGTGCAGGACCCTGGGGGACGAAAGGTGGGGAAGGGCTCTGGGCCAAGGCTGGGAGAAGAGGGTGGAGCATGTTCCAACACCAGGGGCTTCGGGGTCCTTGGGAAGACTGAGTCACCCTTCTTGGCCTCAACACTGCTCGTCTCACAGAGCTGGGTGACAGCCAACCAGACAATGCCGAGGAAAGCCCTAAAAAGTCTATGAAAGAAATGTTTGTCTTTCAGTCGTGTCCGACTCTTTGCGACCCCATGGACTGTAGCCCGCCAAGTTCCTCTGTCCGTGAGATTTCCCAGGCAAGAATACTGGAGTGGGTTGCCATGCCCTCCTCCGGGGATCTTCCCAACCCAGGGATGGAACCCAGGTCTCCTGAATTGCAGGCAGATTCTCTACCGCTGAGCCTAGTCTGCAGACCATCTTTCAAATATCCATCCCACTCCAGCGCCCACCCTGTTCGAGCAGCCACTCAAGTTAGTAAAATGCACAGAATATGACAATGAAACCTGAGAGGTGGATGGTGCCCAGCTTTGTGAGTCCTGCAAAGACACGTGTTATGGCTGCCACTTGGGGTCACATCAGTGGAGGTCCACCCAACTCTTCAGAGCCTGCAGCTAAGCTGCTCTGCCGCAGTCTGGAGCCTGGGCGCCTTCACTGGGCCAGGTGAGGGGCACACAGAGACTGCCCAGATCTGGTCCTACCCCTGGGGGACTCTGGCTTGGAAGGCGTCTGGGGTGACTGTCCATCTGGTCTGCTGGGACTGAGAGGGTTCCTGGGGGTCATGACTTCTGAAAGAAAGTGCCAGGCAAATGCAGAGAAAACTCCAGAAGTTGCTGGCCAGGAAAAATGGTGACAGCCTTCCAAAGACAATTTTGGCACCAGCAGGAGCTCATGTCTGTCCTGAGGTACCCTGCAACTGGTGTATTAATATACTCCTGCTTCTCCAATGAGTCCAGGACTCAGAGTGGGAATGGGCATGGGAGGGGGCCTCCTTAAAGTGTAATGCCAGAAACACCCACCTTACCAAGTGTCTGCTGCCCACCCCTGCAATTTGGATCATCATTGGTTTGATAGTCTTGGTCTCTGGGGGTGAGGGGACTCCCCCTCCAAGGTAGAGGACCAGAATCCTCTTGAGTGGAAATGGAGACTGACACTGTGTTGGATTTCTCAGGCTCCTGAGACAATGGGAGGAAGAGGGGATTTGCTACTCTCTGAGGTCATCCACTCCCATCACCAAGGGGAGGCTGGGAGCTCTACACACAGAGGTGGGCAAGACTGGTCTGGGACGAGGCACCTCTAAGGGCCTCCTGTCCAACCACAGAGTCAGGGAGAAAGTCCAACAACAACCACAGCAGGAGACAAGCCTTCCTGGGTGAAGGGCCCCATCAGCTGCCATGTGGATCTGGGCGGCTTCAGAGCCCTGAGGGGTGGTCCTAATTGGCCACAGGTCTCAGGACTAGTTATAGAAATGAAAATCTACTCACATACTCTTTCTCATTAATATGACTGTGTATAGGCTATTTTCCCCCTTGCCTTCCCTATTTCAAAATGTTGATAAACTTGTTATTGAATTATAACAGAAACACAGAAAAGTACACAAATGCAAAGTGTACAGTCAGAGGCACACAGGTGAAGATGTCTGTGTATCCACACCCAGATCAAGACACAGAACATGTTAGGAAAGGATGAATCTGGAGCTTGGGACTAACAGGTACACACTATATAAAATGAACAAGGACCTATGGTATAGCACAGGGAACCACACTCAGTGTTTCGTAAAAACTTGTCAAAAGGAAAAAAAAAAAATCTGAAAAAAGAGATCTATTTTGAATGTATTTGTATGTATGATTGACTTACTTTGCCATACACCTGAAACTAACAACACAGTAAATCAACTTTACTTCAATAAAAATTAATTTTTTAAAAAGACACAGAACATGGCCAGCACCCCAGACACTTTGCCTAGGTCCACTCCCTCCAAAAGTAACTACCGCTACTAAAGCACTTCGCCGATTTTGAATATGAGCATGGCCTCATGAAGGCTATACTCTAAGGTAGGAGCTTCACTCAACTCGATGGGATGGAGGAGAAGCTGAGGCTGGGGGAGAAGCTGGGGCTGGGGGAGAATATTTGCTGCCAGTCATTGCAGGAAAAGAGGAAAGTGAAGGCCATTGACTGGTGCTCACTTCTTGGTGCCCTCTAAGCTCTGTCTCTGGAGAAGGAAATGGCAACCCACTCCAGTATTCTTGCCTGGGAAAATCCCATGGACAGAGGAGCCTGGNTCATTGCAGGAAAAGAGGAAAGTGAAGGCCATTGACTGGTGCTCACTTCTTGGTGCCCTCTAAGCTCTGTCTCTGGAGAAGGAAATGGCAACCCACTCCAGTATTCTTGCCTGGGAAAATCCCATGGACAGAGGAGCCTGGTGGGTTACAGTCTGTGGGGTTGCAGAGTCGGACATGACTGAGCGACTAAGCACAGTCTCTGTCTCACTGGATGCACACCAGACCTATGAGTCCCGCAGGTACAGCACTTGCTAGAATCAGAGGGAAGGAAGCACCGGTCCAAAAAAGGCCCAATGAGTCCAGCATCCGGACCTCAGAACCCACACACTGGGCTCTGCTGATTTTCACCACATCCCTTCACCTGGTGGGCTGGCCACGAAAGACTCTCCAGCAGGGGGCAATACAGCAAAACCGAAAGGTCTTTGGACCAAATCCTCTTAAGATCAATTTAGGCCCAGGAAACTGCCGAGGGCTTGGGTTGCAGGGCTTGATGGTGCTGCTAGAGAAGTGACCACAGACCGGAAGGAGAGACAGGAGAGTGCCTGCTGGCCCCTGGAACTGGATCAAACACAGGAGCCCCGTTCAGAACTGGCAAAGCAGGCTTGGGGGAAGGGGGAGAGAAAGGGTGTGGGTGGTCCTGGGTTACTGATTGCCAGAGCACACGGGAGGGCAGGGACCCACGCCCAGTTAGAAGCCCAGCAGTAGCCGGGACTCTGCTTGGGAACCATATGCCCTAATCTCCTTCTGTCTTGGCTGGTCACAGGGTAGACGCTTTCCTTGCTTCTTTACTGCGTGGGGAGTTGGGCAGACCCCAACACGAATGGGGCAATTTGAGGGATCACCCATGACCTGCCAAGAAATTGGGGGAAGACAGTTCTAGACAGCTTTGGTGGTTGTAACATTTATTTATCACCACATAATAAACCACCTCAAAACAGCTGCATAAAATTCAAAATATCAGTTACTTTGCTGATGAATCTGGGACTTCTGTTCTGGGGCTTCTGCCAGTGGCTGCCCGAGGGAACGCCAAATTTTCCAGTTTTTCTAGACAGCCTAGAAAGTCAATTTTCTTAAATATGGAAATATCTGATTTTTAGCTAATTTACAGACTATAGGGGCTACACAAGAGCAGCCCAGGTGCAGCCAGCCTGTGCCTCTGCCTGGCCATGCAAGATCAGTTTGGAATGGTCAAGGGCAGGTGAGGATTCCAGAAGCTTCTCTACTCAGCACACTGTTTGGTGCTTTTCTTGGAGTACTCAGGGAAGGAGGGGCTTCCCAGGTGACACTAGTGGTAAATAGCCTGCCTGCCAATGCAGGAGACACAAAAGATGAGAGTTCGATCCCTGAGTCGGTAAGAGCCCCTGGAGGAGGGCATGGCAACCTGCTCCAGTATTCTTGCCAGGAGAATCCCATGGACAGCGGAGCCTGGCGAGCTGCAGTCCACGGGGTCATACAGAATCGGACATGACCGAAGTGTCTGAGCACGCACGCTGGGGTGCTTGGGGTAGGACCAGGCAAGGGTAAGGAGGGGTAATGATGAAGGAGTGGGGAGAAAGGCCTCCCTTAGAAGTCTGGCAGAGCAACTAAGCAGCAGGTGAGGAGGGGACAACTGGGGGCACAAAGGCCTTCTGCACTCCACTCTCTTCATTTCTCCTGAGGACCTCATTTTGCCAACTTCCCCAGCAGAGCACAGCCCCTGCCTCCCAGCTGCAGCCTTAGTGGGTGCCCCAGGCATTCACTGAACAAGCACACTTCTGGCTCCCACAAAGCAAGCATCAGGCAGCCTTCTGGGAACCAGTCTACCTTCTGCCAGCCTAGTGGTGCCATGTTCAGTCCTTTTATTAGGGAAAGGATGGAGAGGAAGCCTGACCCAAGCAGGCAAGATTGTGCAGGAGCCCATCCATGGTTTCTCAGAGGAGGCCGTGTCGCATGTCGTGGACGATCAAGTTCAGCAAGATCCTAACAGGCTCAGTGTGCTCCAGGCAGGATGTGTTGTTTGGATTATTAATGTAGTTATAAATTTAAAGTAAATGCTGTTGTTTTCAGTCACTCAGTCATGTCCAACTCTTTGTGACCCCATGGACTGCAGCGCGCCAGTCTTCCCTGTCTTCCACCATCTCTCAGAGTTTGCTCAAACTCATGTCCATTGAGTTGGTGACGCCAGCCAATCATACAAAGCGCTGGACAGAGTAAAAGTCACCTTCTCCTTCTCAGCGTGGTGGGGCAGACACAGGCTCTGGAGGGAGTCAGAGGACGTGAGCTCTCAGCCTGTCTTCTCCTCAATGACTCTCCGAGAGAGCCTGGAGCAGCCCTAGTGCGGATCTGTCAGTTGTGCAGGGAGGAGATTTCACAGACAGAATCCAGTGTTCCTCTAGGATGCAGGAACTGCCACCCTGTTGATGCTTCCCCAGCAAAGCCCACAGTACTGGCTGTTGGTGGCGTCTTGAAAGCAGACACTTCTTCCCTAAATTTCAGTGGATGTTGCCACCTTCACTTTACTAACCTAGAGAAAAGTGTTTATCCACCCAGTATAGAGCTCCAGTCTCCAGACTACTCTGTACTGACACCTGGCTGATTTCATCTGACACCAAAAGCAAAGGTGATGCATCTGGACACCCCACATAGAAATGTTCTTGAACCCCCAGCTGCAGGAGCCCCCAAGGGCAGTGTGTGTCTGCTTACATCTAACCCAGTAGCAAAGTGTCCAGAGGGACCAGCCTCAAGCTCAAAGAGGGTAAGCAGTTTCCCCCGACCCCACCAACTGTGGGGTGATTCCACGTGCTGAGAAGACTTTAGTGTTGTCGACTAAAATTGTATTCATGACTTAAAAGTAATGAGGCAGACAAAACTGAGGATTTAAACCTAGGACACAGCATCTCAGACAGCTCTGAGGGGATCGCTCCAGAGATGCAAGGGTGGGGTGGGACAGAGCCAGGATATAGCAGAGTCTTTGCAACAAACATGAGGTAGTCAGGGTCTTCCCTGGTAGCACAATGGATAAGAATCTGCCTGCCAATGTACGGGACCCAGGTTTGATCCCTGGTCTGGGAAGATTCCACATCCCTGTGTGCTACAACTACTGAGCCTGTGTGCCTAAACTACTGAAGCCTGCGCTCCCTAAAAGAGAGCCTGTGCCCTACAACAAGAGAAGCCACTGCAATGAGAAGCCCACGGACTGACACGAAAAGTAGCCCCTGCTTGCTTCAACTAGAGAGAGCTCTCACAGAGCAAAGAAGACCCAACATAGCCAAAAATAAAATCACAAATAAAAAATGTTTTAAAAGATCAGGTAGTCAGAACATCAAAAGATTCAGTCAGTTCAGTTCAGTTGCTCAGTCGTGTCTGACTCTTTGCAGTCCCATGGACTGCAGCATGCCAGGCTTCCCTGTCCATTACCAACTCCTGGAGCTTACTCAAACTCAGGTCCATAGAGTCGGTGATGCCATCAACCATCTCATCCTCTGTCGTCCCCTTCTTCTGCCTTCAATCTTTCCCCACATCAGGGTCTTTTCAAATGAGTCAGTTTTTCGCATCAGGTGGCCAAAGTATTGAGTTTCAGCTTCAGCATCAGTCCTTCCAATGAATATTCAAGACTGATTTCCTGTAGGATGGACTGCTTGGATCTCCTTGCAGTCCAAGGGACTCTCAAGAGTCTTCTCCAACACTACAGTTCAAAAGCATCAGTTCTTCGGTGCTCATATTTTCATTTTCTTTATCAAAAGATCACTACTAATTAAAGAAAACTGGATAGTTCAAGTAAGGAATCTATCGATTTTCTATGTATGGGAAGATGCATACACCTAACCTTTGGTAAGGGACATCTGTCTTTACCTAACCATGACCCAAATCTCCTGGCAGGGAACCCCCATGGTGGGAGTTTGGTGAGAGATGGCTCTTGAAGCTAAAGTACCAAGACTGTCCTTCCTCAGCAGTCCACCCACCCAGCATGGGCCTGTGACCTGACGGATGCTCCTGGGCTCCCGTGAGAGAAGGCAGTGAGAAGGGATGGCTAGATTTCCCACCTGGGAGGGCAGTGGCTGCCCCAAACTTAGAGCAGCGGCAGCTCCCTGACTGGCCGGTGCTGGAGGTTCAGCCACACACGTGTGCCTCCCTTGTGCTCTCTTGGCTCCTGGGTGGTTTCCAAGCTTGGCTCTGCTGACTGGTGTCCTTCAAGTTAAGGCCCTTTCTGCTGAGTCATCCTAGTTGGTCTGTGTTTCCTGCTGCCTGGCTCTCTATTTGTCTGATGCCCAGGAAGGGAGACGGGGCTGGTCTCCAGGAAGCCAGCTTAATCTTAGAAGGCACTTGCGAGGTGCATGCAGTCTTCAAGCAGTGGATGGGGGCTCTGTCTTCAATGAGAGGGAGTGAAACCTGAGGGAGCTCTGGAAGGGCTCAGGGCTCCTGGGGCTCAAAGCTCTCAAGGCCCAATCTCCCCATCCTAGGGTGCCCTTCCTGAACTGGGCCTTGAAATTTGCTGGCCTGCGTGGGAAGGGGAGAAATTCCACACCCAAGTTGCCATTGGACCTACCTAGTACAGACCTGGGGCTCCAGCCAAGGGGGACAGATGTGTAGGCAGGTAAGAGAGACCTGTTGATATGTGGGTATTCTCCTCACACAGAATGCAGCATCCTGGATCGTGTCCTAGGAGGATTCCTTCTTGGTGGCTCTCGGAAGCTTGAAAAAAAGCAGTGAATGGCCTGGTTTTTTAAGAGAACAGCAATCAGAAAAGGAATGCTGGAACTTGCAAAGCAGACAGTGGAGGAAAGATCAGAGCCTCAGAGAAGCAGCCTGTAGGACTCACAGACACAGAAAACAATCTTGCGGTCACCAAAGAGGCGGAGGGGGGCAGGGAGGGAGGCAGTTTTGGATTAACAGATATACACAACTACATATAAAACAGATAAATGACAAGCATCTACTCTACAGCACAGGGAACTATATTCAATATCTTCTAATAACCTATAATGAAAAAGAATCTGAAAAACAATATATATATATATATTTGCATGTGTGTGTAACAGAATCACTTTGCTGTATGCCTGAAACTAATACAACATTGTAAATCAATTATGCTTTAATAAAAAGAAAAAATAATTGGTCTGCTCTACAAGACTGGAAAACCCAGCATATGACTCTGCTCCTCAGAAGGTCTGGATGATACTTGCCAAGATGGTAAGGAATTCATGGCAAGAGAGGAGGCATTGGCCTACTTAAGAAGCTGGGTGGTGGCTGTCGTCAGAAGGGCAGCCAGGGCTGGTGGTAGGAGGTGTGATTGGACTGACCAGGAGCAAGGAGATCTGAGGAAGTGGCATGGAGACCTAGAAGGGAACCTCCCCATGGACAAGTGAATTGGTGTCTGACTTATATCCCTCAGGCTCTTACCTGGTGGCTCAGATGGTGAAAAGCTTGCCTGCAGTGCAGGAGACCTGATTTCAACCCCTGGGTTGGGAAGATCCCCTGAAGGAGTGCATGGCAACCCATTGCAGTATTCTTGCCTGGAGAATCCCACGGACAGAGGAACTTGGCAGGCTACAGTCCATGGGGGTGGCAAAGAGTCGGACACGACTGAGCTACTTTCACTACTCACTATACTTGTAGCCCTTAAGTGTGTGTTTTGGGGGAGAGGGCCAGCCTCCCTGGATCCAGTAAGATTCCAGGAACTGAGGACTAACCCTAGGCCCTGAAGCCGCCCCCCCCCCCACCCCCCGGCCCTTGGGAGATGCACCAGCTCCCTCCTGCCAAGTCCTCCTGCTATCCTAGTGTCTGAGTGATTCTCCCTTGCTGGTTGCAACCCAGTCTTAACTTCCATCCACCCCATCCACCCCATAGTCCACTGCCCCAGTGGCCATGCCTGGGGTGAAAGCCAGCCAATCAAAGGACACAGCTGTCTTCCTTCCCTGGGCCCGGGCCCTTGGGGAGCAGTGGGCTGGCGGCGGTGATGGGAAAACACACACTGTTTGGGGGCGTTGCGGATACAGTACGGATTATTTTTAGCAAATTGTTCTGACTTAGTGAAAACCCTGAAAGATAGTGTTGACGATCGCCCCTATTTTGGTGCTGCAGAAGGCATTGCTATAATTAGACGCTTGTTTCTGGGTGATTCTGCTCTTCCCAAGAGAAGACACTACGCCTGCTGCAGAAACACAGCCCTGAGGGTTGTCTTTATTGTTCAACTAGGGGCTCCATCTTTTACTCTTTACCCTTAAGGATTCACAGCATTTCTGAGAAAAAGTAAATTATTTGCCTGTCTCTCAAGCTAATATTAGCTGGAGCATAAATGAGAGGGTTGAGCCCTCTTTTGTTCTGCTATCCTGCTGACAACCAGGAATTATCTCTCACAGCCCGCCCTCCTCCTCAGAGGTACTTCCTGGGCCCCCAGCCAAGCACGGCTCCTTACCTCCTTCTACCCCAAAGTCTCTCTCATATCAGTGTCTGTCATTTGTGACCTCAAATTTATCTCTGAGGCACTTGGACTAACGTCTGTCCCTCTGCTGGACCATAAGCTCCACTTGGAAGGGACTGTGGCTCTCTGCCCTGTCCCCAGAGCCTACGATGGTGACATCAGTGAAATGTCACCATCAGAGTCAGGCGTGTGGGGAACCCACAGCCCCCAGCTCTGCTCACTGTCCCCCATCTACAGGCTCACTGCATGGACTTCTCTGTGAGTGCATGTGTATGTGCTAAGCCACTTCAGTCGTGTCTGATTCTTTGCACCCCTATGGATTGTAACCCACCAGGATCCTCTGTCCATGGGATTCTCCAAGCATGAATACTGGAGTGGGTTGCCATGCTCTCCTCCAGGGGGTCTTCCTAATCTAGGGATCGAACCTGCATCTCTTATGTCTCCTGCATTGGCAGTTGGGTTCTTTACCACTAGCACCACCTGGGAAGTCCTCTCTGTGCAGTGACAAGCAATTTACAAATCCATCCAGCTTGGGCAGAAGCATCGTAAGACTTTAGTATGGGAAGTGAAAGAGGTAAGCTTGAAAATGGAGAAGGTGATATGAGCTGGTGATCCTACTATTGAAACTAGGGTTGGGGCAGGGAGAGAGGGAATCAGAAACTAAGAGTATCAGTTTCCTGGGAGCTGGTGTCCCCTTCAAGACCTGGTCATAGCCACAACCTGAAGCTCAGGGTCTCCCATACAGTAGGTGCTCATGACTGCCCATGGGAGCAGCCTCTGAGATGGCCCTCAGGATCCTTTCCGTGGTGGCCATACCCTTGTGTGGGATCCATTTGCACTGTGCCAGGACCAACAGAACACAGCAGAAGTGAGGGTATAACATTTCCAAGAAAAGGTAGTAAAAAGCACTGTGCTGAATATCCATTGACAGAGGAATGGATAAAAAAGATGTGGCACATATGTAATACAATGCAGTATTACTCAATCAAGAAAAATATGAAATTGTACCATTTGCAGATATGGATGGACCTTGAGTCCATCACATAGAATAAAGTAAGTCAGAAAGAGAAAAACAAATATTGGGTATTAATGCATATGTGTTGAATATAGAAAAGTGGTATCAGTTCAGTTTGGTTCAGTCACTCAGTCGTGTCCGACTCTTTGCATCCCCATGAACTGCAGCATGCAGGGCATTGCTGTCCATCACTGACTCCCAGAGTTTACTCAAACTCATGTCCATTGAGTCAGTGATACCATCCAACCATCTCATCCTCTGTCGTCCCTTCCTCCTCCTGCCTTCAATCTTTCCCAGCATCAGAGTCTTTTCAAATGAGTCAGCTCTTCACATTAGGTGGCCAAGTATTGGAGTTTCAGCTTCAACATCAGTCCTTCCAATGAATATTCAGGACTGACTTCCTTTAGGATGGACTGGTTGGATCTCCTTGCAGTCCAAGGGACTCTCAAGAGTCTTCTGCAACACCACAGTTCAAAAGCATCAATTCTTTGGCACTCAGCTTTCTTTATAGTCCAACTCTCACATCCATACATGACTACTTGAAAAATGATAGCCTTGACTAGACGGACCTTTGTTGGTATCGATATGAAAAGAGGTGTAGATATGAGCCTATTTTCAAAGTGGAAATAGAGATCCAGTTGTAGAGAACAAATGTATGGGCACCACGGTGGATAGAGAGGTGGGACGAATTGGAAGACAGGGATTGACATATACACACTACTATGTATAAAACAGATAACTAATGAGAACTCACTGTACAGCTCAGGGAACTCTACTCAATGCTCTGCTGCTGCTGCTGCTAAGTCACTTCAGTCGTGTCCGACTCTGTGTGACCCCATAGACGGCAGCCCACCAGGCTCCCCCATCCCTGGGATTCTCCAGGCAAGAGTACTGGAGTGGGTTGCCATTTCCTTCTCCAATGCATGAAAGAGAAAAGTGAAAGTGAAGTCACTCAGTCTGTCCGACTGTTAGCGACCCCATGGACTGCAGCCCACCAGGCTACTCCGTCCATTGGATTTTCCAGGCAAGAGTACTGGGGTGGGGTGCCATTGCCTTTCCCGACTCAATGCTCTGTGGTGACCTAAATGGGAAAGAAATTCAAAAGAAAGGAGAAATATGTATACGTGTAGCTGATTCACTTTGCTGTACAGCAGAAACTAACACCACATTGTAAAGCAACTAAACTCCAATAAAAAATTTTTTTAAAGCCACAGCAGCTCACTCCGTGGTTGAGCTCTGTCCCTTTATGTCTCTGTGTCTCTCTCTGAGATCACTCACTCTGGGAGAGGCCAGGTTGTGAACAGCCCTCTAGAGATCCCCACGTGGTGAGGAGCTGAGGGCTCCTGCCAATAGTCCCGTGATTGAGCAACCTGGAAAGTGAATCTTCCAGACCCAGTCAAGCCCTCAGAGACCGATGCCCAGGGCAACAGCTCAACTGCAACCTCACAAGGGTCCTTGAACCGCAACACACAGGAAGTTGCTCTCAGATTCCTTACTCCCAGAACCGGTGGGCCATGATGCACATTTGCTGTTTTATGCTGTTCAGGTATGTGGTCATTTGTAACATGGCAATGGTGATTCATTCATACACCAGCTGACTGCACCTCTAACTCCTGACTCTGCTCTGTCAGCTGGGAGCTGTGTCCCATCCCAGCAGGGTACTCCCATTTCCTTTTCCTCATCAGCCTCTACCTTCCTCCAGCCCCCTGGCCCTGGGTCAGCAAGAGTCACCAAGGAGGGCCAGCACTGACCATAACAGAAGGAAGGGAAAGGCTCAGGGAAACCAGGGAACCTCAAAGTCCTGACCCCTGGCCTGAGAAGGAAGCTTGGCCTTCTCCTCTCTGCCCACATGGCTTACTTAGCTCTTCCGGACACTGAAATCTCTTCCCCTCCATCCTGCTGATCCCACTGCAGAGAAGCCAAGCAGCCACTTCCTTTTCCAAACTGCCCGAGGACCATCACTTTCCTGGTTCAGTCCTGATCTCTTCCCTGTGTCCCAGCACCAGAGACCAGTATTCCTCACGAAGCTATATTTCACCATCAACTGCCATCATTTGCTGAGAGTCCCTGAAGAAAAGAGAAGGGAAGACCTCCCACTGGCTGCCCAGGCCGGGACTGCTGCCCCTGGGCACACAGCTTGGAGTGGAATTTTCAGAGCTCCTTGGTGGGCACTTGGTGAATCCTTTCCAGTTGGAGGCTTCCACTCTTCCGCCAGCAATTTCCTGGTCTTATTTCTTTGCAAATGTCTCTCCTTTCTCTGTTCTCTCCTTTTGCAACTCCCAAAGTAGGATACTGAATTGTTTGGACCAACCTTCTAGTTGTCTTTTCTCTCTGTCTAGACATTTCCTCCACCTTGCCTTCTACCTCATCTATTAGGAATCCAAGTGCTTGGATGACCTTTTCCTTGTCTCTTGGGTGCAATATCCTCTCTCACATCCCTGAGAATATTAATGACAGTTTCATTAAGAGCCTCTCTTCTGCTCCTTTCTCTCTGATGCCTGTTTTCCGTTTGGCTCCACACTGGCACATTCATTCACACGGTCAGGGATTCTGGGCAATCTGTTCAGAGTCAAAAGAGTAGCACTAAAGTGCTCTCTGAAGATTTCTTGTGGGGAGGGGGCTTTATGCTGGTGGGAAGAGCAAATTTCTTGTGGGGTAACCTCATAGGTGAGTGTTTCCAGGTCTCTTCTCTAGGGACATGTGCTCTCCCTGAAGCACGGAGGTCCTGCTGCCATCTTCCTGGGTGCAGAGCTGGGAAGGCACATTGTGCGTTCTCTCAGTGTGAAGCCTTTCCTCTTCTACCCTTGCCCTTCTCAGTCCAGAATCCCACTGCGACCTCCTTCTGTCCCTGGAGTCCCTGAGACCAGAGCCACCCCTCTCCACTTTCTCCAAAGAGCAAAACCTCAGGCTTCTCTGGAGACTGCAGAGGGAGAAACCTGGGGTCCCACCTGCTTCCTGGACAGAGTCTGAACCAACCCCTCCCTTTTTTTCTTACCTTGACCACCCTTACGTCATCTGCCTCTTGTGACGACAGCTGCTACCCACTGTCCAGGCTCCCGGGTTCCAAAGTGGACAGACCTGATCCTTGGCAGTGGACTCCACCCCACCCCCACAGATCCTTAGGTCCTGGCCTCCTCTTCTCCATCCTACCCTCTCACATCTTAGCCTACCTCCTCTCCATCCTACCCCCTCACATTTCAACCAACTCATCAGGAAAGTGGAGGTAGCTGTGGATCCCTCCCCCGTGCTGTTGCAAGGCAGAAATGAGGTCACCATGGTGCCATTGTTAGGGGAAGCATACTGACTGAAATAGCCCACCCTGGCCAGGCACCATAGTAACTGTTTGTGTGAGTTATTTTACAACAGGAGGTCCTGGTAAAGGATGAGGAACTAACAGGCCACCACCAACTGGAAGAATTTGGGGAAGTCAAAAGGAGACGCCACGTGTCCTGCCACCTCCTAGAATCCTCCTTGCTGGTATCCATCTTGGATGAGTGATGCACGCAGCACCAGCAAGGACCGTGGGTCAGATGACTGGCCAGAGACAACCTGAAAACTCACCCCATCACCATAAAACTGAGGCTGTAGGCCACATGGCAGAGCAGTCCTCCTGGGTTCTCTTACCCTGCTGCTTAAATAAAGTCTTTCCAATAAAGTCTCTTGCTTAGTCAGCATGTGTGTCTCCTTGGACAATTCATTTCTGAGTGAAAGTCAAGAGCCCCCCTCTCAGATCTTGGAAGGGTCTCCCTTCCTACAAACACCATGACCATGATGGCAGCCCCTCGGGTGAGCTCTGTCCCTGGTGCACACTCTGTTTCTCCCACACAGGCCCAGGAAGAGGAGTCACATGTAGGGACCATGGGAAACACAGAGCCAGGAAAACTGCCCCCTCCACGTGCCCCCATCCCCAACCATCCATGCAGGACTGGCCCCCAGCCAAGTGTGCCACCCAGTGACGCTGTGTTGGCTGTTTCACAGCCTCCCCAAAGCCTCCTTTCAGCCCCCTACATCCACACCCACAGACAGAAATGTGAACAAGTGCAAAGTCACCATGACAAGAACATGAGCTGGCAGCTAAGACCTGCACGGCTAATGATGGTCTGAAAGAAGAATGAGCCAGCTCTGTGCCATCTGCCCACCTACTCCTCAAATTACCTTCACCCACCTTCGAAATGGTGTCTGACTTTAGGAAGAGTGATTGCCAGAGTGGCAAAGATGTGTGTCCCTCCCCTGCAGGGCGAGGCAAGCTTGCAGAGCAGTTCTAGTTCTGTTCTGTGGTGGTCTAACCTGTGTGCTGCAGCAGGCTCCTGGCAGAGCTCGGGCACTAGTGGGTGGTGACACAGGGTGTTTCAGGTTGTGTCTGCTCCAGTGACCCAGGTTGGCCTACCTCCCATCCCTGACCAGGACTGTTGAGGCAGGAAGCCTTGCCTGGAGCCTTTGATGCCTGGAGGCCTGGCCAGACACAAGGACAAGCTTGTCTTGTGCCCTGGTATGTGGTCACAGTGCACATGTGTATTTCAGGTAAGTAATTAGGCTTTGAGGTCATTCGTTTGATGACCTGGACATTGTCAGAGGCTAATTTAGGAAAATACAAACTTAACCTACACCAGCTGGTAGAAGAAAAGCATTTATTAGTTGTGATGCCCTCCTCCTAAGGCAGGAGGTTCCCTGGTGGCTCAGTGGTAAAGAACCTGCCTGCCAGTGCAGGAGACTTGGGTTTGATCCCTGCATCAGGAAGATTCCCTAGAGGAGAACATGGCAACCCACTCCAGTATTCTTGCCTGGAGAATCCCCATGGACAGAGGAGCCTGGAGGGCTCCAATCCATGGGGTCACAAAGAGCTGGACACTACTGAGTGACTAACACTTTCACTTTCACACTGGTGAGTTAGGATTTCAGTATATGAATGGGAGAGGGGGGCAAAAACGATTAGCCCAAGACATCAGAGAAACCCATTGTTTTATGTATCCTTCCAGGAATTAATTTCTATCCTTCTACACACACACACACACACACACACACACATGAAAGGATTCTACACATACTCTCTCTAGCTTCCTCTTTTTCATGAGTATACTTTTATATGCTTTGAAGACTGGTCCATATCACAGACCTATATATTTGCTGTTGTTGTCACTAAGTCATGTCTAACTTTGTGACCCACAGACAGCAGCATGCTAGGCTATACACACACCTTAAAAAAAAAAAAAAAAACCCTGATAATTATATACTATGGATGTGCCATAATTTCATTTATATTACTATTGCTAGTATTTAGGTTATTTTCTAAATGAGGAAAATGAGATGGTTAGATAGCATCACCATCTCCATGGATATGAATTTGAACAAACTCTGGGAGATAGTGAAGGACAGAGAAGCCTGGCGTGCTACAGTCCATGGGGATGTAAAGAGTCGGACACGACTGAGCGGCTGAACCATAACGAGGTGTTTCCACCCTTTTACAATCATAAGCAATGCTTCCATGAGCCTGTGATCAACATCCTTGCAAAGGTACTTGAGAACACACACAGAACAAAGTCTGAAAGCGAGCTTGCTGGGCTGGTGGTTCCGACATAAAGGCCCAAACCTTCCAGGTCCTGTCCCCTGGCATTGCAGTTATCAAAGTTTCTGGAGCTTGGCCAATCTGATTTAGGTCTACAGTAAGGTTCCCAGGTGTTTCAGTTTGCATCTCTTTTACCGTGAGATTGAGCCTCTTTTCAAAGGTGTAGAAGCCTTTTCCCTTCCTGTGAGGGATTTCTATCCATTTTTCAATTCCTTCCCTGGCTTTTTTTTTTTTTTTTGGTTTTTGATTTACAGCATTCCCACACTTGTGACATAAATAGCGTATATTATTATGCAGATGATACTGTTTTCATATTACAGACAGAACTATACTTCGTTCATTTAATGACTGTATGATAATTTCATTCTAGGAAAGACCCATTATTTTATTCTTAGTTGAAAGTTGCCTTTCTACTTTAATCACATGTTTTCTGCCAAGCAGAAATATCTGGCTCTTATTTGATATCTATGATGTGATTTATGGCCTAGGATTTTGTAACATAAGCGTCCAAGCCCAGGAGCCCCTTTCAAGACATGGCAGTGGCCAATGTATCCTTGTGAAGTGGTGTCCCTAAGATGGGAAAGTTGCCACATAGAAAACTGTCCAATCCACATGGAAGCATCCCCACCCCCTCCCATCATGGTGTGACTGTCTCAGAGCAGGGGCCCAGGCCAGCTTCAAGCACCCCTACAGCTGAGGAAGAAAGGCCCAAGGCAGAGGGAGGGGTGGGAGGCCAAGTGGGTGGGTCCCACACACTCTCCACCAAGGCTGGAAGTGTCCATGGCCACCCCAGCTGCCTGTCCCTGGCCTTTCCTGCACAGCATTCTCCATCCTTCCCCACAGGACACCGCCAGACACTGTAGTGAGCTGCTTCTTTGTGTCAGAGCCTGCCTTGGGGGCTGGGACGATTGCACTGTGGAGACTGGTGGTCTGCAGAGGGCAGCCTCCCGGCACCAGGTTAGGGCCCTGCTTAGCTGGGGGAAGCAGCGGCTTGCACTGAGCACTGCCTGGAATCTGGGAGGGAAAGCTGACAGGAGGCAGGTGGCAGCAGATGAGGCCAGACCCGAGGACCAGAGCCCAGGCTGCTTCCCACTGTGGACACACTGCAGAGACCCCATAGTGTCAACACCCCCCAGCCAAACCAAGCTGGAGGCACCCCCACACCCCCGGTGAGACTAGCAGGGATGCCCCACCAACCCGGAGGGCAGTGCCCATCCAGGACCTCGGTGACCCCAATGNATGCCTGGAGGCCTGGCCAGACACATGGACAAGCTTGTCTTGTGCCCTGGTATGTGGTCACAGTGCACATGTGTATTTCAGGTAAGTAATTAGGCTTTGAGGTCATTCGTTTGATGACCTGGACATTGTCAGAGGCTAATTTAGGAAAATACAAACTTAACCTACACCAGCTGGTAGAAGAAAAGCATTTATTAGTTGTGATGCCCTCCTCCTAAGGCAGGAGGTTCCCTGGTGGCTCAGTGGTAAAGAACCTGCCTGCCAGTGCAGGAGACTTGGGTTTGATCCCTGCATCAGGAAGATTCCCTAGAGGAGAACATGGCAACCCACTCCAGTATTCTTGCCTGGAGAATCCCCATGGACAGAGGAGCCTGGAGGGCTCCAATCCATGGGGTCACAAAGAGTTGGACACTACTGAGTGACTAACACTTTCACTTTCACACTGGTGAGTTAGGATTTCAGTATATGAATGGGAGAGGGGGGCAAAAACGATTAGCCCAAGACATCAGAGAAACCCATTGTTTTATGTATCCTTCCAGGAATTAATTTCTATCCTTCTACACACACACACACACACACACACACACATGAAAGGATTCTACACATACTCTCTCTAGCTTCCTCTTTTTCATGAGTATACTTTTATATGCTTTGAAGACTGGTCCATATCACAGACCTATATATTTGCTGTTGTTGTCACTAAGTCATGTCTAACTTTGTGACCCACAGACAGCAGCATGCTAGGCTATACACACACCTTAAAAAAAAAAAAACAAACCCTGATAATTATATACTATGGATGTGCCATAATTTCATTTATATTACTATTGCTAGTATTTAGGTTATTTTCTAAATGAGGAAAATGAGATGGTTAGATAGCATCACCATCTCCATGGATATGAATTTGAACAAACTCTGGGAGATAGTGAAGGACAGAGAAGCCTGGCGTGCTACAGTCCATGGGGATGTAAAGAGTCGGACACGACTGAGCGGCTGAACCATAACGAGGTGTTTCCACCCTTTTACAATCATAAGCAATGCTTCCATGAGCCTGTGATCAACATCCTTGCAAAGGTACTTGAGAACACACACAGAACAAAGTCTGAAAGCGAGCTTGCTGGGCCGGTGGTTCCGACATAAAGGCCCAAACCTTCCAGGTCCTGTCCCCTGGCATTGCAGTTATCAAAGTTTCTGGAGCTTGGCCAATCTGATTTAGGTCTACAGTAAGGTTCCCAGGTGTTTCAGTTTGCATCTCTTTTACCGTGAGATTGAGCCTCTTTTCAAAGGTGTAGAAGCCTTTTCCCTTTCTGTGAGGGATTTCTATCCATTTTTCAATTCCTTCCCTGGCTTTTTTGTTTTTTTTGGTTATTGATTTACAGCATTCCCGCACTTGTGACATAAATAGCGCATATTATTATGCAGATGATACTGTTTTCATATTACAGACAGAACTATACTTCGTTCATTTAATGACTGTATGATAATTTCATTCTAGGAAAGACCCATTATTTTATTCTTAGTTGAAAGTTGCCTTTCTACTTTAATCACATGTTTTCTGCCAAGCAGAAATATCTGGCTCTTATCTGATATCTATGATGTGATTTATGGCCTAGGATTTTGTAACATAAGCCTCCAAGCCCAGGAGCCCCTTTCAAGACATGGCAGTGGCCAATGTATCCTTGTGAAGTGGTGTCCCTAAGATGGGAAGGTTGCCACATAGAAAACTGTCCGATCCACATGGAAGCATCCCCACCCCCTCCCATCATGGTGTGACTGTCTCAGAGCAGAGGCCCAGGCCAGCTTCAAGCACCCCTACAGCTGAGGAAGAAAGGCCCAAGGCAGAGGGAGGGGTAGGAGGCCAAGTGGGTGGGTCCCACACACTCTCCACCAAGGCTGGAAGTGTCCATGGCCACCCCAGCTGCCTGTCCCTGGCCTTTCCTGCCCAGCATTCTCCATCCTTCCCCACAGGACACCGCCAGACACTGTAGTGAGCCGCTTCTTTGTGTCAGAGCCTGCCCTGGGGGCTGGGACGATTGCACTGTGGAGACTGGTGGTCTGCAGAGGGCAGCCTCCCGGCACCAGGTTAGGGCCCTGCTTAGCTGGGGGAAGCAGCGGCTTTCACTGAGCGCTGCCCGGAATCTGGGAGGGAAAGCTGACAGAAGGCAGGTGGCAGCAGATGAGGCCAGACCCGAGGACCAGAGCCCAGGCTGCTCCCCACTGTGGACACACTGCAGAGACCCCATAGGGTCAACACCCCCAGCCAAACCAAGCTGGAGGCACCCCCACACCCCCAGTGAGACTAGCAGGGATGCCCCACCAACCCGGAGGGCAGTGCCCATCCAGGACCTCGGTGACCCCAATGCCTTTGGGGACTGGCCAGGCTCTGCAGGCTGGCAGCTCAGAGGTCAGCGCTGATTATCAGTTTTCTCATCTATAAAGAGTGCATAATGCTATGGCAACCCCTGAGATGGGTGAGGAGTGACCCAGGTGAATCCTTGGATCTGTGAGCACTGCTCAGTGAGTGTAGATGGAGGGCAGAACTGATCCCACTCACCAGCCCAGTCGTGCACACCCCTCCCCCACACACTTATCCAGGATTACATTTTCTCTGCAAATGGAGAAACTCTCCATCACAGATTTCAGCACAGCTAGCATCTATGCTGGGAAAGACTGAGGGCAAGAAGAGAACGGGGCAACAGAGGATGAGATAGTTGGATGGCATCACCAATTCAGTGGGCATGAGTTTGAGCAAACTCTGGGAAATAGTGAAGGACAGAGGAGCCTGCAGTCCTTCACGTGCTGCAGTCCATGGGGTCGCAAAGAATCGGACACGACTGAAACTGAACAACAACTGAACCTCCACGATTTACCTGTGCCGCCAGGAGCCAAGTGCCCCCACTCCTGGAGGATGCTCTAGGACTAGGGGTAAAAGTCAAATTGCACCTGTTCACCAAGGTGAGTCCCTTGCCCCTTTCCTGGAGGTGGTGACATGCACAAGTGTATCAGGTTCCTGACAAATGCTGGCTCCCTTGGGACTGAAACTGCTTGCCTGCAGGAGAGCCCAACTGCATAAGGCACTGTGACCTCTGTGTTTGCTGAGACGGGATGGGAGGCGGCTGGTGCCGCCCCTCTGGTGTTTCGCCCGCCCCTCTGTGGACCCTGCAAAGAGTCAGTATTTAGGAGATCAGGAAGAGGTCCTTTTCACAGGGCTGCCTCGAATTATTTCAGCTGCACCGAGGTATTTCAAAGTCAGACCAAATAAACATTTGCATCTAAAAGAGGCAAAACAAGGTCATTTGAAATAGAGAAGAAAGCCTTTCCCGTATCCGGAGGGTATGACCAGACTCCCCCATGAAGCCTCACAGTGTTAACTTTGGTTTTTTGAGTTTGCCAAGGCACGGAGCTCTCTGGCTTCAGGAGGGAAATGTTTTGTTTGAAATAAAACACGAGCCGATCTAAGGTTCCTTCCCTGATCTGCTCTGTGGCCACCCCGGCCCCCTGCAGCTGCTGAGACCACATCTTTAAAAGTTTGCTTTTCCTGAGGAGGCAGCCGGGACCCACTGGGTGTTAACAAGCAATCAGGCCCAGGGCGGGTGTCTGAGTGTATGTGTGTGTGAGTATGTTGGGGCGGGGGGTGCTGCTGCCAGCCTCCACTCAGCATCCTGCATGTGGTCAGATGGGTCTCTGGCCTGCCCCCAGCTTTCTCTTTCCTCCCTCTTCATGTTGGGCCTGGCGCCCAAGAGACACAGCCGGACCTTTCCTGAAGAGTCTGGACCGAAACCAGGGTGTTCGTATTCAGTCGCTCAGTCAGTCCAACTCCTTGCCACCCCATTCCCTGTCCTTCACCATCTCCTGTGGGAATCACCTTTTCTTTCCTTCTACCGATAATTTCTGACCTCCCCTGGCTTAAACACATCTTTTAAATTAAGCCCAAATAGAGGGGCCGTCTGTATAGCATTCTGTGTGTTGACACCCCCGCCCTCCACCCCTGTAGCATTTCCACCAATCTGAGCTCCTGGATGACAACAGGGTCAGGGCACACCCTGGCCTCACCTGAGGTACAGGTGCTCTTACACAGGTGGGACTTCCTATCTAAACTACATGTCCTCTTACCCTCATGGCATCCCTGCCTCAGAGGAGTGTCTGCACAGATCTCGGCCCTCCTCAACCCTCCCATTCCTCCAGGAGCCCTTGCTCATTCATTCATTCATGCATTGGGCTCAAGATGACTCATTCAACATCCAACTCTCCTTCCTCAGACCCTCTGAAATAGCAGGATAAATATAAAAACAAATCCTTTTGTTGCAGGAAGGGGGACCCCTTCCAGGGCCTGAAACTGGGCTCTTGCCTAACACTCAGAAATGAATTGTCCGAGGAGACACATGTGCTGACAAAGCAAGAGCTTTTATTGGGAAAAGGCACCCGGGTGGAGAGCAGTAGGGTAAGGGAACCCAGGAGAACTGCTCTGCTGCGTGGCTCACAGTCTTGGGTTTTATGGTGATAGGATTAGTTTCCAGGTGGTCTTTGGCCAATCATTCTAATTCAGAGTCTATCCTGGTGGCACACGCGTCGCTCAGTCAAGATGGATGCTAGCGAGAGAGATTCTGGGAAGTGGACAGACACTCAGGGTCGCTTTTAGACCTTTCCCGAACTCTTCCTGTTCGTGGTGGCTTGTTAGTTCCGGATTCCTTATCAGGATCTCCTGTCATAAAACAACTCATGCAAATGGTTACTATGATGCCTGACCAGGGTGGGCGATTTCAATCAGTGTGCGTCCCGTGACACTTTGTATGAAGTGAAGTTGCTCAGTCATGTCTGACTCTTTGCGACCTCATGGACTAGTAACCTACCAGGCTCCTCCCTCCATGGGATTCTCCAGGCAAGAGTACTGGAGTGGGTTGCCATTTCCTTCTCCAGGGGATCTTCCTGACCCAGGGAGGATGATCTTATTTACAAAACAGAAATAGAGACACAGGGGTAGAGAGCAAACATGGACACCAAAGGGGGAGAGGGGTGGGATGAGCTGGGAGATTAGGATTGACATATATACACTATTAGGTGGCTCAGAAGTTAAAGCATCTGCCTTCAGTGCAGGAGACCTGTGTTCAATCCCTGGGTCGGGAAGATCCCCTAGAGAAGGAAATGGTAACCCACTCTAGTATTCTTGCCTGGAGAATCCCATGGATGGAGAAGCCTGGTAGGCTATAGTCCATGGGGTCGCAAAGAGTCGGACACGACTGAGTGACTTCACTTCACTTCACTTCATGTGTAAAGTAGATAATTAAGGAGAACCTACAGCATAGCACAGGGAACTCACTGCTCTGTGGTTCCCTGAATGTGAAGGAAATCCATAAAAGAGATATATGTATGCATATAGCTGATTCATTCTAGTGTACAGCAGAAACCGATACAACATTGTAAAGCAACTGCACTCCAATAAAAGTAAGAAAAAAAAAACACCCAGATGCCATGGAAAACTAGAAAAAGTGCCACCAGTAGACCAGAATATGGGAGATTTTGCAGAAGAGACAAAGCAGAAGAGGTCAGACTAGTTGTGAAACCCAACATCCCTGAGGACCCACAAGGCTGGACCACCTTCTGAAAGGGAGGAGGGGTGCAGGGCCATGAACCTCTATGGGGAGAGTTACCTGAAGGGCCACCCAGGCAGCGAAGCTGGTTTCCTGTTTGCCTGGGGTCAGAAGACAGTTTTAGAGACTTCCCTGCAGGCATAAGATATGGCATAAGTGGATAAGAATCTGTCTATCAATGGGGGTAAACAGAGGCTTAATCCCTGATCTGGGAAGATTCCACAGCTGCAAGGTGACTAAGCCTGTGAAAGTCAAAGTGAATTTGCTCAGTCGTATCCGACTCTGTGACCACATGGACTGTACGTAGCCTACCAGGCTTCTCCATCCATGGGATTTTCCAGGCAAGAGTACCAGAGTGGATTGCCATTTCCTTCTCCAGGGGATCTTCCCAACCCAGGAATTGAACCTGGGTCTCCAGCATTACAGGGAGACACTTTACTCTCTGAGTCACCATGGAAGATGCGCCACAACTATTGATTGAGCTTGCATGCTGCAGCTACTGAAGCCTGTGCCTAGAGCCCATGCTCAGCAATAAGCCCTTCACAACAAGACCAAGCATCACAGTGAACAGTAGCCCCAGCTTGCCACAACTAGAGAAAAGCCCAAGCAGCAATGAAGACCCAGCGCAGCCAAAAGTCAACAGTAACAAAAAAAGAAGACAGCTTTACAGTAGGACAGGGGGCTGCAAGGGGCACCCCAGAGAGGGAGCAGGGCCACTGTCCCTTAACTGTAGCAAAATGAGAGGCAGAATGTCCCTGCATCAGAGGCCTTCTCAGAGTGGGAACAAAAGGTTTGAGGCTTTGTCTCTTCACAGTGGCCCCCTCCCAGCATTCTGGCTCCCATGTGTTGGTCCGAGAGGAGGTTCTGTGGGAGATCCACAGCCTAGAGCCACCCCACCAGGCTACCTCAAGGCATGGCCCTTAGGGGTGGGGGATGCACCCAGAAAGGAAGGGTAGCTCCTCTCCTAGCCACCCCTCCCCCCTAGAAAAAGAAAACACAGGTTGCTGGCCCCAGGTAGCTAAGATGGACATCAAAGGAATGATTTCAGTAAGCCCAGACTTTTGCATATCTTCCCATACACAGAAAAGCGCCAAATTCCTTAATTTGGGATGTCTGGTTTTCTTATAGTCCATGGGGTCAAAAGACATCACTGAGCTACTTTCACTTTTGATGTTCAGACCACCTGCCCTTTGTTGCAAAACTTCTATATAACCTGACTCCTCCCCAACTCACCTCCTGGAAGCAGTTCTCTCATGGTCACTTGAAACGCTGTCTCTCTGGCTTAAAGTCCTAAAAGTTCCCACCAAATAAAACATAACTGTCAAACTTTATGTTGTGAATATTTTTTAAGTCTACAGGATCAAATGAGTTACTGCATGCAAAATGCTCAGAGCAATGCTTGGCATTTGGGGACCAGTCACTGCCCAGTAGGTCTTTTACTATCCTCATCTCATTTCTACACCAAGCACATTAAAACACATCAATGCCGATTGATCCAGCTGTACATCCTTGGCCATGAACAGTGGTTACCCGAAGTGGGAGTGAGGTGAGAGAAAGGGGGTCAATATGTTGCAGGAAGGGGGACCCCTTCCAGGGCCTGATACTGGGCTCTTGTCTAACACTCAGAAATGAATTGTCCGAGGAGACACATGTGCTGACAAAGCAAGAGCTTTTATTGGGAAAGGGCACCCGGGTGAAGAGCAGTAGGGTAAGGGAACCCAGAACTGCTCTGCCACGTGGCTCACAGTCTTGGGTTTTATGGTGATAGGATTAATTTCCACGTGGTCTTTGGCCAATCATTCTAATTCAAGTCTTTCCTGGTGGTGCACGCGTCGCTCAGCCAAGATGGATGCTAGCGAGAGAGATTCTGGGAAGTTGACGGACAAGCGGCATCTCCTTTAGACCTTTCTCGAACTCTTCCGGTTGCTGGTGGCTTATTAGTTCCGTATTCCTTACCAGCATCTCCTGTCATAAAACAACTCATGCGAATGGTTACTAAAGGGCCTGACCAGTGTGGGCGGTTTCAATCAGTGTGCTTCCCCTAACAACTCCCCTTGAGACACTTCATACTCAAGATACTTCTTGGGAATTAGGTGGAGGTCTCTTTCTTCTGTAACTTCTTTCTGCTGTGCACGGGCGTAGGCCTGCCTACTAGAGGAGAATTCTCTCTTTACCTGATCTAAGTCAAGGTATTTTCTTGCCTGAAACCAGCATTCACCCTTGTAATAACAGCAATTTAGTTTGAAACTGTTGGCCCCTCTGAGATGAAATAGACAGGGGCCAAACAGGAGACCTAACAGGATGGTCGTCTGGTCCCTGGAAACAGAAGGCAACATTTGGGGTGAGGGTTGTGGGGTTTGTGACCCTGGGTTGGTGGTGAAGCAACAGAGCTGAAGTTCCCATCCTCCACCTGGGTAGGGGCTCCAGTTCTGTAGAAGAACTCAAAGACATTGTTGTGCACATTTCTTTGAGTGGGAACCAGGACCCTGTCTGGAGGCTGTACCAACCTTTGATTGTTTCTCTTGTTTCTGTATCCCCTCCCTTCCCTGATTAGCGATTGTTTGAATCCACCCTTTGGAACTCCGGGAAGGTCAAGAAGGCTGAATGAAGCCTGTATCTTACAGACAAGAAATGGAGAACACAGAACAGATCTGTACTCTAGAGCCCCACAGAGTCTTGCTGAGTTTTAATTTAGGGAACAGGGCAACTATGACCGTGATAACTTCCTGTCAAAATGGGGCATAGGACTGCCTCACCTTGGAGAAGAGACGCTGAATTGGAAGCATTTCTGAGTTCCAAGTCCTACATCTGAGCCTTGTATGATTAAAATCTCAATCCCTTGATCGTAACAGACCCAATTAGAAGTAGCCAGAGAAGGGATAACTGGAATTTTAATAGACAAAATAAATCTCATTTCTTTTTTAAAAAATAGGCCTGAAACCCAGTTTGGACCTGGCACTTCGGGGAGACTTGTAGCCAGGTAGCCAGGTGCCTAATTTTATAAAAAGTAAGGTTGCAATTACTAGCTTCCAGCAGACATTGTTTTGAGAGTGGTGGCATCTAAACCTGACACTGTTAGACCTCACGGTCTTTTCCTGGGACCCGTCGCTCCAAAGACCACCAAGACTCGGATTCGATGCAAACAGCAAGAGGATTTATTAAGCCGGTGCGCCGGGGTTCAGTCACCTCCGAGGAGGAACGAACCTCGAACAGTGGTTACAGAGCAGTATTTAAGCATAAGAGTTACAAACAGGTGCAGGTAGGGTGGGGAGCGCCCGATTGGTGGGCAGGTTTGGACCTTTACGTGGATAGGTCTGTATGCTTATCAGGTTGAAACGGCTGATCAGACCACATTACCACATTTCAACGGTTAGCTAATTCTCGGAAAAACACTCTCCTGGAAAGTCCCTGAGGGAAAAGCAAACAGCCTCTCTAGGGGGTCCCTGAGGGGGTCGGCCTGGAGGCCTGAGATAAGAGTTTGCTGCCTGAGTGAGCCTGAAGGCCTCATTCCATGAGATAAGGGCCTATTGCTTATAGTTAGCAAAATTTTAACTTTCCTTCTCAACACAACTCAGAAAACTCAAGTGTTAGCAATACAACGTCTACTCAGAAATTACACCATAGTGTCACCTAGTTATTTCTCAGTATGTCTGAACCATAGCCACTCTATTTTGACTTTTTAACTGTAAAATTTTCCTTAATAGCCAAAGCAGATATCACCATTAATGACCTCAGTGTTTCTCTAGTATGAGAAGATGCAAGAATTGGAACTCATAAAATCTTTTCTTGAGAGGATCTAACTGAATGCCTGTTCTGCCAGTTTTTTCCAGAACACATATTTCTGATTTTCACCCTGAACTCCCTTCAGTTCAGTTCAGTTCAGTTCAGTTCAGTTCAGTCGCTCAGTCATGTCCGACTCTTTGCGACCCCATAAGGCCTCATTCCATGAGATAAGGGCCTATTGCTTATAGTTAGCAAAATTTTAACTTTCCTTCTCACAGGAGATCCAGATTTGATCCCTGGGTTGGGAAGGGCCCCTGGAGAAGGAAATGGCAACCCTCTCCAGTATTCTTGCCAGGAAAAGTCCCAGGACAGAGAAGCCTGGGGGGGCTACAGCCCATGGGATCCCAAAGAGTCAGACAGGACTGAATGACTAAGCACATTCATACCTGTGTTGAAAAAAATTTGAAAACTGTGGGAATTGTGAATTAAGTTTTGTTTGGGCCAAAATGAGGACTGCAGTCCAGGAGACATTCTTTTCGGATGGCTCTGAGAAACTGCCCCAAGGAGGCAAGAGGAGGAGTCAGGGTATATAGGAGTTTTGCAACAAAGGGCAGGTAGTCATTTGGGAACACCAAAAGATTCCTGTTAATGAAAGAAACCAGATATGTCAAGTTAAGGAATTTAGCACTCTTCTTTGTATGGGAAGATGCAAGAGTCTGGATGCACTGAAACCATTGCTTTGATCTGCACCTCAGCTTTCTGGGCTAAGTATCCTGAATTTCACACCCTGAGTTCCGTCAGGGCTCATCAGCTCACCATCCATGGTGACTGCAATTGTTGGTGCCTGCGACATCCTTTGTTAACTGATACGGCAGGACATATTCCATTGCTCCTAGGGTAGTTCATTATATTCATGAGTCAGGATAGAAAAGGAGCACGGTGATAGAGCTCAATAGACAGCTGATAAATTTAATATCCTTCCCAATTAAACGCGTATAGTAAACAAGGAACAGAAAGATGATGTGTGTGTGCTCAGCCATGTCCGACTCTTTATGACTCTCTGGATTATAGCCTGTCCACCTCTCTGTCCATGGGCTTTTTCAGGCAAGACTACTGGAATGGGTTGCCATTTTCTCCTCCAGGGGATCTTTCCTACCCAGGGATCGAACCCACATCTTTTGTGTCTTCTGCATTAGCAGAGAGATTCTTTACCTCTAAGCCATCGGGGAAGTCCTTAAAGATTATAGTGTTCTAGCACCAGCTAAGGGCGAACACTTGTCATCCTGAGTTAAAGACTGAATGCCCTTTTTCTTGCCCTGTATTGATATTTTGGCCAATGCAAGAGCAAGAGTGGAAACTGCATTATTTGTAGGTGATATGATTGTTAAAATAGAAATTTCAGAGACATCAGTTGATAAGCTATTAAAACTATAAGACATTTTCAGTGTGGTAGTACACAAGATAAATACATACAGCATTCCATAGCTTGTATGTACATTACACACATTTACATTTGAAATATCCATTGATTGATACTTAAGTCGTCTTCAAGTTTTTACTATTCCAAAAAATGTAGCAATAAACATTCTTGTACAGACCATTTCTGTACATTTATTCACTTACCTACTTGAAATTGGCTCCTAGAAATGGAATTGTTCAATAAAAGATTATGGAAATCTCACATTGCCAAACTATGGGGCAGGGATCTTTATTTAACCTTTTTTTTTTTTCCACTTTATTTTTTGTCAAGTGACTAACCAGTGCCCCAGTATTACTTGGATTACTAAATAATCCATTCTTTCCTCACCACTTTGTAATATATTTACTATACATGTTGAAGGATATTTGTATATCCTATATTTCATAGTAAGTGAAAAAAGTCAGATTCTAAATCTGTAGGTATTCTTGGACAAATAAAAAATTGTAATCTGTGGAGTTATATAAAAGCTCAGAAGTATCTTTTTTTTTAAGGTTTTTTTTCTTTTTCTTTTTTCTTTTTTTTGACGTGAACCATTTTTAAAGTCTTTGCTGAATTGTTACAATAGTGCTTCCGCTGTTTACATTTGTTTTTTGGAGGGGCTTGTGGATCTTAGCTCCCTGACAAAGGCTAAGCATTGGAAGGTGAATCCTTAACCACTTGACTGCCAAGGAAATCCCTCAGAAGGACCTTAAATTATTTCCTTTTGTTTCCTACGGGCAGATAGTACTTCTTTGCCTAGAAAATCCTTCCCCTCTTGTAGCTCATTTTACCCAGGTAACTTCAATAGGAGGCCATCCTATTTAAGTCTTAGCTTAAATTTCTTGGTGGGTGTGGGGTAGGGGGCCTTGACACAGGGGGTAGGCAGACACCTTGTCCTAGGTAAGCATTCTTTCAAAGACTCCTGTACTTGCCATACAACCTACTAACCATCCTGCATGTTCTTACTTATCTAAATTATACCTTATTGTTTCTCTGGACCCCAAGCTCTATGAGGGCTGCATATGGGTCAGTCTTATTCTCTCTGGAGCCTAGCACAGTGCCTGGCAAATAACCGTCACTAACTGAGCACTTACTGTTTGCCAAATACCGCGCTAGGTGCTTTTAACAACCTCACTACCCCTTTGCTAAGTCACTTCAGTTGTGTCCGACTCTGGGCGACCCCATAGATGGCAGCCCGCCAGGCTCCCCCGTCCCTGGGATTGTCCAGGCAAGAACACTGGCGTGGGCTGCCATTTCCTTCTCCAATGCATGCAAGTGAAAAGTGAAAGTGAAGTTGCTCAGTCGTGTCCGACTCTCAGCGACCCCATGGACTGCAGCCTGCCAGGCTCCTCCGTCCATGGGATTTTCCAGGCAAGAGTACTGGGGTGGC
>SJYX01021546.1:9639-37452 GCA_006410675.1 Oreotragus oreotragus | reverse complement strand
TGAGATGGTTGGATGGTATCACCGACTCAATGGACATGAGTTTGGGTGGCCTCTGGGAGCTGGTGTTGGACAGGAGGCCAGACGTACTGCAGTTCATGGGGTCACAAAGAGTCAGACACGACTGAGCAACTGAACTGAACTGAACTGAACCATAAGGATATATTCCTAAAACCTGAGTCCTTTGCCTTTTTAATATAACCACAATTCTGTTATGAAAGCCTACCAAATTGACTACAAATCTTCGATATGGATGATATCCAGAGTTCCCCCATTTTCACATAAATGTGGAGAAATGGGACCTTTTGGGCAGAACTGGTAAATAATACGGTGCAGCCACAGTGGGAAACGGAATAAAATGGAGTATTGTTTGTGTGTAACTGCTGTGAAGTTTTTTTGACTGTGTGCACTCTCATAGCATAAAATATATCTCTGTTATTAAAAATGTTTTACAAACCCAAAGGTTGGTCATTTTTTCAGCAGCAGAGGGGACGGAGTTCTCAAGAAATGAGGAGCAGTTGTAACAGTTCTAAGGACTTTTTGCTTGGGTCTGAGCAGCCACACTATGGCTTTATTGTCATTCATTGTCACTTGAACAGCTACTTTCACATTTCACCAACTTTGAATCTCTCAGGTGCTGTCATTAGTGCAGTAATAAGACACTCAAGTCCTTGCAAGCAAGATCAGTTGAAATACACAATTTTCCTTGATGCAATATAGGTATTATTCTCTAAAATGTAACTGTACACTCTTAAGTCTTAAGAGCCATTTAGACAGGGTGGATCTGGATTCTGTGAGGTCTGAAGATTAAAGACTTGTGAGACTCCTGTAAGAATTAGATGTTGCAAAAACCAAGTTAGGTACAAAAGTGAATATTTAGAATGAGAAAATAAATCACAACAAATCAGAAACTTTAAAGTGCTGAAAAATGCCCCAAACACTGTAAATCCAGAAATATAACATTAAAAAAATTAACTTCCTGACATAATTATATAGTACTTGTTTTTCTACATTTTTGGCTAGACTTTCTTATATGGCAGTTCTTTTGTCATATATTTTTATAAAGTGTTTAAAAGATGATTAGAAAGTGAAAGTGAAGTCGCTCAGTTGTGTCCGACTCTTTGCGACCCCATGGACTATAAGCCTGTCAGGCTCCTCTGTCTGTGAGATTTCCCAGGCAAGAATACTGGAGTGGATTGCCATTTCCTTCTCCAGGGGATCTTCCCTACCAGAGATCAAACCCAGGTCTCCCACACTGCAGGCAGACTCTACCATCTGAGCCACCAGGGAAGCCCTAAAAGATGATTAATCTCTGTTATGTAGCACAGAGATCAGCTAACTTCTCCTGTAAAAGACCTATCAGTAAATACATCAGGCTTCATGGCCATAGGGTGTCTGTCACGAATACTCAACTCTG
Organism: Oreotragus oreotragus; assembly: GCA_006410675.1. Classification (NCBI taxonomy): domain Eukaryota; kingdom Metazoa; phylum Chordata; class Mammalia; order Artiodactyla; family Bovidae; genus Oreotragus; species Oreotragus oreotragus. Next base: position 36,038 of record SJYX01021546.1, on the reverse strand, counting down.
CCGCTGCAGCATGGAAGCTGTTTTAGATGATGTGCAAATAAAGAAACATGACTATGTTCCAATGAAACTTTATTTATGTAAACAGGTGCCAACCCAGGAAGTGACAGCAAGATGGTGTAATAGAAAGATACAAATACAGAGATTAACAACAATAAATAGTTCAAAAAAGCATTTCAGAGAACTCCATAACCCAGTTAAGAAGTCATAACATCCCAGGAAGGTGAAAGCTAAGAATAGCTGCGTTGAAACAAGGAAGAACAATCCATTTCATTTAAACCACATCAACCCTTTCCCCAAGCAGGCACAGCTTGCTATCAGGAGGAAGTGCAGCTCCCAGCTTCTCCTTTGAGAGGAAGAGAGCAGAACATATGTCCAATGTTTCAACTTTTCAGGGGGCTGCCCAAGAGACTGCTTTCTGTCTTTGCTGACTCAGAGCAGTGATGGAACTAGGAGAGCTCAGATGCCTGGGGCCACAGAGAAAGCTCAGCAGCTTGACACTGCTCCAGAGAACTTGCAGTACTACAGGCAGACACCAGAGGGACCAAGACTCCAAGCGCCTGAGAAAGAAATTGGCAGACCTCATCAGGAAGATCCTCTGGAGAAGGAAATGGCAACCCACTCCAGTATTCTTGCCTGGGAAATGCCATGGACAGAGGCGCCTGGTAGGCTACAATCCATGGGGCCCCAAAGAGTTGGACATGACTTAGCGACTAAAACAACACAGCAGCAGCAACAACTTATCTCTTTAGACAAGAATATGTTCGTCCCTGTGAACTGGTGAACTCTTTCGAAGCTCAGCTCAGTTTAGTTGCTCAGTCATGTCCAGCTCTTTGCGACCCCATGGACTGCAGCANCCCCAAAGAGTTGGACATGACTTAGCGACTAAAACAACACAGCAGCAGCAACAACTTATCTCTTTAGACAAGAATATGTTCGTCCCTGTGAACTGGTGAACTCTTTCGAAGCTCAGCTCAGTTTAGTTGCTCAGTCATGTCCAGCTCTTTGCGACCCCATGGACTGCAGCACGCCAGGCTTCCCTGTCCATCACCAACTCCTGGAGCTTACTCATATCTGGGTCCATCAAGTCAGTGATGCCATCCAACCAGCTCATCCTTTGTCATCCCCTTCTCCTCCCACCTTTAATCTTTCCCAGCAACAGGGTCTTTTCCACTGAGTCAGTTCTTCCCATCAGATGGACAAAGTATTGGAGCTTCAGCTTCAGCATCAGTCCTTTCAATGAATATTCAGGATTGATTTCCTTTAGGATTGACGTTGGATCTCCTTGCAGTCCAAGGGACTCTCAAGAGTCTTCTTCAACACCACAGTTTAAAAGCATCGATTCTTCAGTGCTCAGCTTTCTTTATAGTCCAACTCTCACATCCATACTTGACTACTGGAAAAACCACAGCTTTGACTAGACGGAACTTTGTTGGCAAAGTAATGTCTCTGCTTTTTAATATGCTGTCTAGTTTGGTCATAGCTTTTCTTCCAAGGAGCAAGCATCTTTTAATTTCATGGCTGCAGTCACCATCTGCAATGATTTTGGAGCTTCCCAAGATAAATTCTGTCACTGTTTCCACCTCTATTTGCCATGAAGTGATGGGACCAGATGCCATGATCTTAGTTTTCTGAATGTTGAGCTTTAAGCCAACTTTTTCACTCTCCTCTTTCACTTTCATCAAGAGGCTCTTTAGTTCCTCTTCACTTTCTGCCATAAGGGTGGGGTTATCTGCATATCTGAGGTTATTGATATTTCTCCTGGCAATCCAGATTCCAGCTTGTGCTTCATCCAGCCCAGCATTTCATCTAAGTTAAATAAGCAGGGTGACAATATACAGCCTTGACGTACTCCTTCCCCGATTTGGAACCAGTCTATTGTTCCATGTCCAGTTCTAACTGTTGCTTCTTGATCTGCATACAGATTTCTCACGAGGCAGGTCAGGTGGTCTGGTAATCCCATTTATTTAAGAATTTTCTACAGTTTGTTGTGGGCTTCCCTGGTGGCTTAGAGGTTAAAGAGTCTGCCTCCAATACGGGAAACCCGGGTTTGATCCCTGGGTCGGGAAGATCCCCTGGAGAAGGAAATGGCAACCCACTCCAGTACTCTTGCCTGGAGAATCCCATGGATAGAGGAGCTTGATAGGCTACAGTCCACAGGGCCACAAAGAGTCGGACATGACTGAGTGACTTCATTTTCACTTTGTTGTGACCCACACAGTCAAAGGCTTTGGCATAGTCAGTAAAGCAGAAATAGATGTTTTTCTGGCACTCTCTTGGTTTTTTGATGATCCAGCAGATGTTGGCAATTTGATCTCAGGGTCTTCTGGCTTTTCTAAATCCAGCTTGAACACCTGGAAGTTCGTGGTTCACGTAGCCAGGTGTTGAAGCCTAGCTTGGAGAATTTTGAGCATTACTTTGCTAGTGTGTGAAATGAGTGCAATAGTGTGGTAGTTTAAACATTCTTTCAAAGAGCACAGTGAAAATGGCCACCAAAGTGTGAAAACTGCAAAAATATCATTGCACATGTAATTAAAGAGAATTGCACAATTATGTTGATTGACAGGGTGAAGATGTCAGAACAATCTGGATAAGTGAAGAAAGCTGGCTTCATCTGGGAGCTCTTAATCCCATCCAGGCAGCTCTATAAACAAGAAGCTTGAATAAGTGGCAGACATTCCCCGAAGGATTCACGCACAGATGAACATAGTGGGTGCCTCGGGGGAGGAGTCCTTTCCAATTTAAATCCTTTCTTGATGTTTGATGGTTTATCATGTTTATGAGTTGTTTTTACTTTAAAATCACACACACATTTATTGTAAACATTTAGAAGCATGAATGCATGTGTGCTAAGTCGCTTCAGTTGTGTCCAACTCTTTGGGACTCATGGACTGTAGCCCACCAGGCTCCTCTGTCCAAGGGATTCTCCAGGCAAGAAAACTGAAGTGGGATGCCATGCCCTCTTCCGGGGTATCTTCCCAATCCAGGGATCGAACCCAAGTTTCCTGCACTGCAAGCACATTATTTACTGCTGAGCCACCAGGGAAGCCCGTGTAGAAGTATCAGTTCAGTTCAGTTCAATCGCTCAGTCATGTCCGACTCTTTGCGACCCCATGAATCGCAGCACACCAGGCCTCCCTGTCCATCATCAGCTCCCAGAGTTACCCAAACTCATGTTCATCGATTTGGTGACTCCATCCAGCCATCTCATCCTCTGTCGTCCCCTTCTCCTCCTGCCCCCAATCCCTCCCAGCATCAGGGTCTTTTCCAATGAGTCAGCTCTTCTCATAAGGTGGCCAAAGCATATCAAGATACAAAAAGAAAGTTCTACCAGCGAGTCCACCTCCCAGAAATAAGTCTGATGATCATCTTTGAATTTGTCAGTTAAGGAATTCATACACCTTGAACTCTGGATGTCTCTCCAGGCTGCTCAGCCTTTTCCCACAACCCTAAATTTGGCCATAGCAGATTATTCTAGTTCCTGGATGATCTTTTGACATGTTGGGCCACCCCTACCCTGCCCTACCCTGCCCCCCTCCTCTGGCCTGTAACTGAGGCCATCCAGGGGCCTCATCTGTTAGTTCTGCACCAATGGCCCCTTGGGCAGCATCCCCTTCCCAACAGAAAGATACATCACAGTAACCTCATGGGCCCAACAGAGGATGAGGACCCCAACGCAGAGTTCTGTCTGCAGCTTCACCTGTGCTGTTCCCAGGGGTCCCTCCAGATCCCTTGGCTGGCCCTTCCCTGTCTTGTTCATAAACATCAGCCCTGTCCACACTATACTGTCATTGGCTTTGGGGACACTTTTAAATTCACCTTGTTGTTCCCCTCTGCTTTCTACTCATGACCAGCAAATGGCAAATGTGTTCAATCCTTTGCAGATTTCAGATGCTCAACAAATAGATGAGTGAAACAGCAGAGTGAAGGAGGCTGTGTTTATGGGTGATTGTGGTCCCCACTCGTCACCCTAAAAACCCCATCATAGCAGTCAGAACTCAGGCCCTACATGGTGGAGCATTCTGCCATTTACAGAACTGTAGGGGCTTTTCCTGCTGTGGGAAATAAACATTCCCAAAGGCTCACAGCTGCCAGGTCTTCTGTCGAGAAGCAGCCAGGCTTTGGCAGAGAGCAGGACCACCTGTCCTTCCTATGACACATGGGCAGGAGGATGGCCAGATGGGCCACAGGGAGGATAAAAGTCACCCCAGTGTCCTGAGCTGCACTCTCAATACAGGTGATCATCTGGGCTTCCGTTTAAGGTCTCAGCTTTGCCTGGCCCTGCACTCTTGCCTTTAATCCTGATTTAGGATGCACCCCAATGCAGGATGCTTAAGCCTGGTGAATGGGGCAGGATTAATAACATTTGGGCTTAGAGGGAAGTTAATTCTTTCCACTCTTTGGGGTCGGGAGATCTCGGAAAGCACAGGTATCTCCCGGCACATGTAAGGACACGGGCTCTCCCAGGCTCTGTATTAGCAGCAGGTTTTCTGGCCGTTCTCAGGCTGCTCCCACCTGGAAAGAGCTGTCTTGCTAAACTCGCAGGCTTGACCATCCTTTGGGCGCTGCCATGAGGAGACATTTTCCTTCATTGGCCCCAAGCCAGCAAAGACTTTCTGAGTCCTGACAAGCCAAGGAACACACTGCTGACTTAAAAAATATTAAAAACCTAAAAGTTGGGACTTATGTTTTATTCAGCAGGAAGTTTTAAGACTTCAAACCCAGAGGGCAGCATTTCAAGTAACCTTGAGAAAACTGCTCCAAGAATCTTACTCAGACCTTTGTGTCCATGTGGACAAATGTGCCTTGAAGGTAGATGGCCAAGAAGTGGATTTTGAATATTCATAGAAGCAGCCATTGGCTTTCTGTACCAAACAAATTTCTTTGCCTATATAAATTTATTACCCCTCCAAAAATCTTTGAAAAAGAAAATAAATAGCACCTGAAATCTCAAGAATCTGAGATAATGAGCATTATCATTTTTTACACATACACACAGACACACATGTTTACATTAGTGGCGTCTCTTCAACATTCATTATTATGAAAAACTTAAGTATCCTTTAAGTGTTTCCTTCTGACTTTCTCTTTTCCAGTTCTCCACCTCCCTGATCTCTTTTAATCTAATATGGACCTCTGGTTAAACATGCTGAATTGAAAGTCACATTAACCTCTGTTCCCTCCCCAAACTCAGCTAAAATGACAGTAAATGGATGACAAAGGCATTATCCCTAAATGACAAAGAGCTCAGCAGAATATTGGACAGCCTTTGAGAAATGCCCAGGACATTTGGGAAGCGGGGAAACAGCTGGGTTGACTGCTGACCTTGATTCAGCAGGGCTGGGGAAGCTGAAACCTAGCTGCCTTCAGTTGAAAGCACACAGGCTGATTTGTCCCCAATCACCCCAGGAATGTCAGTATTGGGGAGCATCTGAGATCCTTTGGGAAAATATGAAATCAGCAGCAGTTGCAAGTCAGCCTAAGAAGCAACTGAATCTCCAGGTTGTCTCTTTAACCCCTCAAGTGACTTCCCATCCCTCTCCTGATAGTAAAACAGGAGGGAAGGGGGACAGGGTACAACCTTTAAAACAATGACATAGGCCAAGGACACAACATAAACTGATTAGAAACAAACATCACCAACTCAATGGATATGAGTCTGAGCAAACGGCAGGAGAGAGTGAAGGATAGGGAAACCTCGTGTGCTACAGTCCATGGGGTCGCAAAGAGTTGGATGTGTCCTAAGAGACTGAACAAGAACAAGGTCAAAGATGGCAAATGGGTTAACTCTACTAGACCTTAAGCCTCAGTATATGCTCACTGTAACACATTAGCTAAATGACACATGCACAGATGCTGTGACATTCCCAAGGCCAACCATTAAGGTAAAAAAATAGGCAGTGGACCAATTTCTGGAAATCCCCACCCCTTCCTCCAAATAGCTGGAATAGTCCTCCCATTCATTAGCCTATGATATTAACCACTCCTATAAAAACTGACAAGCCAGTAACCAAGGGCTGTTCTCCTCTTCAGAGATGGCCCACACTCTTTCTGTGGAGTGTGTTTCTCTCTAAATAATTGCACTTCTTACCTATCACTGTGTCTCTCATTGAATTCTGCAGAGACATCAAGGACCTGAGTTCCATTATGTCTTGAGGCCAGGTGTGTGATCTCAGTTAAGAGATTGCATGGTTGCATGGTTTCAGCAGGAGGTGAAGTTGCTGTCTGGAGAGGTTGAATCCATGAGCCCCATGGATATGGGAACCCCAGGCACAGCCCAGGGTACAAAATCCATTCTGGACCCAGGACACAGGGGATGTGAAGTACTCGAGACCTCTCCTCCCATGGCTCAGGGAAGCTTAGGGGTCAAGCTCATCCACCCAAGTCAGAGGCTAGAGGGCTTCTCTCTGCAAGAATTACTTTATAGGAAAGATACACAGACGCTGGTCTTACCAGAATCATACCCCTGGCCCTCCCTCGAATTGAAACTAATTACTCTCAGCTAAGAGTCAGGATGAAGGTGCAAAAAAAAACCCCAAAAAACAAAAATAAAAGCTGGTTGGAACCAACTAGGTCCAAGGTGGCAACCTGCAGTAGAGCTTGAACCTCATCATAGGCTCACTGTGACACATTTCCTAAAGGACACACCCACCAGCCCAAGATGGTTGACAGTTGCCATGACAGCAACCAGAAAAGCCCATACAAAGGTTATTTTAATGATGAGATGCATATTGTACCATGATTTACTTATTTCTCCTTTGAATGACACTGCTTTTGTTTCCAGTTTTTTGGCTACTACCAAAAATGCTGTAGTTAACATCTTTAAATATATATATATATATTTATATACACATGAAAGTGAAAGTGAGGTAGCTCAGTCATGTCCAACTCTTTGTGACCCCATGGACTGTAGCCTACCAGGCTCCTCGCTCCATGGGATTCTCCAGGCAAGAATACTGGGGTGGGTTGCCATTTCCTTCCCCAAGGGATCTTCTTGACTCAGGGGGTTGAACCCGGGTCTCCCGCATTGCAGGCAGATGCTTTAACCTCTGAGCCACCAGAGAAGCCCATTATATACACATATATGTGTATTTAATATGTATACAGATATATATGTATATATATGTGTACATATACATATATAAGAAAGCGTTATTTGCTCAGTCGTGTCTGACTCTTTGCGACTCCATGGACTGTAGCCCTCTAGGCTCCTCTGTCCATGGAGTTCTCCAGGCAAGAATACTGGAGTGGGTTGCCAAGCCCTGACGCAGGGATTAAACAAGGGTCTCCTGCATTGCAGGCAAATTCTTTACTGTCTGAGCCACCAGGGAAGCCCATACATATACATGTTGAAAAGATACACAGATGCTGGTGTTACCAGAATCATACCCTTGCCCTTCCCTTGAATGGAAACCAATTATTCTTAGCTAAGAGTCAGAATGAAGCTGCAAAAAAAAAGATATATATATATATATCTTTACATTAAATAGAGCTTCAATTTCTGTGAGATAGAGCTCATAGAGGAGTTACTAGTCAACAAGTAAGTGTACTTTTAAAATAATATATTAAATGTATTTTATTTGTTTATTTGAATAGTATAGCTAGTTTGACTTCCAAAAAGTACTGCAGCAATGAATGAGAATATACATTTCATCAAGATCTCCTTTCATGTTCTTCAGTAAAATTCTATTGTTTCCTCACATTGAACTTACAAACTTGTTGCTAGGTTTATTGATGGGTGTTTTGTTATTTCTTTAGCAATTTGATGGGGATTTTTTTTCTCACTGGGGCTTCCCACATGGTGCTAGTGGCAAAGAACCCACCTGCCAATGCAGGAGACATAAGGGATGTGGGTTCGATCCCTGGGTTGGGAAGATCCCCTGGAGAAGTAAATGGCAACCTACTCCAGTATTCTTGCCTGGAGAATCCCATGGACAGAGGAGTCTGGTGGGCTGCAATCCATAGGGTTGAAAAGAGTTGGACATGACTGAGCGACTTAGCATGCACGCACGAGGCAGAACTCTTGGGCAATACAGGGATGTGGCACCCAATGCTTCTGCAAGACTAGGGAGAATTAGGACTGAAAATGCTATTGGGGAACTTCCCTGGTATGTCCAGTGGTAAAGACTCTATGCTTCCAATGCAGGGGGGTCTGGATTTGATCCCTGGTCAGAGAACTAAGATCCCACATGATGCAAGGCACAGCTGAAGAAAAAGGGCTAGGGCTTAGCAACACCAAGTCCTGGATTGTCTCTCCAAAACCATTTCACCCACAGGCTTCTCTGTGTCACCCAGGGCAACTCCATCCTTCCGATAGCTGTGGTCTTGAGCCTCCTGCGAACTGACTTTTCTCTACTCCGTCCCCACCCTGTCATCCCCAGGCCTGGTCCTTCACACAGCCCCTCAGCTCTGCTGTCACTCTATCTTCAGGGTCAGGCCACCACTCACCACCCTGCTCCTGCCTTCTCAATGACTGGGCTCCCCTTCTGCTCTGGCCCCTCCAGCTAGCCCTCCCAGGGACCACAGGGGTCCTTTTCAACTGCAAATCAGGCCACATGGCTCAGTGAACCCTATAGTTCCTTAGGAGGGCTTGCAGGGCCTCCATGATCCTCACTGCACATTGACCCCACTTCCAGCAACCTGTGCATCCTGGCTCTTCCTCTTTCCAGACATCCCCCCACATACACCCCCTACCCCCCTCCACCCCCTCTTCCTGACTGCTCCCTTGGCCTGGAGCCTTCTCTCACATTCCTGTACAGCNAGGCCACCACTCACCACCCTGCTCCTGCCTTCTCAATGACTGGGCTCCCCTTCTGCTCTGGCCCCTCCAGCTAGCCCTCCCAGGGACCACAGGGGTCCTTTTCAACTGCAAATCAGGCCACATGGCTCAGTGAACCCTATAGTTCCTTAGGAGGGCTTGCAGGGCCTCCATGATCCTCACTGCACATTGACCCCACTTCCAGCAACCTGTGCATCCTGGCTCTTCCTCTTTCCAGACATCCCCCCACATACACCTCCTACCCCCCTCCACCCCCTCTTCCTGACTGCTCCCTTGGCCTGGAGCCTTCTCTCACATTCCTGTACAGCTTAGACCATCCCTTTCCTGGGAGCTTTGTCCACAGTGAGAGAGTGGGGAGTGTGTTGAAGAGATGGCAGAGTTGGGCCTCTCCAAGTTCCTAAGCCCCCTAAGAGGAAGAGGTCCTGTCTCTGAGGTCAAGCAATCTCCTGGGACAAGAAGGAGTGTGTGACACCCCAGGAGTCTGACTCAACACACTGGCCTGTTCCTCATTCTCCCTACCCATCCCCTTTTTTCCTGCAGCCCCCCTCCTTATCTCCCTTCTATCCTCTGAAATTTGGAGTGGTCCTGCTCCAGGATTCCTTCTCAAGGGGAAGCCAGAGAGAGGTCGGGATGAGTGAGTCTCAGATTTCAGCAGTGATTGCAGCAGTTCACAATTCACTAAAGGTTAACAAGGTTAGGGCTTCCCTGGTGGCTCAGTGGTAAGGAATCCACCTGCAATGCAGGAGACACGGGTTTGATCCATGGGTCAGGAAGATCCCCTGGAGAAGGGAAAGGCTACCCGTTTCAGTAGGCCTGCCTGGAGAATCCAATGGACAGAGGAGCCTGGCAGGCTATAGTCCATGGGGTAGCAAAGAATGGGACATGACTGAGTGACTAAGACACACATGTTGAGGTTAATAGGAAAAGGAAATGCCAAAGCAGAGAGTCCAGCTTAGAGTGCTGTGCAGGCTCCAGCAGCTACCATTTATTTATTGAGCTAGAGCCTGTCTTTAAAAAATTCACCTATGACCTGGGGAATATGTCACAGTCCTCTGAGGCTCAGTCTCTGGGTTCAAGAGGACAGACTATCCACGTCTGCAGGGAGTGATGACACCTGTGCCCCCGGAGGGGAGAGCCGGGTGGGTGACGATGCTGACACAGAGCACCCCAAGGGGAACACCCACCACGTGCCCACCTGGAGCCCTGGGCCAGAACCTACAGCCCCACCTCCCTTAAGAAACTGAGCCCTTTTGTGGGGGGCCAGACCGGCATCCCTGAAATAGCCATGACAGAGAGGCACTCACAGAACATTCTGAGCCCCAACCCAGACTGGATAGACCATCAACAAGGATGTCTGTAACAGGCCATGACGGCAGGTTAACAGCGGAGAGAGAGCATGCCTTAGGCTGGTGGAAGGAGCCGTGACCCAAGGGGCCAGGACTTGGTGCTGGTCTTACTTCCAGACTGGGGAATCTGGGTGCCGCCCTTGGCGGGGGTGGCCCACCCTGCAGCTGTGGGCTGTCTGCCCCCATCTGCGTCTTTCCGCTCTGCACACCCAAATCTCTCCGTGTGACCACCCTTTGCAGCCACCACTTTCTCAAAGTGGATTTACTTTCAATCGCCATTTGCTAAATCTGCCCCCTCTAAACCTTGAGGGGATGGAGGGATTAAGCCTGATTACAGATGTTATAGAAGCGCCCCAGAGCCCCAAGGCAGGAGTCTGGAAAGAGGGCAGCTGGAACCTGCACCTGCTCCTCCTGGGCTGACCAGGCTCTGGACCCCTTTGACCAGGCCTTCGGAGGCCCCCACAAGGCTGTGCCTCTACTCATCCCAGGACACGAGAAGCAGGCTCATGGGCTCTGTGAGGAAGATGAGTAGCTCCTTCAAGAGGGGTTCACTCAAAAGCTCCACGTCGGGGTCACAGAAGGTGAGTGGGCGGGCAGAGGGTCTGCAGGGAGGGGATGCTGGTCTCCTGCTGCCCTTTTTCAGAGTGCCTGGGTGGTGGAGGTGGGCATCCGAGACTAGAGCTCCTGTGTCAGGACTGCGCCTCACCCTTCATGCCAGTATATCTAGCGCCCATCCCCCCAGTGCCCCCACCATGCACATATCCCCCACGGCCCTCGAGAAGGCTACTAGGGGTGTGAGCCGTGTAGACAGTGTGGGCCTCACATTCCATTCCTCCACTGTAATGTCACCCCCTTCGCTCTCGTGGTCTTGCTTCAAAGTTCACCTTCGTTCCTCATCACATGTCTGCGGGATAACTGTGAGGACTTTGGGGAACTCTCAGTTAAGATCAGAGATGCCTCAGAGGGCCCCGGGAGGGCCAGGGGGCTCCTGGGACTCAAAGCAGACTGATGGAAAGAGGTTGTGATGCCCCTGCCCCTGGGCCCTGTACAGCACCTTGCAAAGAGGTGTGCTGACTTGAACCCTACCTGTGCTTTTCCCAGGTGACTGGACTGGGGGCCTGAGCACTCAGGGCCTTAAATGATTCTCTGAACTCAGGGGACCTGGACAGGCCAGCACTTAACCCTTACCATTCAGAGGGTGGTGAGATCCAGCCAGGAACGCAGCCTGGGCCACTCTGGGGGCCTCTGGACATCTCACCCCAGAGGCTCAGGGAGGGGGAATCTCTGTTTTCCCCGGGGGACGCCCGCTGAGGGAAGGGAGTGGGGGAGGCAGCAGAGGTGCCACAGTGCACAAACAGGGGCCTGCCCTGTGTGGGCGGCAGGGACACCCCTCTCCCATGAGCCCTCACTAGCACCCACATGCAGGCGGGCTCCAGGGCCTGGGACTTGAGCCAGGAAAGGCCTTTCCCCTGGGCTGGAAGCAGAGGGGTCATCTGGGGGCTCCCCAGGCTTCAGGCTCCCAGCTGCAAACTGGGTGGGCAGGTATGGACCAGTCTCTCACATCCCATGAGCCTGAAGATTCAGATGGAACAAATGAAAGGCTTTCTATTCTAAATAAAGAGTTAAAATTCACCTGTCTCAGAAATAGGAAAGATCTGTCCTTTGGGGGCTCTGTGGGGACATCTCTCTGCTTTTATGTGTGTATGAGTCAGTGTTCTTTGCAGGGACAGTACGCACCCATGTCTTGTGCAAAATCAGCATCCAAAAACCCACCACAGTATTTGGCAGGAATGAGACCCATGTGCAGCCTGGGACCATGTGACCCCTTCTTCCCAAACCAAGCGTCCACTCTGTTCTCATTGATAAACTCTGAAAAGGAACAGGCTTTTGTTATTCTTGAACATGATATCTCCTCTTGACCTGTGCCTGATGCTGGAGAGGGAATGGGAGCAGGGGAAGTCCCAAATGGTGACCGATGGGGTCTGGACTCAGGGAATTCGGCAAGAGGGGAGGAGGGGGAACTGCTCATCTTTTGTTCAAGACTGAAAAACACCTCACTAATATAGACACACTCACAACCTTCGCTGTAGGAGACGTGCCATCGGTGACAATTCCAAGAGCAAAGGTCTCAGCCCCACTTCTCATTTCTGAGCAGACAGTGCCAAACTCATAGAAAAGCCGCATAAGGTGAAAAGTCTTAATGTCATCGTTCGCCCTATTTACAGCCCTCAGCCCTGGAGCTGAGAAGTGCCCTTGCTGATAGAAGAATGAACGACAATAACTCTGGCTTTTAAGGAAGCCACTCTTTAAAGCGGTGCTAGGAAATACCCACCAAATCACACAGGCAGATAGTGGACTGTGCCCATTCTATTTTTTTTTTTACATACTTGGCCCTCCTTTGACATCACTAGCTCAGGGCCAGGTCCCTATTTCCTAACCCAAACCCATATTCTTCTGCCTGGCGTTCACTGAAACACACTAAGTGTCCCAGAGGGAAAAAAGACTAACACAAGGTATAGCATGCACAACCTCCTTGGGGTCATCTCGCCCAGACCTTACATTGCCAAAGGCAAATTTGGCCTTTAGTCCTTGTCTGGCCAGCTCTTCTCACCTCTAAGGCTCTTCCTACGGTCTTAGACAGGCAGAGATGGCTGGCACGCAGTCCTGGGCGATGAACCAAACTCAGTGGACTTTGGGGCCCCTGGAGCTCCAACCTCAGCTGCCTGGCAGAACGGTCTGTCTTCCAGAAAAAGCCTCGAGTGTTCACAAGGGAGATAGAAAATGTGTCTGTGTGCGAGTCCTTGTCTGTACTTTTGTCTCCGTCTATATTTTATTTAGCTGAAAGATGCAGAGGACATTTAGAGTCCACAGCCAAGGTCTTAAACACAACCAAATAATAGTCTGGCCCAGTGATTATATCTTAGAGTCAACCTTGAAAAACTATAGTCCATGTACTCAAGAGAAGCTACACAATGCTCGTGTTAGCACTGCGTGCTGCGGAAAATCAGAAAGAACCAAGCAGCCCCTCTAGGAGGGTAAGGATCAGCTTCTGTTTATTCACACAATGGAATACTCTACAGCACTTGAATAACCAAGCCAGTTATCTCAGCATGGATGCACTGAATAAAAAAGCAAACCCTGAAAGTGCACTCTTTATTGAAATTCTAGAACACAGGAAAATTCCGCATAAATACACATATTTCTTTAGTGTGGAGGTGGTTAGCTGTATCTGTAGTGTGCTCTTTTGCCCCCTCCTTCCCTCTTTTTAAAGAGAATAAAAAAATATGAAGCACATATGGAAATTCGAAACACCTGTAATGGCAGGATTGTGGGTCTATGCTTATCTGTTGTATTAGCTGTGTCTCTGATATTGAAATCAGAGCCATGTTTTCATGATTTTTTTAAAAATGTGCTGATACTTTGCTTTTTAATGTCACAACTGCTACTGCTGCTGCTGCTAAGTCGCTTCAGTCGTATCCAACTCTGTGAGACCCCATAGGCGGCAGCCCATCAGGCTTACCCGTCCATGGGATTTTCCAGGCAAGAGTACTGGAGTGGGGTGCCATTGCCTTCTCTGAATGTCACACATAAGATTTTATTTCATTAATTCATTCAAGTGTTCACGGAAGCTTAGTCCATGCCAGATACTGTGTGAGGCCTTGTGAATAGACAAAGACTTAGATTTTGTGAAGCTGATATTTCAGTGGAAGAGATGAAGTATAACAGAATGTGGTAGGAAGTAAACAGGGGTAGGTTAGAGGAAGATAGGGTTGGATAGGTGGCCATCCAATTTACAGATAGTGTCTAAATAGCTGGCATTTATACTCATGCCTTCGGTTTCACAAGGATTCAGCTTTTCAAAGAGCTGAGAGAACATTCCAGGCAAAAGGGAACCAAAAAATGTGCTAATACCTTTAAAGTAGGCCACAGAGGCAGTGAGGTAAACCCTCACTGCCTCACAGGGTGTCCTGACCTGGGATTGCCCCAGCTGCGCACATGGAGGATGAATTGTGAGTGAGGGCAAAGCACATTACAAAGCGGGCTCAGAAAGGACTCCTGTAAAGCCGCCCCCGGGATTGTCTGAGCCTCCTTCTCGAGGTCAGCACGCAAGAGGGGTCACTGCCGCCAGTCTCACCTCCTGCAGTCCCACTGCCCCTCCTCTTGCAGCAGTGGTGGCAGACCTTTGGCACTACAACCAGATCCAGGGCCCCACGGGGTTCTGCCTCCCTACTTCTCGGAGGGCATTGCTAGAACCTAGGGTGTCATGCATACCCACATAGCCTGCATTTGGAATCCACTTACAGAATTCCAAGTGCGTGTGTCTTCAGTTGCTCAGTTGTGTTCGACTCTTTGCAACCCCATGGACTGTTGCCCGCCAGGCTCCTCTGTCCATGGGATTCTCCAGGCAAGAATACTGGAGTGGGTTGCCATTGGTTGCCATTTCCTCCTCCAGCAGAATTTCATATGTAAATCCAAACCATCCCCATCCCCAAGCAGGAGGGGTCCAGTTCCCTACTCCTCTGTCATGAAGGCCATAGAGGTAACAGACTCCCACCATGACCCGTCTTTCCATGGTTGCCCCAACATCTGTGGGACAAAACCTGAAATCCGACTGTTGTGAATAGACAATTGTTGTTACATCTTCAACCCATTATAGACTGATACTTTCATAGAATGCAATACAAATGAATTATTAAATGATGAAAATTCTAAAAGAGATACAAAATTCAAGCCTTAAGGTTTTAAAAAATTATTAACTGGAGCAGACATCCATTGATTCCTTCAAATTGCTGCACTGGCATGGTCCTCACGGCAGCCCTTACAGTCTACAGCCCCGTGCTCAGGGCACAGTTTGAATACAAGGGTCCAGGAGACTACATGACTCCTTTAATCTCTGCCACTACCCCAGGGAGCAGGGGCTGTGGTCCCCTTTGAGGCTGAGGAAGATTCTCAGGGCAGAGGTGAGCCAGTGGAGACTCAATCTGGGCCCTGTCTTTCCCCAGGCACTGTGGTACCTGATTTTCTAGCATCTGAACTGGGCAGGGGAGTTCCCTTTTGTGTGAATATGGAGCTTTGGGGATCCCCAGGCCCAGGAAAGGGCCCCAGACCCCAGACCCCAGACCCCATGTTCAAACCTGAGCAGAGCTCCCCAGGCAGCCACCCATGGGAGAAGGGCCTGGGTGATGTGGCAGAGAGCCCTTGAGTTTGGGAGAAGGTGCCACAGGGGCCCCCAGCTTGTGGACAGTCCAGTCACCCTTCACCTATGTGACAACAGGTGTTCCCAGGGACGGTGGGTCCAGCCCCTCTCTGGGGCCTGTGGGGTCGCCCACTTGCCTGCAGGTCCTAGTTTCTGGTTCACTTGGACTTCTCACTGTTCCGTAGCCCCCACGTTTAGCCCAGGGGCAGAAAGGTCAAGGCCTGGTTCTTCCACTCTGAGAGGCCAGGGTGGGGGAGTTGTTATTCAGTCGCTAAGTAGTGTCTGACTTGACAACACCATGTACTGCAGCATGCCAGGCTTCCCAGAGTCTGCCCAAATTCATGTCCATTCAGTCGGTGATGCCATCCAACCCTGGGGGTGGGAGAGAGCAGGGAATGGGCTCGGAGTCACTTGCTCAAAGGATATTGCCCCCTCTTCCCCTTGTCTCTCCCCCTCCCCACAGTATCAGAGAAAGGGCCCAGGAAAGAAGCTGCGAGGGTGACAGGAGCCAAGGGGAGTGGGTTGGGCTGCAGGGTCTTTGTTTGAGGAAGCTGGAGGGGGAGTACGGGAGGGGCAAGCAGATCTAACATTGCCCAATACCTCACAGGCCCCCAGGGCTGATGTTGGGTCCAGGCTGGGCTGAGGGGCACCCCTGGGCTGGGCAGGGGCTGAGACCTGGCCAGAGCCCACCACAACTGCTGTGTTGTCCAACCAGCCTGCTGCCTTTGCTTTGGGCAAATACTCAGGGGGAGGTATGACCCTGGCAGGCCAACCCCCACCCCAGTGTAAAGGGGATGCCAAACAAGAGACCCTACATTGCCCAATACCTCACAGGCCCCCAGGGCTGATGTTGGGTCCAGGCTGGGCTGAGGGGCACCCCTGGGCTGGGCAGGGGCTGAGACCTGGCCAGAGCCCACCACAACTGCTGTGTTGTCCAACCAGCCTGCTGCCTTTGCTTTGGGCAAATACTCAGGGGGAGGTATGACCCTGGCAGGCCAACCCCCACCCCAGTGTAAAGGGGATGCCAAACAAGAGACCCTTGGAAGGCATTCCAAGGAAGGCACCCCTGTACATTCCAGGAGGAGTCTGGCCGGGCCGGTGGGGAAACGTTTGGTTGCTTTGTTGAGTTGGCCTGAGAACGAAGGAAAGCCATCACAAGGTTGAGTCAAAATCTCTGATGGGTTGGAAGGGGCTGTAGGCAAACAAGATGTCCTGTTGGTTCAGGACCCCCAAGAGGACCCTGTGAAGCCTAACATCAAGAACAGCCTGGAGACATCAGCCCCCAAACCAGAGGGACCAAGGAGTCCCTTGTTAGAGATTCATAGTGCACACCACCATATTAAAGGTTCTGATAAGTCTTGCATGAAAGAAACTTCCATTTAACTCAGAGCACCCCACCAAAACCCTTTTCATGTCACCATTTTTGGAGCAGTTCAAGGGGAAGGCTGGGGATGCAATGGCAGCCCTGTGACCTCTGACCTCCCCTTACCCTTTGGCCTGTGCTTCACTGCACACAGCAGATCAAGCCACAAACCAAGCCCTTCATCAGAACCCCCATCCCTAGAAGGAAGCTCAGGTGACCTCCACCTCCTGGAACCAAGGCCCCTCTCCCCTGGTCCCTTTCAAAATTTCCTCCCCAAGAGATTTTCAACTGCTAAGAAAAGTCATACTTTTCCCCACAACAGACCCTCTCTGTCTTGCGACACATTTCCTCTTTTGAACGCAAGTAAGTGTCTGGAAAAGGCGCGTGTGACCCTGAGCAGTAGGTATCACATGGTATAACCGTGGGCCTCACTGGCACGCTTGACCTTCAGCTCTAGAGCAGCCTAGAATGCTAGAAAAGAGCCTGGAGCTGGGGAGGCCTCAGTGCAAATCCTAGTTCTGCTGTGTGGCCACAGGGAAGCCACTTAACCTCTCTGGGCCTTGGTTTCCTCATCAGTAAGATGAGCTGGTTTTGCATGGGACTTTTCTAGAAAATTTCTTACTTTCTATATGTTTTATGCCATTAAAAACAACAACAAAAATCTGTAACATGTCACAGGTTTAATTTTTAGAACACTGGCTGAAAGGCAAACAAAACTCCATTATGATCAGCTAGGAAGTTGTTGGTGCAAGTATGTCATGATTCTTTGTTCTCTGCAAACCCACTGTGGTGTCTTAGTAAAGCCAAGTGCATGCCATCCTTCCCCAGAAAGCACATCTTAGCCCTGCTACATGCTGCTGGGACCTCTTGGAGCTCAGGAGCCAGTGATGGCAAATCGGAAAATAACACTGCCATCGGGGCAGACATCCAGCAGGGTCACCTGGATAAGGTGCCAGCTAATGAAAGCATGACAGCGGCAGGAGGGGCAGAGCCTCAGGGCAGGGGCTCCAATTCTATGTTGGCCCCAGGGAAGGAGACACTGAGCAAGGCCTGAAGGACAGGTGGCTCAGACGGTAAAGAATCTGCCTGCAATGCAGGAAATCTGAGTTCTATCCCTGGGTCGGGAAGATCCCCTAGAGTAGGAAACAGCAACCTACTTCATATTCTTGCCTGAGAAATCCTATGGACAGAGGAACCTGATGGGCTACAGTCCATGGGGTGGCAAAGAGTCAGAAACGACTGAGTGACTAAGCACATAACTTTACTGCAGTCAGCTTTGACCTGTTATGAAGGTTTTTGATTCAACAGTAAAAGAAAGACGGTCCAGAAGACTGAGAGTTGGGATTTGGGCAGGGGGGAAGGGGAGGGGGATTGAGTTGCATCTCACCAGGTTAAACTGGATTTCACATTCTTCCATGGGCTTGGAGGAACCCCTGGCTTGAACAGTGCAGTGCTTCAGTGTCTTCTAATTTTACATGGTGCTGTGACATGTATTTTGTACTGTCAAGTATGATAGTATGTTCCCCTGGCAGGCTAGGAGAACACATAGGGAAACAGAGCCAGTGTCTCAGTCACTGGGGCCGCCCGCTCCCCTGGACATCCTAGAATCTGTCAGCACCCACAAGCCCCCTGCTGCCCATCCTCCCTCACCCCACATCCAGAGGAAGCAGTGTAAGCCCCCGCTCCCTCCCATCCTCTGGAGATAATTGACAGGTGGTTGGTACCCCGCTGGCTTCTACACACTCAGACTGGAAAGTACACACACATGGAGGGGTTAGTAGATGGAATCATCTCTGTGTGTGTGTGTCTGCTCAGTCGTGTCCAACTCTTTGCTACCCTTTGGACTTTAGCCCGTCAGGTTCCCTTCTGCTTCGGATTTTTCAGGGAAGAATACTGGAGTGGGATGCCATTTCCTTCTCCAGGGGATCTTCCCAACCTAGGAATCAAACCCAGGTCTCCTGCATTGCAGGCAGATTCTTTACCGTCTGAGCCACCAGGGAAGCCATTTTTACTCAAACAGAATTCCATAGTTCTCATCACTGACCTTTAAGCAGCCCATGTACTCTTTCAGCAGCATCCCTGTAAGCCAGCAGATCTAGAGCTAAGTCTGTCTTGCATTTCTGGGTATTTCATCCGTATATATGTACCCGTAATGGGGTCTTTCATTTTTCTCCCCTATTCCCTGTCTACTCGCTATGTGCGTGTAACACAGCATCATGATCACTGTGCTCCAATGAACAGACAGTAGAGTCTGTGGACACAGAACGAATATACGTATCTTGGGGTTTTGTCAGTGTCTGCTTCTAAAGATGGGATCAAAATGAACTTGCTTCTTTGTGTTTGGGGATGTAGGTGATTTAAAACTCTTGACATCAGCCCAAATAATTTGAGGAAACCTAGGTCCAGGAAAGGTGACCTGCTGGATTTGGCTGGGCTTCCCTTGCCCCCCAAGATCCAGCCCCCCCATTCCCCTCAGCGCTCTCCAGCCACACACGGTGCTCCTCTCCTCCGGCCCTTTGGTTCCGCCACCTGAGGGCTTTGCACTGGCTGTCCACTCCCCTGGGCTGCCCTTCCCAGAAGCCTTACTCATTCATTCCCTCAGACACCCAATCTGTGGCAGCCACACCTTTAATTTTCCCTCTTTACGTGATGAATCTGCTGGTTTATTCACATTCAGTCTGACTAGAGTGACTGCTCCTGAGAGGAGGGCTCCATCCACCTAGGTGTCCTAGCTCCGCAAAACTGCAGCCTGAGTAGTGAGGGGGTCTCCCTGGGCCTGTGGTGGAAGACGAGCCCTTC
This sequence comes from Oreotragus oreotragus, assembly GCA_006410675.1. NCBI lineage: Eukaryota > Metazoa > Chordata > Mammalia > Artiodactyla > Bovidae > Oreotragus > Oreotragus oreotragus. The sequence goes on along the minus strand of SJYX01021546.1, from coordinate 16,557 downwards.
ATGGGGTCTGACTTTACACTGTACTCCTTGGTATTCTTTTCTTTTAGTGCCTTTTAAAAAAGTTTTCTTTTTTTTTTTTCTTTAAATGTGGGCCATTTTAAAAAGTATTTATTGAATTTGTTACAATATTGCTTCTGTTTTATGCTTTGGTTTTTTGGCTGCAAGTCATGTGAGATCTTAGCTCCCTGAGGAGGGATTGAACCTGCACCCCCGAACTGGAAGGTGAAGTCTTAACTTCTGGACCACCCTTCTTGCCTCTTTTTGTAGCCAGATTCCCATCATCAGCCTTTCCAGTCCCTCTGTGGTTAAAGAGACTCTGGGATCAAAAAGGAGCAAAATGTATCCACACTTGAATCCCCTGGGCCACTGGGAGGAACCTGAGGAGCCTGAGATCTCTCCTGGAAAGCTATGCTACAACCAGTCACGCCTCCTTCCCCAGGGTCTCCTATCCCCTCAGGCCCATGGAAGAATATGTGCTTTTTAATACTGCTGGTCGTGGTTAATAGCAAAGGGGGCAGAGGCTGTAGATTTGGGAGTGCTCATTTGCTGCCCAGTGGCCATTCTAATACTGTGTGAAGCCTCATTGGCCATGGGAGGAAGGGTGAGCGCGAAGGAGGCCAGGCAGCTGTGGGTGGTGGGGGTCATGGACCCACCTGGGGGGCTGCAGGATCCCAGCAATCCCGAGATGGGGGCGAGGGTGCAGTTCAAGGGTAATCCAAGTAATGGCCTGGGAAGCAGGACGGCAGCTGGAGGGCTAATGCTCCTTAGTATCTGCTTTCGTGTGATTAATGGCTGTGGATAAACCCTTGAGCCCGGGAAAGCGGGTGCCACAGCTAAGCCTGGCCGCGAGCATCACTTTGGGTTATGCTGGGAGCAGGGAGTATTCCATCCATTTAAATTTTAGCACAACTGTTTGAGGACAGTGGCCAAGTCATCATCTGAGAAATACTAAAAGCTGACTAATAACAGAGGTGGGGCTCTGAACTCACGGAGAGAGCAGAAAGAAGGCCAGGAGGGAGCCTGGTGCTGGGGCCCCAAGTACCCTCTCACTGCCTCTTGCCTGAGCTCACGGGTCTTCTGCCCCACCTGGACGGCTCCAGGCTGCACCAGTGGTAACACCAGGGGCACTCTGCCTCTGCATCATCTACACGTCTTTCCTTTGCATGTGATCCATTTGCACTTCACCAGTACCCTGTAAATAGCAGGATCGGTGCAGACAGATCAGATGCCAGGCAGGGCATTAGGCAGGTCTCCGCAGTCTCAGGTGTGCCCAGCATTAACCCTTCAGCTGCTGGGTCATAGAGAAGAGCCCAGGGTTCCAGGGGAGGCACTCGGTTGCCTGGGCAGCTCTGGACAATGGCTATTTCCTAACCTGTATAGAGGCATCCTGATGTTTTCCCATCTGAAAGTGCATTCCTGCTGAAGCCCAGCCCTGTCTGTGACCACCTGCCTGTGCAGGAGGCAAGTGCTTGTTTCCTAAAATCATAGGTAAAAACACTCAAGCTCAGAGGGCTCTGGACTTTGGCACCATCCAGTGTTCCCATCAGACCAGGCACTGCCTGCATTTGGCATGTCCTTTCCCTTCTGCCAAATTGGCCCTCTGCAACCAAGGCTCGTTGCCCCAAGGCAGCTCTCACTCATCCTCCACTGTTGGTTAACCTCTGGGCCAGGAGAGGCGCCCCACCCAGATGTTAGCTGTTCCCGCCCACTTGTCTTCACAGGAGGAGCCGCTGTTTCTCTCCCAAGAACAGTGAGTTGCCTGTTTTTGCCCAGGGGCGCCTGGCTGCTGCCCTCTCTGAGCACACCCTCCCTCTTCCCCTTTCCTGGTCCTCGGGGGAGGAGGGTGGGTGTTGTTCTCGCTGTACCCATTCATTCCCCACAGGCAGTCAGTTTCTATGTCAACGTCTGAACTGCCCCCAGAGCAACCACAGAGAGCTGACAAACTCCTGGTCTCTCCTGAGCAAGTGCTAAAGCTGTACTTCACAATTGTTCTGTTTTTTGGTTTTTTTTTAGGGGGAGGAAGATGTTCAAGGTTTTTTTTTGGAGTATAGTTGATTTACAACGTTGTGTTCAGTGTACAGCAAAGCGAATCAGTTATACATACACATATACCCACTTTTTTAAAAAAGGCTCTTTCCCCATATAGGTCATTACAGAGTATTGAGTAGAGTTCCTAGTGCTGTACAGCAGGTTCTCATTTGTTATCTATTTTATACATTGTAGTGTGCATATGGCAGTTCTAATCTCTTAATTTATCCCTCCCCCATCCCCTGTAGGATTGTTCTTTATACCCATGTCTTTTACCCTACCTTTTTACCCATGTCCCTCCATTCCTTTTTGTAAGACCCTGCTAATCCATGGTATGAGGTTGGACCGCTGAAAATCCGCCATGTGTATGGGTCAAAACCAGCCAACTAACGGCAATTTCATGTTGCTTCAGGGAGTTGGCAATTTAGAGCCACACAGATCTCCGACTGTGGTCAGATGGGCTGTAGAGGCGGCCAGGAGAGGGCAGCAGAGAGCTGAGCCGGCACAGCTCTGGCCCACATGCGCGACTGGGGCTGGTGCACGAAGCCGGCCGCCTCTGGCCTCTTCTTGAGCTCTAATCCTGTCCCAAATGGGGTTTCCGGAGGAGGGCAGCTGCCTTCCATATTCATCTCTGCGGTGGCTCCAAGGCTCTGGAAGCAGGGAACCACTGGCTCCGGCAGCCAGCTTTTGGTTTTATTTATTTTCTCTGTTGATTCTGTTTTTCATTTCATTGGTTTCCTTTCAAATTTTTATTATTTCTTTACTTGCACTTGTATTAGGCTTAATTTGTTCTTTCTCTGGTTTCCTAAGATGGAAGTTTAGACTATTCATTCTTTATATTCCTTCTTTTTAATTATAAATGCATCAAGGCTATATATTTTCACCTCGGCACTGCTTTTGCTGCATCCCACAGATTTTGCCTTGTTTTGCCGTTGAGTCGTGTTTGAGTCTTTGTGATCCCATGAACTGCAACACGCCAGGCCTTCCGGTCCTTCACCATGTCCCAGAGCTTGCTCAAACTCATGTCCATTGAGTCGGTGATGCCATCCAACCATCTCATCCTCTGTCACCCACTTCTACTCCAGCAGTATACATTTACCTCTAATCTAGGTCCCCTTGAATAACATGCCAGTTCAGCCCATCTTCTGGGTGCCCACAGAAGCACAAACACCAGGCCTGTGGGATGATGGAGACAGTGCAAATCACAGGGACCCTACTGTGACCAGGCAGAATGGATCACGGCTGGCTCTGCCCTGTTTCACATTCCCAAGGGGAAAGAGACCAGTGGACTGGACTCAGGCCATTACTGCAGAACCCACTCTAGACACAGCTGTCCCTTTGTGTGTTCAAGTGTTCTCCTTGTATTTGTAACTTTAAAAAAGATTTATTTATTTATTTTTATTTGGCTGCACTGGGTCTTAGTTTCAGCATGAAGGATCTTTAGTTGCTGTATGTGGGAACTTAGTTTCTGACTAGGGATTGAATCCAAAGCCCCTGCACTGGAAGGTAAAGTCCTAGCCACTGGACCACTGGGGAATTCCTCCCACTGAAAGTTTCCTTTGACATCTCCAAATCACTGAGTCTCCAGTGTCTAGTCTGCCAGTGAGCCCATTAAAGGCATTGTTCATTGCTATTATAGTGTGTTTGATTTGATTTCCTTTTTATTCTTTTTTAGAGCTTTCATCTCTTTGCATGTATTTCCCCTCTATTTTTGCTTGTCATCTTTTTTCACATTAGACCCTTTAGTGTAAAATCGTAATTATTTAAAATTTTTGGTCTGATGATTCCAAAATCTCTGCTGAATCTGAATCTGGTTCTGTTGTTTCTTTTGTCTCTTCAGACTGTTTTTCCTTGTCTTTCAGCACTCCGTGTAATTGTTGAAAGCGAGACATGTTATATTGCATAATGAGAACTGAGGTTCATATGACTTTAGTTGGAGGCTTTATATTTATTTGGCTAGCAGTTACACTGTGTTTGCTCTTTACTGTGGTTGTAGATGTCTGAGGCTTTACTTTCATCCAGTGTATTTTTTACTTTCGTCTATTTTTTTTGGTCTTTGAGTTCCTTTGAGAGTCCTTAGCATCTGAGCCTTGTGATCCACCCAGCTGTAGCCCTTCTATTCCACAGGAGCTCTGTTGTGGTGGGTGGGAAGATATGAGGGCCAGTGGGTGTACAGAAGCATTCTGTTACCCTAAGATCAGGTCTCAGTCTTAGTGAGCCTGTGCCCTGGGCTCCAACCTTCACAAGTGCATCTCAGCTTTCTTCTCCCACTTACACAAGACAAGAAGACTGGAGGAGGTTAAAATGATAAATTTTATGTTATATATATATATAGTTTAGGGCAGGTAGAGAAGGGGGCAATAGAGGATGAGATGGTTGGATGACATCACCAACTCAGTGTGCATGAGTCTGGGCAAACTCTGGGAGATAGTGAAGGACAGGGAAGCCTGACATGCTGCAGTACATGGGGTTGCAGAGTCGGCCATGACTTAGCAACTGAACAACAAATAAAAGTGATTTTATGTGTATTCTTTAAAAACAACAAAGACATTAATCGGATACCATCGACTCTGCATCTGGGGACTGGTGTCTTCACTTGGTTTGGGTGTTTTCAGCAACACAGATGAGGGGGAGAATGGGAAACACCCCAGGCCTCCTGCAGCTCCCTGGAGGGGCAGAGATGGGGACCCAGAGGCAGGTGAGGGTAGCCCCCAGTGGAGCAGAGGCAATGGAACCAGGCAGGGGCCTTGGAAGAGCTTTGGTGCAAAGCTGCCAGGTATGGATAGAGACCCCAAGAGCACAACCAGAGTAGGGCCCTGGGGAGGGAACTCCAGGAGGGGCTGCAGCAGTGCAGGTGCAGCAGAGAAATAGGAGCCCAGAGCACAGCCATGGTGTAGAGCTGGTAGCCCCTGTGGGGGCCCGCAGGGCATTTAACACTCAGGAGAACTTCTATCAGGCCCATGGGGACTCCTGCACTATGACGATGTCCCAGGCCCAGGAGTCATGTCTGGCAGGGAGCACTGGCCTGTGCACAGTCGCTCCCATCCCAGGTGGGATGGAAGGTGCTAGGGAGCCAAGAAGGACACAGAGTCCCCAGGCTGGGCCACCCAGGAAGGAGTTTGTTCCGCTGGAGAAGTTGGCCCTTTGTGGAGCTCGGGACAGAAAGTGGGGCCTGTGCTCCACAAATGTGCTGGATAAAATGTCAAGGGCAAGAAGGAGAAGGAGGGAAGGAGGGCAAGCTTTAGAGCCCTGCAAAGAGAGGGCAGAGTTGCCTGGTCTAATGGGGTGGGAGCAGGACCACAGAGGCAGGGTTGCACAGAATGCTGAGCGTGACAACTGGCCACAGGACAGTCACCAGACCAGACCACCCTCTGCCCCTGACTCTCCAGGTCTTGTCTGGCAGGGGGTTCAGGGGGCAGATCCTGGAGTCTGAGAGGGCAGGGGTCTGCCTCCATTTCCAGCTGGTTTAGCTGGGACACTTTCATCAGGTATCATTCTTGTCACCCAGCTGAAGGTGGGTGACAGTAGGAGTGATTCAGACAGACAGAATCCACACTGGGAGATGATCCCATCTCACCAAAGTCAAGGAGGTTTCTATAGGGATCCTTAGCATCATGTCTCCAGACCTTCAGATGGACCTGGGCAGGGGGCAGTTTGCCTCAGAACAGTCATCAGCCGCCCAGATGGTTAAGCTCCTGGTACTTGGGGAGGGGGCTTCCCAAACCCTCCCTTGTGACTTTGGATCTGAGATACACTTGGAGGTACTTCAGAAGAAAAAGGGGGATTAAGGGCCAACGAGTTTGGAGAACACTGGGTTATGTAAAATTAAAGACACTTATTGGTTGTAGGACTTCTCAGAGTTTTTCCACATCCTAACATGTGAATCTCTAAAAGGAAAATACAACCTGCAAAATGGTCTCAGTTAGTTCATATGGGACCATTTTTTTGAGAATGTCCAGTCTTGGAGGAGCCCAGTTTAGAAGTTTAGGGAATGTTGTTCCTGGGCAGACTTGATTCTCTAAGGAACAGCATCACTGAATTAGGAACTCCTCACAGCAGAGATATTCCTCTTCACTTCAGGGACTTAAAAAAAAAAGTTTAATTGGTACCTTGGGAGGAGGGAACTGGGTGTGATTGGGAGAGAAATCTCAGCTAACAAATTTTCCCAGCACTAGAAGAACTGTACAGAAAAGATCTTCACGACCCAGATAATCATGAGGATGTGATCACTAATCTAGAGCCAGACATCTCGGAATGTGAAGTCAAGTGGGCCTTAGAAAGCATCACTAAGAACAAAGCTAGTGGAGGTGATGGAATTCCCGTTGAGCTGTTTCAAATCCTGGAAGATGATGCTGTGAAAGTGCTGCACTCAATATGCCAGCAAATTTGGAAAACTCAGCAGTGGCCACAGGACTGGAAAAGGTCAGTTTTCATTCCAATTCCAAAGAAAGGCAATGCCAAAGAATGCTCAAACTACCGCACAATTGCACTCATCTCACACGCTAGTAAAGTAATGCTCAAAATTCTCCAAGCCAGGCTTCAGCAATATGTGAACCGTGAACTCCCTGATGTTCAAGCTGGTTTTAGAACAGGCAGAGGAACCAGAGATCAAATTGCCAACATCCGCTGGATCATGGAAAAAGCAAGAGAGTTCCAGAAAAACATCTATTTCTGCTTTATTGACTATGCCAAAGCCTTTGACTGTGTGGATCACAATAAACTGTGGAAAATTCTGAAAGAGATGGGAATACCAGACCACCTAACCTGCCTCTTGAGAAATCTGTATGCAGGTCAGGAAGCAACAGTTAGAACTGGACATGGAACAACAGACTGGTTCCAAATAGGAAAAGGAGTACGTCAAGGCTGTATATTGTCTCCCTGCTTATTTAA
>SJYX01021544.1:321416-332323 GCA_006410675.1 Oreotragus oreotragus | reverse complement strand
GTGTTCATCGAGTCAGTGATGCCATCCAGCCATCTCATCCTCGGTCATCCCCTTCTCCTCCTGCCCCCAATACCTCCCAGTATCAGAGTCTTTTCCAATGAGTCAACTCTTCACATGAGGTAGCCAAAGTACTGGAGTTTCAGCTTCAGCATCATTCCCTCCAAAGAAATCCCAGGGCTAATCACCTTCAGAATGGACTGCTTGGATCTCCTTGCAGTTCAAGGGACTCTCATGAGTCTTCTCCAACACCACAGTTCAAAAGCATCAATTCTTCAGCACTCAGCTTTCTTCACAGTTCAACATGACCACAGGTCACATTCATACTTGACCACAGGAAAAACCATAGCCTTGGCTAGACAGACCTTTGTTGGCAAAGTAATGTGTCTGCTTTTGAATATGCTATCTAAGTTGGTCATAACTTTCCTTCCAAAGAGTAAGTGTCTGTTAATTTAGACAACCTCAAATTTACACAACATTATATCTCAGTTTCATCTCAATCTTAAAAGAAGAAAAAAATAATAAAAAGATGTCAGAAGGGGAATAAAAAAGATATGGTTTAATCCTAAATTTTTCTAGAGTCAAAACTCACTGGCCTTGCTGTCCTCACTGATCTGCAGAAAAGATTTCACAGAGGAAACCAAAACCCAACACGGTATGTGAAGTAAGGACAAAGTAGTTCTTGGCAGGTAACTAAAAGGGGAATGGAAAGTCCACTGAACACTGGGAGCAGGCTGCACACCGTGAGTCTGAGAACTACTATCAAATCCGTAATAGCAAAACTGTGTTATAGAAATTAGAAAAATTAAGAAGGTACAGGTGGGAGAGACAGCCAGATAATGCCAAGGGTCTTATATGCCGTACTGAGTGTCAAGATTTTATTTGGTGAGATAAATAGACAGAAGTCATTGATTCTCTTCATTTTAGCTACTTTGACCTAAAGTGGTTAAAGTCCCTTTGCCTTATTCCTGAGATCCTTAGTGTGATTTTTTAATTGTTTTAAAGATTATATTTGTTTATTTGCTTTTTTAAACATCATAAAGACAATGGAGTAATAGAACTGTGCTTGCATATATTTATCAATAAATGCTATTGGTATTATCATCAATGTCATGCTATTATTGTTTTCTCAGAAGATCTTTCCTCTATACCTTTCATATTAAATGTAAGACCACCATAAAGATCACCTAAGTGATCCAGAGGGAGGTAACAAACACTGGGAATTACCCTGTATGCTCTTCACTCCAGTCTCCTTGACCTGTATTTTATATTTTCCACAGAAACTCCTTCAGTCACATCCAAAAACCATCAATTATTAAAATAATGACTTCCAGAATCTGAGCTTCTACTTTGCTTATATCCTGCCAATTGCCCTGCCAGATCACTGGACATCACTTGTACAAATTGTCACTCCCCTAAAAGTGTTTACCCTTTAATCCTGAGAGATTTACTTTATGTTTAAAAATACTTTTATATTTTATACTGAAAGAGGAATGTACAGTTAACATTTCATGACAATGGCAAATGGATAAATATCGGTTTAAACCTTGGGTTAAATGGGAAGGGGACTCTCTTCACTTCACGCCACCTTGGGATGAAGGGCGTTTTTAGGATACTTAGTATATGAAAATGTAAGACTCTCTCGATTGTGCAGCTGGCCCAACAGCTTCAGTCACTGAGGAACTGAGATACATAGACTTATTATGTAATGTAGATGTAAGTGGTGCTTTATTTTTATTCCTTTGTTCTAGGAGGTGTTGTAAACTGAATCCTTAACTTCAGGGACTCATCGAGTGACTCAGCTAAGCCATACTTACCACTCATGTGGAATATTGACCAAATCTGATAGCAACACATACTGAGGTTATTTTCAGAGGCATACATGAGGTCAGAAAAATCCCCACAGCATGGTGCCATGGCTATGGAACAGACAGAAACCAGGCACTGTCTGAGATGTTCAGAATACAGCTCTTACTGTTAAGAGATCAATTCATACGATCAACAACAGTGAAGAAGTGAGAGTCGAAACTAGCTGAGTGGCAGCGGTAAAGGTCTGAGTCATTACACATATACTTAATCCTTTTCCCTTGAGGGTTTTGCTTGGATCAATTTATCTCAAAGTGGCATCTCATCCAATATTTGTAATTACCTGATTCTGCACAGATATCTTTCCTTATAGGAATACAAAGTTTTGAACAAATTACATGTTCTGCTTTAATAAGTACTTATTTAGTCCCTAAGCCATATCCAGCTCTTTTGCAATCCCAAGGACTGTAGCCCACCAGGCTCCTCTGTCCATGGATTTTCCAGGCAAGAATACTGGAGTGGCTTTCCTTCTTCACAGTATCTTCCCCACCCCGGGATCTAACCCATGTGTCTGTCCTATATTGCAGGTGGTTTCTTTACCACTGAGACATCTAGGAATCCTGGAATAAGGATAAGGGACATTGAACAACGTTCCCACGATCTCAAGACAAGTCTCTGTAATGGCAATCAACACTTTCAGGCTTCTCCTAGTAACTTTGTATCTCTGAATTTTGTATGTAAGAGATGTTTTCCAGGGCAGTTGAGAAACAACTAGAAGAGAGACACATGCTCAAGAGCTTGTTTTACAGTAAGAGACCACGGTCTAATTGATAACTGCGTCTACCTGTGGTGCAGTTAACAGGACTGAGGAACAGCTCACCAAGGATACCAGCAGAGGATGGACAAAGAGAAGGAGACCAAATGGACTTCTCCAGCTGTTAAAGGTAACTATCATTAAACTCGCAAAAGGATGACAAATATAATGATAGTAAAAAATAGTGTTAATTAGCCGGTAGTTAACTAAAATCATTGTATCCAGTACCATTACTTCATGACAAAAAGACAGAGAAACAATTGAAACAGTGACAGACTTTACTTTCTTGGGCTAAAAATCACTGCAGCAATTAAACTGAGACACTTTCTCCTTGGAAGAAAAGCTATGACCAACCTACATAGCATATGAAAAGCAGAGACGTTACTTTACCAACAAAGGTCCGTCTAGTCAAAGCTATGGCTTTTCCAGTATTCATGTATGGATGTGAGAGTTGGTCTACAAAGAAAGCTGAGCGCCCAAAAACTGATGCTTTTGAACTGTGGTGTTAGAGAAGACTCTTGAGAGTCCCTTGGACTGCAAGGAGAGCAAACCAGTCCATCCTAAAGGAAATCTGTCGTGAATATTCATTGGAAGGACTGATGCTGAAGATGAAGCTTCAATACTTTGGCCACCTTATGCAAAGAACTGACTCTGAAAAGACCCTGATGCTGGGAAAGGTTGAAGGTGGGAGAAGAAGGGGATGACAGAGGATGAGATGGTTGGATGGCATCACCAACTCTATGAATATGAATTTAAGCATGCTTGGGGAGCTGGTGATGGATAGGGAAGCCTGGCATGCTGCAGTCCATGGGTTCACAAAGTCAGACAAGACTGAGTAACTGAACTGAACTCAACATGGGTAAGATTGGCAGATTTGGATTATGCCAGAATGTCCTGAATACTAACAGAGATCCAGAATTCTGCTTGCAAAAATACATCCCACTCTGAATGGTCTTTGAGGTGGAAACATACAAAATAAGGCAAAGGAAGGCAAACAAAATTTGTTTCAAGCCTTAATTCCTTGTAAGGAATTTTGGTTGCCTCGACTGGGTAGTAGAACTATAAATAATTCAAGTTCATTTATGCATATATCTCAGGATATAGTTAATTTGCTGAGTGTTTTTGGACTAGCCTGTGGTTTCAAATTAAAGACCATTAAAGATACAACATATAGGACTGAATTCTAGGGAAATATAATCCAGAATTTCTAATATAGAGCCTAGGTAAGCCTCTGCTTTTCTTAAGCTCCCTGGTAATTTTGATTTCTAACTAATTTCGGCAACCAGTGCATAGACCCTTTAATCGAGTACAGAGATTCTATTTCCAACATAAATGGCCTAATCCACATAGCAGGACTCCTAATGGATGTTGTGTTCTTACTGTCCCTGTAACATATGTATCGCTGATATGAGCTGAGATATATGGGTGTGTGTCTGTGGTTTGCCCTGGAGGAAAGGCCATCTGTCAATCCACTGACTCCTCCCAGAGGACTTCTGTTTTGAACAACCCTTTATGCTAGGATCGATTAACAATGACAACAGCAATCAAAATACAAGGGGAATGTAGATACTGTAACTGAGGAATCCATTAAGACCACCGAGGCTTCAGAGGGAAGAAGTGATTTTCACTCGTGAGAAGAAATAAATGTTCATGTGCAGAAGAGATATTTTGCAATGTAGTTGAGAGAGGAATGGAAGCAGCATGGGAGAGATACAGACTCAGGAGCTTAGTTCATCGTGGGAGGCGATGATCCCTTAAATAAGCAGGGTGTGCTTTCAGAACTCGTAATGAATTTCACCTTTAGGCAGTTAACAGAACTGGGAATTAACTTACTTCGGGAAGGAGGTATCCTGTGAGTTCAGCCTTTAAAGATGGCATGTGTGAGAGAGAATGGAGTCTAAATTCTGTACTACAAATAGAGAGACTGCAGATGGTCAAATATCTTAATCCACAAAATAGAATTCAAGAATTTAAGCTTCCCAAGCATTTTCCATTAATTCTATCACTGTTAATATAAATTGCTCTTAAATGAGTTTTAAAATCAGAAATATTGAAGGGGAAAAAAAAATGTTCTTCTCTTGGTAGTGCAATATGGAAGGCTTTGGAAAATACGCAGATTGCACAGTATTAATTTACTTTCATTGTTCAAAAATTAACAATGTCTTTGTTACTCTCACTGTGCAATTCTTAAAAACAAAACGATGATGCAAGGCTTTCATGTTTACATTACTTGTCGTTGTTGTTCATTTACTAAGTTGTGTCCGAGTCTTTGCGACCTCATGAACTGCAGCACACCAGGCTTCCCCGTCCTTCACTAGCTCCCAGAATTTGCTCAGACTTATGTCTATTGAGTCAGTGATGCCATCCAACCATCTCATCCTGTCGCCCTCTTTTCCTCTTGCCCTTAATCTTCTCCAGCATCTAAATCCTTTATAAAATACCCACATACCTCACCTTCACCTTTGGACACATTTTCCATTTTTCAGGTCCTCTTTATAACACGTGCCCAGAAGTACTCTGCCCTTCATTGTTCCTCTCGCACATTTTGAAGAAACATGGTAAGTTTTCCTGAATGAAGATATGCAAAGAAAGCTCATTCATATCTTTGTTTAATGTTTAAAACAAAAGCAGACTTGACAATTCCCTTTGCAAAGAAGCGGCCCAGAAATCTTGGACCTTTCGTCTAGAAGGGTACTAAATTTCTCAAGTACAAAACTGAACACTGAATGAAGGGTCTGTATTCTCCCAGGAGTCTATTTCATTGCTCAGGAGCTACTGAAGAGCACCCTGTATCTGTCATGAATACCCTCACCATACAGTTCTAATGATTATATAAAACCTCTAAAAACCCCTAAGATTTTAGCTGTCATTCTATTTCTGCTCTCCAAACTAATTTGAGTCTTTCAAAGTTATCCCTCATACTTTATGAAGTCTCCCTTCTTCGCCTCATGTTCTCTGGAACGCTTTACCTCCATCATCTCTTTGTTCTTTATTTTATTTAATACTTAGTTTTCTATTCTCTCCCTTGCTGATTTTTTTTTAAACCTCTGCTTGACCAGCCAGAGATTAAATTCCAACTTAGTCCATCCTCCTTCCCATCTTTCTAGAACTTCAGTATAGACTGACTCTCTACAAGCCGTGGGGAAACCACGTCAGCCTGTGTTTCCTCCTCAGGTTGGTGTGGCCCGTGTTTCCACTGTGCGTGCTCAGGTGCTCAGTTTTGTCCAGTGCCATGGACTGTGGGCCTGCAGGCTCCTCTCTCCACGGGTTTTCCCAGGGAAGACTGCTGGAGTGGATTGCCATTTTCCTCTCCAGGGGATCATCCAGACTCGGGGACTGAACCCTCGTCTCTTGTGTCTCCCGTATTGGCAGGCAGGTTCTGTGTCAACTGCACCCCCTGGGGAGCCCACAACTTACGCCCTTTATGCAGTGCCCACCTGACTCACTTTCCCTTTTGGACGCGTTTCCGTTATCCAGGCCTTCTTCATAACACCTGCCCCAGAGTTCTTTGACCACTGCTCCTCCTGCAGTGTTTCGATTCCAACAGCTCTTGTATTTTACCAAACTCCGTAATTTCAGTGTTTCGTACCCTGTATGTATATAACTTTTTATCATTTGTGTGGCAGGTATTATCTTCCCCAATTATCAGACAGAAAAACTGAGGCTAGATGAGCTGATCCCAATTTTTAGGATAAGATGGAATAGGCAACATTCGGATTCAGGTGTTCTAACTTTAAGCCCTAAACATTTACTTTGATGCCAGAATATTGTATAAATATCATCCATTCAGGGTCTTATTTTCATTTTTATTAATTTCAAATTAGAATAAAAGTTATCTAGCAGAAGTTATCATGTCTTATACATATTCTAGAAAAGGAATACTAAATGAACAGCACATTTCCCACTACTTTCTTATTAACTGTTTAATTGAGTGGAATGGCAACCCACTCCATTATTCTTGCCTGGAGAGTTCTATGGACAGCAGAGCCTGGCGCGTCACAGTGCAGGGAGTTGCAGAGTCCGACATGACTGAAAGACTATCACTTACCATACACTAGCATTTCATCTTTCTTATATGATGCAGACTCTATTTCATCTCATTTTCCCCATATAAGTTTTGTTTCTATTCTTTAGCATACAAACATTTCCCCAAATATAATGAGCAAAGTAAATACTTTCTGCTTGGCTTAAAATGATGGCCTCTGAGCCAATCCTTCATGATAATTTCATCTGGAAAATCACTGGGAAGATGAGACCAGTAGATGGCTCTCTAATTCCTGAGTTACAGAGGAGAATGACACTAACACATTTGCCTACTGGAGAACAGATCTGATTCGATTGCACCAATGACAGGAATAAACTTCCTGTACACTTGCTGAAATGGGACACTTTCTGCTGTTTTGTCATGTCCCTTAAAATGCGAAAGCTATTCTTGACCCTCCTCATCCTTGACAAGTTCCAGAGATAGTTGAAGGCATCAGCACCGGCATGAAAGACAATTTGTTCAGCTCTGGATGGGACACTGGCTTCATCAACGCAGAGCAGGCTCTTTCCCAGGATTTCAGTCTACCAGGAGCTCTGGAACTAATAGCAAAAAATGGATACAGCTCTGTTGGTCAGGTGGCAGCCAGTTGCCTGTCACAGTGTGACATCTGATGTCACTGCGGAAATGTAGGACTTGTTTATTTTTACTAAGATGGAGATGTAAGGCAAGGGATTTAGGAACATGAGATATAGGGAGGAAAAAAGCAACAATATTTGAATTTCTCCTTAAAAGGGTAATGTCTACTCATTTTTCAGAGCTTCTCCCATGTCTGCTGATTTTTTTTTTTTTAAATAACCAGCTTAAGGTAATCAAAATGCCATAAAGGCTTATTAGGGGTGGTATATTTTATTCCCCTTCAATAGTGCTATGCTTTTTGTGTCTTGAAATGAAAAAGTTTGAATGCAAACAAAATAGTGTTTTTAAAGTATTGGCCAAACTATAGTGCAGTTCTAAAAAGAAAGGAAGAAAAGTCACTTCTCTGCATATGCAGGGATGTGTCTGTATAAACATGTTTGTGTACATACACGGTTCTAAGCCTTTACGGGCGATTTGTTCCCTGGTTCAGAGATCATTACAGCTCTATTACATGTGGTACATTCCGCCGCTCCTTTACGAAGTCAACTTTTGAAAAGCCTCTAAACAGTCCTGTTACTGCTGAGTCACTTCAGTTATGTCTGACTCTGTGCGACCCCATAGACAGCAGCCCACCAGGCTCCCCCGTCCCTGGGATTCTCCAGGCAAGAACACTGGAGTGGGTTGCCACTTCCTTCTCCAATGCGTGAAAGTGAAAAGTGAAAGTGAAGTCGCTCAGTCATGTCCGACCCTTAGCGACCTCATGGACTGCTGCCTACCAGGCTCCTCCACCCATGGGATTTTCCAGGCAAGAGTACTGGAGTGGGGTGCAATTGCCTTCTCCGCTAAACAGTCCTCCTCCTCCTCCTCCTCCTCCTCCTCCTCAAGTCGCTTCAGTCGTGTCCGACTCTGTGCGACCCATAGACGGCAGCCCGCCAGGGTCCCCCGTCCCTGGGATCCTCCAGGCAAGAACGCTGCAGTGGGTTGCCATTTCCTTCTCCAAAACAGTCCTAGCAGAAGATAAATACGTGTCCTGTCAGAACTTACTTCTTCATGTTTTGAGATGTGGTTCATTCCAATATCACTTCTCTCAATTAAGACAGAGGAAGCCCAAGGGGCTGTTTTTGGAAAAACCTGCAGAAACAGGTTAGGAATTCCTGAACCTGGTTTCTAATGGGCGGACTGTGAAACTTCTTAGCTTCCACGCTCACAGTTACTTTATGCAATGTTGAACGGCTCTGAACACATATGACTTGAATGAAAGTAGCATTATACATATTTGAGGTTTGGAGTGACACAGCCAACTAACCATCCATGCAGATAATTTCAGTGGCTGGGGCACAGCAGTGCTATTTAACATAGCTCACCAACCTCATAAGGTTTGAATATGATATGAATGATCACAATAAGCCATTCTCAATTGTTTCTGTGCAATTTGAGGTTCCTGAATATTCCAGATCTCTCTAGGATAAAGGAATCTGATCTGAAACAGGAATGGACACCACAGGATATCAAGAGTCTGCATGTTAACCAGAGCTCATGTAGCCTAGCCTCTCTTGCCTGAAATTCCAAAAGCCCACATCTTGGATTCAGCTTCTTTAACCACTGAGATTATGAGCATTGAAATCAGCCACTGTGTGTATCAATTTGTCAAATTTCAAATCCATGAAGTATGAAAATGAATAGTATTTATCTTTAAAAATTCATTATAAGCATCATAATTTTACAAAGCTTTTAACTCTTTGGAGGAAAGGACATTTCTATTTTCCTTCTTTTTATACTGCTACTTTTCACTATTTTATTTTTATCATTTTCATCGAAGTGAGTGGATAAGCCCAGACTCTCCAGTCTTCTTATTATTTATACAGCAGGGGATTTGATGAACACCCCTTGTGTTTCTGGAATACTCTGTGTCATGTAGATAAAGCAGACTTTTCTCAAGTTTAAACTGTTCTAGGGACTCAGGGTGGATAGAAAATACTCTAAATAGATGACAAAGTGGATTATTCTTTTTGACTTGGAGTATAAATGGGAAAGCAAGGAACTAAGGAGGGTGACAGGAAAGATAGAGTGAGAAAAAAATCTCATCTTTATTCATCTTCTATTTTTAGAACAACTTAAAATGAAAACAGTGCTTACGATTTGCTTACAATGCCCAACAATACTTTTAGTTACTCCCATTATTGAAAATTACACCACTTGTAGGAGCAGTTCTATCAGGTGATGCTGAGCTAGCATAACATCATTGGTGGAAATACCTTTCTACGTATCCTGGAACTGATGACTAAACCTGGAAGCCCAGGACATAGATCAGTCCATATCCTAAAGAGGGAGATGCCCAAAGTGAGGGTCTGGTATCTCCCTCGGGGTTAGTAAGCAAAGGCTCTGTGCCCTAACCTTCGCTCCATCCTTTGCCCTCCTAGAGCTGATAAGGTTGAGAATAGAGGGAATCTCTTATAAATCAACTATACTATCAATATTTCTTTTTAAGCTTGAGAAAATAATCGGGAGGTTTTCAGGTTTGAGAGGCACTGAGCTGAGGAATACTGGGGCTTCTCCTCTGACCCCTGCAGGCCACAGCTAAAGATCTCCGTGTCTGCGAGGGCGGTGTGCCTTATGCCTAGTGGCTTAGTCGTGCTCAGCTCTTTGCGACCCCCTGGACTGCAGCCCGCCAGGCGCCTCTGTCCGTGGGGATTCCCCAGGCAAGAATACTGGAGTGAGTGGCCATGCTCTCCTCCAGGGGGATCTTCCCAGCCCAGGGACTGAAGCCAGGTCTCCCGCACTGCAGGTAGATTCCTTACAGCTTGAGCCAGCAGGGAAGTCCATCCCTACTGAAGGCACCACCAAAAGAGCCACTTTACAGACAGGGAGGGTGCTCGCGAGTGTTATCCCCTTCCCGTAGTGCGCATCGCTTTTGGTAGTAAGCTTTTTTATTTTTTTCTGGAGCGAAGTGATCTAGGGAAGAGAGATCTTAGGAGGAGATGCCTGATCACAGAGAGGGGGCCACAGTGAAAATTCCAGTGTTTTCACATTTTGTGCTGTCAAAACTGTCTGTGTATTCTATGTGACCCAACAGATACCGTAGAAGATAGTTTAGCCACTGACCTACCCATATGGTAACTCAGCTATATGGCTGGACTGACCACATCACCAAAATGCAACGAGTGATGCCGCTGAAAAACAGGAAGCTAGGGATAGGTGGGGTGAGGGGAACCCTGGTATAGAGTGTCACCCAAGCGCTTGCTTAAAAACATTCATTCTTGGGGTCCAAGGTGGAGCTGACATGAGATACAAACAGCAAGGCTGGAGATGCGCTTCTCTGTTGCCTGTGCTGGGTCTCCACGCTGCACACGGGCTTTCTCTGGCTGCAGTACCACGGGCTTCTCACTGCGGTTGTGGAGCAACTCATTGTCGTGGAGCATGAGCTCTAGGGTGTGTGGGCTTCACTATTAATCCGCGCAGGAGATGAGTTGCCCCGAGGCCTGGGGGCTCTTCCTAGAACAGGGATCGAAGTTGTGTATTGGCAGGTGAATTCTTTACCACTGAGCCACTTGGGAATCCTGAGATGTGAGTATTGAATTCAACTAGTCTCCATTCTTAGTACCTCAACACTATAGAGAAACTATGAGACTGGCCCAAGAAATCAATAACGATCCAAAAAAAAAAAAAAAA
>SJYX01021544.1:233800-315217 GCA_006410675.1 Oreotragus oreotragus | reverse complement strand
GGTATTCCCACCTCTTTCAGAATTTTCCACAGTTTATTGTGATCCACACAGTCAAAGGCTTTGGCATAGTCAATAAAGCAGAAATAGATGTTTTTCTGGAACTCTCTTGCTTTTTCCACGATCCAGCGGATGTTGGCAATAAAACAGTGAGTAGCGTATAAACATTTTAGGGCCAGATTTCTGCTATTTGCTAGTGGTTAAGCTAAGCTTTTTTAGCTTTGTTATGCCTTAGTTTCGTTAATTATGTAATGGATAATAACTATACCTAAATAATATATATATTATTATTATACTAATAATTATACCTACACCAATCAATCATAGGTAAATCAACCCTGAATCTTCACTGGAAGGACTGATGCTGAAGCTGAAGCTTCAATACTTTGGTCATCTGATATGAAGCCCCGACTCACTGGAAAAGAATCTGATGCAGAGGAACATTGAGAATAGGAGGAGAAAGGGACAACAGAAGACAAGATGGTTGGAGGTCATCACCAACTCAGTGGACATGAGCCTGAGCAAACTCTGGGAGATAGTGAAGGACAAGGAAGCCTGGTGTGCTGTAGTCCGTGGGGTTACAAAGTGTCAGACACGACTAAGCTACTGAACAATAACAATGAGGATGCTGTTAAGAGGAATAAAGGATTAGTATTTGTAAAGAATTTATAACTATACTTGGCACATAGGAAGAGCTACAAAAGTGCTTGCCAAACCATTAAATAATGCATTTAGCAAATATTTATTGAATGGCTAAATCGGTTACTTTGTAAAATAAGTACTCTTAAAAGAAGGAAATAAATTGTAGTATTCAGTCAATACACTTTGATAAAGCATAATTTTCTCTGATATAACCTAACTCTTTCAGCCACAAATACAGGCACAAGCCCCTCTGAGTTATGTTTGGTCCAGAGGGCTCTCCAAAGAAAATGAGCACTACCACAAAATGCTTATTGCTGTGACACACAAACTCTGGGAGATAGTGAAGGACAAGGAAGCCTGGTGTGCTGTAGTCCGTGGGGTTACAAAGTGTCAGACACGACTAAGCTACTGAACAATAACAATGAGGATGCTGTTAAGAGGAATAAAGGATTAGTATTTGTAAAGAATTTATAACTATACTTGGCACATAGGAAGAGCTACAAAAGTGCTTGCCAAACCATTAAATAATGCATTTAGCAAATATTTATTGAATGGCTAAATCGGTTACTTTGTAAAATAAGTACTCTTAAAAGAAGGAAATAAATTGTAGTATTCAGTCAATACACTTTGATAAAGCATAATTTTCTCTGATATAACCTAACTCTTTCAGCCACAAATACAGGCACAAGCCCCTCTGAGTTATGTTTGGTCCAGAGGGCTCTCCAAAGAAAATGAGCACTACCACAAAATGCTTATTGCTGTGACACACTTCTGAGCTTCTATGATTAAAACTGCAACACCAAAGTAGAATATCTCTGTTTGCATAAATTTCATAAATACATTCTCTGAGACCAGAGCATCATCCAAATACATTTCTTCACTGGGAATACTGTTTGTAGAGTAAATGACTTATGTTATCACTGTTGTTATTGTTATGGGCATTTATTCACTGTAGAGTGCAGTTTCACTGTTAAAAAAATAAGGTTCTCAACATAGTCACCAAACAAAAATTTTTCTCGTCTACATATTAAGCGAGCATTTTTAACTAGCTGATAATTATCTTCATTTTTTTCCCCTGGTTTCCTCTAAAGGTATTGTGGCTTAAAAATGTACTAAAACCACTGTCATTGATGTAAAGAATTTTAAATGCAAAAAAGCTATTTTACATCATGAAAAAAAGAAATGGTGAAGAGGAAGCCTCTGTTGGAAATTTAAGGGAAACTGATATAAGAAAGTATGTGAAACTAATCACATTGGCTTTTGGAGTACATGGCATTTTGGACTTGGATTCCAGTGTTATGAACTATGAGAACTTGGGCTCTGTTCTTTTATTTCACCATCTGTAAAATGGCAATGAAAACATCCACCATGTAGGAGTATTAAGGGGATTAAGAACTGCTTGGTGTAGGGACTGGCACATAGTCAAGGAGCATTCTTATTTTAGATAGCTATTAAATTAATCAAGACAGCCAATCACATGTTATAAGCCCCGTGAGGACAAGTACCATGTACCCCACCAAGCACACTGAGTACGCAATAAAATAATCATTGATTGGCAGGCAGGGCAAACATCTGCTTCTAAAAAGATTACAGAATAAATCAGCTGCATGTATAGGTAGTTCATGAAACATTGAGCTGGCTTGAGCAGTATTACCACTGAAGTCTAGAACTGCTGAGCTTCAGTGTTATTCACTGGATAGAGACATTTGCCTTCATTTTGATCAACATTTCAGTATTAATTCGAGGTGACCTGGAAAGAAAGACAAAAAATGATGGATATAAATTTGTAACAGTATACAAATCATGATAGATGACAGTATCTTGAAAACTCTTCTTTGAATGTATTAACTAATAAAATCTGTTTTAATATTTGAGGCATTTCCCGAACTTCAGTTAGTATAAACAATTTTTTAATTATATAATTTGATTTTTTTCTTCTTTAAATAAATTTCATATCACGGAAGTCAGGACTGTTTTAGAAATCTCGAAATATGGTTTATTTGGAGTTGCATGAAGCTCAATGTGGTTGAGCAGAGGCCTGCTTTAATAGATGCCTCCTGTAGAGGAAAAGCTGTTTGTTTTATATAAAGGGAATATATCTGCTATTTTCTGCCCTATCCATTTGCAGAGCTGGACATAACTTGAACATAATGTATGTTTCCATTTTTATTCTCTAACAAGCTGTTGTACCAGAGAGTGAGTCACGGTAAGAAGGCCTGGCTTACCCTGAAGGAACATTATGTAGAAATCTAGAAGGCTTAGACTGAGGATATGAAATGGCCAGTTGTGAAAAAAAGTTCTCTTATTTATACATTTTTTACTTTGTTAAAATTATGCAAAGTAACATTTATAAATCTTTGATTGTGACGAAATGCAGGAGTGTAACTGAATACAGGTATCACATATTACCATAGTTTTCTCTTTCTGGTTATTTCTTGGGAGATTATAATGCTGGGAATAAAGCTGGGAAATGTGGCCTTCTATGATACTCCATCTTATTAACTCTTTTTGGATCTCACTCAGAATTAAATCCATATTATTATTTATTTAATTTTAGAAAAGCAAGCTAAACAGTGCTTCACAGTACATTGTATTGGTCTATTTACTCATCTTTTCAATGTTTCACTTTCTTCAACATATCAGAGTGCAGCCTGCCCATCATTAGAAGCTCTATTCGGTTTGACTGCTATTTAAACAATGTTAAGCAATAAACTGTGAGTTTAGAGAAAAATGGTAATCGGTACAGACTGCAAATATTTAAACTGAAAATTAGACTTCAGAACCACTGATCAGTATCTCTGAGAACTGTATCTGAGAAGTTTATTGATAAAAATTGTGGTAGAAATTTTGAAGAAAGAAATTTTCATATAAATCTTACAAATTATAAACATCAATTTAACAATACGAAAAATAAGCAGCTTGATGAAAAAAAAAAAAATTGAGCAAAAGGCCTGAACAGAGATTGCAGCAAAGATGTACAGATTGTCAAGCAAGCTTATGAAAGTATGCACAATATCATATGGGAATTTTCATCAAGGACACGCAAATTAAAAGAAAAAAAAAAAACAATGAGATGCCACTACACACCAATTAGAACAGCTGGAATTTGGAACATTGCCACCACCAAGTGCTGGTGGGTGCAGAGCAACGAGAATGATCAGTCATTGCTGGTGGCAATTCAAAATGGTATAGCTGCTTTGGAAGCCATTTCAGTGACTTCTTACGAAACCAAACATCCTCTTACCATTCTGCTGCTAAGTCGCTTCAGTCGTGTCCGACTCTGTGCGACGCCATAGATGGCAGCCCACCAGTGATCCCGTAATAAGCCTCTTTAGCATTTATCTAAACAAGCTGAAAACTTATGTTCACACACACACCTGATATAAATGAATGTTTATGTCCTCTTTATTCATAACTGTCCAAACTTGAAAACAGCTAAGATGCCCTTTCGCAGGTGAAGGGATAAATTAATAATGGTACAAAGTGAAAGGAGCCAATCTGAGAAGGCTGTGTACTGTATGAATTCAAGTATAAGCTGTATTGGAAAAGGGAAAACTATGGAGACAGTAAAGGGATCAGCAGTTGCGAGGGGTTGGAGATGAGGGCAGGATGAACAGGTGGGACATGCAGAGTTTGGGGGCCAATGAAACTGCTTTGTATGATGCTACAATGATGGATACATGTAATTAAATAGTTTTCAAAATCTATAACATATATAGAACCAAGAGTGATACCTAATGTAAACGACGGAGTTTGGGTGATTATGACCTGTTACTGGAAGGTTCATCTATTACAACAGTGTACCGCTCTGATAAGAGATGTTGATATCAGGAAAGACTGTCATTGTGTGGAAGTAGGAAGCATATGGAAAATCTCTGCACCTTCCACACTTTTCTTTGTGAACCTAGAACTGTTCTAAAAATAGTCTACCTGAGAAAATTATTGAGGCTCAATTTAAAATAACTTATAGAAGAGACAAGGAAAATTCTGAACATTTCACTAGATGTTTGAGGCTCTTAAAGCTCTTGCAAATATTTGTAATAATCTTTTAAGTCTGCCTAATCAATGTAATTTAAATATTTCATTCACATCCTGATTTATTCACCAAATATTTATTGATACCTGTCTGTGATGAATCAAGAGATTGTGTCTGCCCTAACTGACAGTGCTGGGGGAGAAACATACCATTAAATAATCATAAAGGAGTGTCACCAGATTGATTTTAAATGCATATATCATTATGAAGGCATAATGGAGAAATATGCACATCTTCCATAATCGAGAAGTCAGGGGATTTTATCTGGAGGCTGTGACACAGGTGGATTGTGACTCATAAGATGCAACAGCCACTGAAAAGATATGACAATCTTACTTCTGAGGGAGGGACTCTTAGGTAACAGAAGCCCTTGGTTTGGCTCTGTATTTTTTAGCGCAGATTTAATGTGTTTGTGTGTCTCATTTCTAGAATAATCCTTCACAAAAGCAGTGATGAAGCCAGAAATGAGAAATGAAGTGAGAAACTTTTGTAAATTCTCTACTGCACAACCAGGCAAGAGAGACCGAGTGACTTGGTCTCTTTTAGTAGTTTTAATTGGGAGAAGGCAATGGCAGCCCACTCCAGTGCTCTTGCTTGGAAAATCCCACGGACAGAGGAGCCTGGTGGGCTGCAGTCCATGGGGTCGCGAAGAGTCAGACGCGACTTCCCTTTCACTTTTCACTGTCAGGCATTGGAGAAGGAAATGGCAACACACTCCAGTGTTCTTGCCTGGAGAATCTCAGGGACCAGGGAGTCTGGTGGGCTGCTGTCTGTAGGGTCTCACAGAGTCAGACACGACTGAAGCAACTTAGCAGCAGCAGTGGTTTTAACTGGACTTAGGCTTTTTACAGAAGCATATGGAGGCAACCATTCATAGACACAGAGCTTGCAAAGCATTTAGAATACTTATATTAAAATCACCTAAACACAGATACTGCTTCTTGGACCAATGTCTAGTTTGAACTTCATAGAAACACTCAATGAATAATCATCCAAAGTGGGGAAGGTCCAGATGGTGGCTTAGAACTTCCTTTGAACTCTGGAAGGGGTGCCTTAGAAATATCCAAGTTATCTTTTCCAACATTTGAATTGGGTTACTTATATTACTATGAGTGACGTGGCTAAGGTGGGATTGGGGAATAGCATTGTGTTCTACTTGCCCAGATGCCATGCTTAACCCAAATATTCTCCTTCACTTCTGTAATATCTAGACCCTAGATGTCCTTTAAAATATTCACACCTAATATCAATAACGTCAGATATGTAGATGACACCATCCTTATGGCAGAAAGTGAAGAAGAACTAAAGAGCCTCTTGATGAAAGTGAAAGAGGAGAGTGAAAAAGTTGGCTTAAAGCTCAACTTTCAGAAAACTAAGATCATGGCATCTGGTCCCATCACTTCATGGGAAGTAGATGTGGAAATAGTGGAAACAGTGGTTGACTTTATTTTTCTGGGCTCCAAAATCACTGCAGATCATGATTGCAGCCATGAAATTAAAAGACACTTACTTCTTGAAAGAAAAGTTATGACCAACCTGGATAGCATATTCAAAAGCAGAGATGTTACTTTGCCAACAGAGGTCTGTCTAGTCAAGGCTATGGTTTTTCCAGTAGTCATGTATGGATGTGAGAGTGAAGGATTGATGGGCTGTGAAGAAAGCTGAGTACCGAAGAATTGATACTTTTGAACTGTGGTGTTGGAAAAGACTCTTTAAAAAAATTTTTTTTTAATATAAATGTATTTATTTTATTTGGAGGTTAATTACTTTAAAATATTATATTGGTTTTGCCATACATCAACATGAATCCGCCACAGGTATATACGTGTTCCCCATCCTGAACCCCCCTCCCCCCTCCCTCCCTTGGACTGCAAGGAGATCCAACCAGTCCATCCTAAAGGAGATCAGTCCTGGGTGTTCACTGGTAGGACTGATGCTGAAGCTGAAACTCCAATACTTTGGCCACCTGATGCAAAGAGCTGAGTCATTTGAAAAGACCTTGATGCTAGGAAAGATTTAGAGCAGAAGGAGTAGGGGACGACAGTGTCACTGACTCAATGGGCATGAGTTTGGGTGAACTCTGGGAGTTGGTGATGGACAGGGAGGCCTGGCGGGCATGGGGTTGCAAAGAGTTGGACACGACTCAGTGACTGAACTGAACTGAACATTGATCAATCCTGAATATTCATTGGAAGGACTGATGTTGAATCTGAAACTCCAATACTTTGGCCACTTGATGTGAAGAAGTGACTCATTTGAAAAGACCCTGATGCTGGGGAGATTGAGTGCAGGAGAGGAAGGGGATGACAGAGGATGAGATGGTTGGATGGCATCACTGACTCCATGGACATGAGTTTGATTTGGTGATGGTCAGGGAAGCCTGGCGTGCTGCGGTCCATGAGGTTGAAAAGTGCCGGACACGACTGAGCGACTGAACTGAGCTAAACACTGACATCTTCACTTCTCCCAAATCTTCTCTTTTCTCTGAGACATACCTCATTCGCTGATGCTAGGGAAACTGAACTTTCTCATAGCAAGTCTGACCCTTTATGAGTAATATATAAAAGAAGAACTTTCTGGTTTATTTGATTTCATTTGATTTTTAGTTCTTGTGAAATATGGAAACATTCTCTTCTCCACTCCGTTATTTCCATCTTTTATGTGTGTAGCCATAAGTGTTTGGAGTATAATAGAAAATGGCAGATAAATATGCTATTATAAAAGTTTTGCATAATTAGTTTAAGTATAATGCATTCTCTTTTGAAAATGTCCATACTTAGTGTAAGTGCATCATGCTGCCAGGATACTTTTTCCCCTCCCCTCTGGGGTTGCAGTTCTGTTTTGCATCTCATCTCAGACACCTAATTGGTTGTAGCAGGTATATTATAGTGGTCTCACAGCCCACATCACCCAAATCTTCTTTAAACATCATTTCAGCAAAGTAAACCCAGGAAATTCTGTTCACCTTACTTAAATGCTTGTAACTTTAGTATTTTTACAATTCTTTCAGGCTCAGCACAGATGGGATTTTTCAAATGAAAACCAGATGAATGTAAACAGCAGTCTCACCATCAAAACCTAAAGGTAGAAAGACGCAGGCCCTGCTCTGTGCTGTAACAAGATCCACGTCTGCAATGAAAGTATGTTTCCAATAACTGTGCAGTTACCTTTCATTAGAGACTCAAATCAGCATTTTATTTTTCCTTTTATAATTTGACATGGTAAAAGGAGAAGTGGGCTTTCAAATCTCTAATCCGCGTCAACCAGAGATGAAAGTTTTTAGCACCCTGCCTCTGTGGGGGTATTTAGATTTGTAGTTCATTTTACAAATCCTGTTTAACATATAATTAAATAATAATGTAAATACGTGACATAATCTCCCCTGGCTACAAACTTTCACTGACCCTGGTGATTTCCTTCCCTTGGGGATTTAAATTTGATTTCGATTGCTCTCCTTTGCTGAAACCTGTAGTCACGCCTCTTCAGTTGCCATCTGCCAAATAGTCATTTAATGTGTATCCTCTTTAAAATTTATTTGCAATAATTCTCATTAGAGCAAAAAGAGTCCTTGGTTAGAAAGGAGGCATCTTAACTCTGTTGTCAGTTTATTTTGGATTTTTATTTTAACTGTATATACACCTAGATCTTCTACAAAGCAGCCTCCAAAATCAGTGGACTTCAAAATTATTTGAGAAGCTTTAGAGCTTTGGAATTCCTTCCCCAGCTGATCCTTTTAGCTGATCCAGAATTGGGACGTAGGCATTTGCAGTTTAAAAATATTCCTTTTTCTAATATGCAGCCCCAGGTTTAGAATCACTGACCTAGGACCTGAACTCTCCATTCTGAAAGGGCTTTGTTCTTGTGTAGGCAATTTGTGGGACTTTCTTATATTTGTAGCAAAGTATAGAAATTAGTCAGGACTGGAAGGAGAGTGAATTCTCTTTTAGACACACACATAGGTCTCCAAGGAAGTCCTCAGAAGTAATAAATAACTTTAATCTCGTATGCTGATTCTAATGAAGGACATGTGAAATGAAGACATATTTGCTCTAAAATTACAGTGCCTTTATTTCATCTCTCATCAGCATTTGGTACAAACTTTCTGAAAATCAGAGGCTTGTTTGCCTTGATACTGTTAATCTCATACAATGGTACAGTTCAAGCTTTGACATGGCAAATATTTAAAAACAATAAAGTTATGGGTTAAGCTAGTGAACACCTACAGAGTGGATAATCTCTGTGGAGATCTCTATAGTTCTCTTTCAGATGTTCTTCCTTCTCACTGTACATGGAGAAATAAATGACTGAGTTCTGAATCAGTTAGCCAGGCAAGATTAACACGGATGGTACAGATATTGTTTTACATCATTTCAGAACATTTAAGCAGAAAGAAAACATGGTTCCTAAATCTAGAAATAGTGTTACACATCCTTGGGTTTTCTTCAATAGTTATTATTTTTCTCAATGGTCTTTCACTCTAATAGTAGAAAAAGACTGTATTCTTCATGATAGAAAGTCATGTTATATTATTAGTAAGATGGCTAAATTTTTTTTACTACAATTAAGAGTTTTTTAATTAATACAGATGCTAAAATTTTCAGGAACAATACATAGAAAAATTAGAAATAGTGTATTTTTTTATTTTTCTAAGATCCCGATAAAATAATATGCAACTAAATATTGTTGTTGTTGTCTAGTTGCTAAGTTGTGTCCACCACTTTTGCGACCCCATGGACTGTAGCCCACCAGGTTCCTCTGTCCTTGGGATTCTCCAGGCAAGAATACTGACTGAGTTGCCATTTCCTTCTCCAGGGGATCTTCCCAACCCAGGGATTGAACCCATGTTTCCCATCAATACAATTGAATCCATTGTATTGCATGCAAATTCTTTAATGCTGAGACACTGGGGAAGACAAACTAAATATTGCATTTTGTAGTTCTAGTAAGAAATTCTTCAAAATGAGTTCCCTTTCTCTTTTCCCCGTATTATGTTTTTACCTTAAATTTAAAAAAAAGCAAATTAATACATACATTTAGTTTGGAGGGCTTTAATATCTTTTATTTTAAAGGGAACTTGAAAAGAGCAAAGAGGTATTTGCTGTATAAAGTCAGATGTAGGAAACTTGTGCCTGTGAGTGCTAGAGTTCCCACGAATAACTTTGATACAAATACGAGGCTAAGAAGTTCAGATATGTTCTAGGGAAACAGTAAGTATGATTGAAAGAGAAATTAACAGTTAGAAGTAAACTATGGGAGTATAATGTGTTTAATGTGCCATGACTAAAGGACTGACTGCTGAAGAGAGTTGAAGCCAATGGAAAGGTCTAAACAACCTAGAGGAGAAAATACAACTTCACCGTGAAAGGGTCCCTGGTGGAGCTTGATTGTTAAAGTCATCATAGGGTCATGCTGGAAAACAGAAAACATGTCAAGAAAAGTCTCTGAGAATGAAAAGGAAGTGAAATAAGAGGACATTTGGAAAAATTACAGCTGTAATCTCCTCTTAGGTTTCAGAAGAAATCATTCATAGAACATGCGTTTCTACCAAGGAGAAAATGCTCAGGGGTCAAGGACATAAGATTTAGGGCTAGAGATCCCAAGTGTGAATTCTTGATCTATCATTTACTGTATAACGTAAGACATGTTACATTCTTGCTTATAAAGTTGCATTTACAATATATTGTTTTCATAGGTGTTATGGTAACAAAAGACTATTAGTCTATCTAGGTGGAACCTTATAACACAAAACGAGACTCTGGATTTTGATAAGATTCCCAAGTTGACTTGAAATTCCTGTGCACATTCAATTTGGACATGCACTGGTCCAAAGAAGGTGGGGACTGTAGTGGGAGACACCGTAATCTTGGAAACAGTCAACTTTAATTTAGACTGATAATGCTTGAGCAAAATGCCTATAATCTCTGACTCTTCTCTCTTCTCATCTATAAATCTGTGAGAGGAAACCATTTTGGAGGTTCCCTCAAGTGTGTGTGTGTGTGTGTGTGATTTGTACAACAGTCAATCACAAGGGACATTTCAAATTAATTTTTACTGATAGGAATTAACTTCTCTGGCTTGATGGCATCACCGACTGGACGGACATGAGTTTGGGTAAACTCCGGGAGTTGGTGATGGACAGGGAGGCCTGACGTGCTGTGATTCATGGTGTAGCAAAGAGTCAGACATGACTGAGTGACTGAACTGAACTGAACTGAGTAATTCATGTGTCACTATAAATGTATTTAGAACATTTCTACAGTATTAGTCAATTCTCTTGCCATGCTTCCTCTGAAAGGCGAAGAGGTGGAAATTGCCTTTACCCAACAGCTTATATGCACATGTTCCATAAAATGTGAGTTGTGTGAAGTGCCGTTGATCAAAAGTATGATAGCAGGAAAAGAAAAAAAAAAAATGCCTGAGAGCTTTTGAAGTGGGCTGTGTTTGAATTGTCCTTAAGCTTTGGGGGAAAAAAAAAATCTACTGAGTAGCAACAGAACTTACAAAATCCTAGGATAACTGAACATTCTAATTTCAACTATTTTCTTCTCGGATATCATTTTTTAAAATTCTCATTCTTTTTCTATCCTAGATTCCTTTAAGTTTGCAATGAATTCATGTTTTATAATTATAAACAGGACCTTGTCCTTCACAATAACTGCCAGCCATGTGTACGTAGTGGCATAAAGGAAACAAGGCATTTATCAGCTAACCTCATATTGCCGGAGACTGGCCAAGCACACACATGGCAGCTGGGTGTGTGGTCTGTGTAGGCACATTCAGAGAATGTGCTGTTGCTGGAAAAATCTAAAACTGAGATAAGGAAATGAGACATTATGGAAGCTTTTCTTAAGAATCCAGTTTGGTTTAAATAAGTTCTGAGACTATACCAGATAGGTAGATTGCACAGATGCACTGTCTCATCAAGAAGTGTTCCCTAGACCACAACACCCAGTCGATAACGGTGACAAGTTGAATTGAGCTTGCTCCTGCTTCATCCAGGGTTCATTTCTTTTCAGCCCAGGCCCACTTCTCATTTGTAATCCAGCCTCTGGTTTCCATTAGCTGTCTGATATGACCTAAGGGGTGACGCTTACTCCTTGGAAGAAAAGTTATGACCAAGCTAGATAGCATATTCAAAAGCAGAGACATTACTTAGGGAGTTGGTGATGGACAGGGAGGCCTGGTGTGCTGCGATTCTTGGGGTCTCAAAGAGTCGGACATGACTGAGTGACTGAACTGAACTGAACTGAAGGGATCTGAACACAGAGTCTGATTTGTATTACTAATCTTTATGTTTTCCATTTTGTTCTGGGTATCCCTAACCAAACCAAGCTAACTTTCATTCAGACTAGCTACAGATTTCCAACCACTCAAAATATGGGTATTCAGACAATTCTGAGACAGCATATTGAGGAATAATTTTCATACTATACTAAAGTTTACTTGAGTAAAGTGCATAATTCAGTGATAACCCAGTATATGTACAGAGTTGTCCAATCATCATATAATATAATTGTAGAACATTTTCATTTCCCCCAAGTAGCCTTGTACCTGTTAGCAATCACTTCCCACACCATCTCCTCACAGACCTAATGTACCTTGTGTACAGAAAGCACTCTAGATGACCACCAGTGTACCTGCTGTCTCTATAGATTTGCTGATAATTTTTGAATAATGATTTAACCAGTCCAGAAAAGGCTTCATTTTTCTCTGCAAATCTCTAGACACATGATCTCTAACTTCTCCATCTAAAGTTATTTACTTTGCATTAGGGTTTGAAATGTTAACAACTAGACATTTATTTTGCAGTATATTTCTCAAAGTCCAATTAGTCATTCTCAAATTATATAGACTCACTGAATTTTGTTCTCTGATGAATTTCCTTCTATCTTTTATCAAGAAGGGAAGCGACACATTAGCAGAATCAAGAGCGCATGAAATATTGATGACTTCGCTTTCTCTAACCTCTGAAAGTATTTTGTTTTTAATCCTGTGCATCTCTGAGACTGAAAGGAAATGAAGAGCCAGTCTTGTTCTTTTTTTCCCCCCTCTTATTTAAAAACTGTTTTATTTATTTGAAAGAATGTGTATAGGTAATATAGCATAAAATATAAATACTAATGATAAAATGAATAGGTAGCTATGATCAACCAGAGAGCTATCATCAACTTGAAGAAAACAGAACATTACCTAAAATGCTGGCATCTCCTGTGTGCACGTCCTGGTTCCTAAATCACCCTTTCCTTTTTATATAAGTAATTTTGAATGCTTGTGAACATCATATAAATTGGATCATACTGCGTATATGTACTCTTCTACAAGTCATCTATTTCTTCTTCAACATTACACTTGACAAAGGACCTGTCAACCTTCGATTTTAATGGGCCAGGTTCATCTGTTATATTGTAGGACTAGGATTGGTCACTAAGGAGATATCCTTCTCTAGTCACACAGCTTTCCAACCTTGCAGATTATAATTACATATTTATCTTTTTGCTTGCCACAGGTGGGAATGGCAGTGACATAGAACTATATCATTTCAACAGTTTAAATGATCACAGCTCATGACTTGAGTACCAGAACAATTTAGAATGATTGTGTGCATGCATACTCAGTCATTTCAGTCGTGTCTGACTCTTTGCAACCCCAGGGACTGTAGCCCTGCAGGCTCCTCTGTCCATAGGATTCTCCAGGCAAGAACACTGCAGTGGGCTGCCGTGCCCTCCTCCAGGGGGTCTTCCTGACCCAGGGGGCAAACTCGCCTCTTGTGAGTCTCCTGCTTCAGCCGACAGGTGTTTTTACAACTAGTGCCACCTGGGAAGCCCTTGGAATGATTACTTTGACTCTAATAATGAATAAAACTTTATTGTGTGCTCACTGTTGTATGCACAAAGACATGTGGGGGTTATTTGATGAAAAATAATAGAAACTAATTGAAGCAAATAGGGGATGATTTATCAAAAAGATAGAGATTGACTAGTAGAAATGATGGATAAAGTAACAAAACACATCTTGGAGTGGGCAGACGCAAGGGCAACCTTGGAAGTCCCGAAGTGAGAGATTAATGGAGGGTACCTTTAGGGTGCAGTCATCATTCATGTCAGTGTATGGCAAACCCAATGCAGTATTGTAAAGTAAACATAAAATAAAATAACAAAAAATTTCAAAACAGTCTGTGTAGTATCTGCGAATGCGTCAAGTTCCAGGGATAGAGCACCTGATTAGTCTAGCTTGGGTCACATTCCCAACTCTCAGTTAGAGCTGGTTGAAGCACTTAGATTGACTACTTCGAAGACTATATTCAAAGACAGGCGATGACAACACTGAAAGCAAAAACAAAATGCTGTAACTGGAATTAGAGGATGTGAATATCAGACAGTTAATAACCTACACACTATTTGCTTTGTCAATGTTCACATATTATTTACTCTGATTTGGGCACTGTTCCAATCACTTTACAGCTAGTTACTCATTAAAGCCTCATAATAATCTTAAGTGGAAGATACGATGATCATCAAACCATTCACGGGGTTCTCAAGTTAAGAATACTGTAAGTGGTTTGCCTCTCCTCCAGGGAACTGCCTTTTGTCAGAACTCTCCACCATGACCTGTCCATCTTGGGCCGCCCTACACGGCATGGCTCATAGTTTCATTGAGTTAGACAAGGCTGTGATCCATGTGATAATTCTCCAGGCCAGAATACTGGAGTCCACAGTCTTTCCCTTCTCCAGGGGATCTTCCCAACCCAGGGATTGAACACAGGACTCCTGCACTGCAGGCATATTCCTTACCAGCTGAGCCACAAAAGAAGCCCAAGAATACTGGAGGGGGTAGCCTAGCCCTTCTCCAGTGGATCTTCCGACCAAGAAATTGAACTGGGGTCTCCTGCATTGCAGGTGATTCTTTACCAGCTGAGCTATCAGGAGAGCCCTGTGATCAGCTTTAATTCATGGCAAATTGATGGGGAAACAATGGAAACAATGACAGATTTTATTTCCTTGAGCTCCAAAGTCACTGCAGAGAGTGACTGCAGTTATGAAAGTAAAGATGCTTGCTCCTTGGAAGAAAAGCTATGACAAACCTAGACAGTATATTAAAAAGCAGAGACATCACATGGCCTACAAAGGTTAGTATAGTCAAAGATATGGTTTTTCCAGTAGTCAGGTATGGATTTGAGAGTTGGACCATAAAGAATACTGAACACTGAAGAACTGATGCTTTTGAATTGTGGTGTTGGAGAAGACTCTTGAGAGTCCCTTGGACTGCAAGGAGATCCAACCAATCCATCCTAAAGGAAATCAGTCCTGAATATTCATTGGATGGACTGATCCTGAAGCTGAAACTCCAATACTCTGGCCTCCTGATGTGAAGAACTGACTCATTTGAAAAGACCCTGATTCTGGGAAAGATTGAAGGCAGGAGAAGAAGGGGATGACAGAGGATGAGAGGGTTGGATGGCATCACTGACTCGATGGACATGAGTTTGAGCAAGCTCTGTGAGATGGTGAAGGACAGGGAAGCCTGGCATGCTGCAGTGCATGGGGCTGTAAAGAGTTAAACACAACTGAGTGACTGAACAACTGTGATAATCAACATGATTTTATAGGTCCAGGATTGTGAAATAACTTCTCTCAACTTACACAGCTGATGAGAGAACAAAGTCAGATTTGAACACAGTGTATCTCCGAAAGCCCTGCTCTTAATATAACTATGCTACCTCTTCCAAAGCATAATGATTTGTGTACATTTCATTGCTTTTCATAGAAACACTGTAAGATGAACACGTATTTTAGAAATAAGAACATTTAGGGAACTTAGTATTTGGCTAAGACAGCATGATTCCAACACCCACATGTTTTTCAATATACTGCCTTTTCTTGCTTTTTGTATAGCAGTGGGTATTCACATTGTATTAATGACTTAAATCATCTGCAAAATTCCTAAAGCTGACTTCATATTTCTTTGCTGTATTTTTCCCTAAAAAAATTTTGAAGGCTGTCTTTTCCTTTTATTAATACAACTGTGTGCATTTCTTTCAATAAGAAGAAAAATATCAAATCTTTCAGGATGACTGTGTGAAAAAGACAGACTGTTAAAGCTGAATCAAGACACCATTTGTGCCTCATGTCTCCTTTTCCGGATTTTCCTGTGCTTCTAAAAAGTAGCATTTCTGTCGTTCTGAGCATGCTAGGGTTTCATTCCCAACCTGATTAGCCAAATCACGGGTGGATCCAAGACCTCTGGAGTGGCCAGTCTGTCCAAGATCTGAGAGAGTTTCTTCTTTTCCTGTGTGAATGAAAATGTGTTGTTTCTGTTCAGTCACTAAGTCAGGTCCAACTCTTTGTGACCCCATGGACTGCAGCATGCCAGGCTCCTCTGTCTTCCGCTATCTCCTGGAGTTTCCTCAAACTCATGTCCATTGAGCCAGAATGCAAAGAGAATAGGCCAATTTTGCATTTTGTTTATATCACATAAGTTTAAAGTCTCAGTGCAGACATTAAGTCCTTTTCTGAATATTTTCGGCCTCCAGGCATCTTTTTTTAGGACTTTTTCCTTCAAAACAAATTGTATCTTAAACTAACACAACAGTGCAGGATTTGGGGAGAGGATTTCAATATCTTCTGCTTTTGGTCAGATTTAGTTCACGGAGCAAAAACCTAACTGATGGCCGCTGCTCTCAGCGCCCGTTCTTAGCAGGTGTGGCCTCCTGTCCAGCAAGAAGATGAAACAGCTGCACTGACCATTCATTCCTCAGGGACTGAAATGACATGTGACAGGTGCAGTGGCGTCCCAAGGAGAGACAGACAAGGCTCTGGATAAATCCAGGGACCCTGGCTTCACGACTTCTCTTCTCCCTCCAACTAAGCTGATACTGCACAGTGATGCAGCGCAGGCGCAGAAGAGAAGCTGCCTGAGTCCAGATTCGGGTTCCAGCACACTCCAGCTGGGTGGCCCGGGGCAGGTCAACTATCTCTCTGGGCTTAGGTGCCCCCACAGGGTTGCTGTGAGGGTTAGATGAGACCATCCACGCTATAATCAGAAAGTAATTGCTGTACCAGACATCACTAGAGTCTCAGTGGGAAAGGTGAAAGAATCAGCAAGATTCAGTGTGCAGCAACTCCTGGAAATATGCAGTTTAATGTTCATATGCTGAACTGACTTTCTTCACAAATAAAGCACTATTTAAAAGTTGCTGAAAAGTATCTGTAGAACAACTAATGCCATTTCTCTTGGTGTCATCAGCAGAGACCCTTTGATCTAGAGGTCTGGTGAAAGCGGCAGGTAATAGGATGAAAATAAAATGCAAGGTATGGCCCAATAAACAGATGGAGTGCCAGCATTAAATATACTCTTAACTTTCTTTTGGGTTTCCCTGGTAGCTCAGAAGCAAAGAATCTGCCTGGAATGCAGCAGATGCAGGTTCGATCACTGGACTGGGAAGATCTTCTGGAGAAAAAAAAATGGCAACCCACTCCGGTCTTCTTGCCTGGTAAAGCCCATGGGCAGAGGAGCCTGACAGGCTACGGTCCAGGGGGTCGGAAGATAATTGGACACTACTTATGAACTGAACAATAACATCACCCTTTCAGCTGTGGCCCTGTCACGGCTGAATTCCTCTCAGTGGAATCAAGCTAGATATGTGTGAAGTAGAGGGGAAATAGGATGGCTATCGGTTCAGTTCAGTTCAGCTCAGTTGCACAGCCGTATCCAACTCTTTGCGACCCCATGAATCGCAGCACGCCAGGCCTGTCTGTCCATCACCAACTCCCGGAGTTCACTCAGACTCACATCCATCGAGTCGGTGATGCCATCCAATCAACATGATTTTATAGGTCCAGGATTGTGAAATAACTTCTCTCAACTTACACAGCTGATGAGAGAACAAAGTCAGATTTGAACACAGTGTATCTCCGAAAGCCCTGCTCTTAATATAACTATGCTACCTCTTCCAAAGCATAATGATTTGTGTACATTTCATTGCTTTTCATAGAAACACTGTAAGATGAACACGTATTTTAGAAATAAGAACATTTAGGGAACTTAGTATTTGGCTAAGACAGCATGATTCCAACACCCACATGTTTTTCAATATACTGCCTTTTCTTGCTTTTTGTATAGCAGTGGGTATTCACATTGTATTAATGACTTAAATCATCTGCAAAATTCCTAAAGCTGACTTCATATTTCTTTGCTGTATTTTTCCCTAAAAAAATTTTGAAGGCTGTCTTTTCCTTTTATTAATACAACTGTGTGCATTTCTTTCAATAAGAAGAAAAATATCAAATCTTTCAGGATGACTGTGTGAAAAAGACAGACTGTTAAAGCTGAATCAAGACACCATTTGTGCCTCATGTCTCCTTTTCCGGATTTTCCTGTGCTTCTAAAAAGTAGCATTTCTGTCGTTCTGAGCATGCTAGGGTTTCATTCCCAACCTGATTAGCCAAATCACGGGTGGATCCAAGACCTCTGGAGTGGCCAGTCTGTCCAAGATCTGAGAGAGTTTCTTCTTTTCCTGTGTGAATGAAAATGTGTTGTTTCTGTTCAGTCACTAAGTCAGGTCCGACTCTTTGTGACCCCATGGACTGCAGCATGCCAGGCTCCTCTGTCTTCCGCTATCTCCTGGAGTTTCCTCAAACTCATGTCCATTGAGCCAGAATGCAAAGAGAATAGGCCAATTTTGCATTTTGTTTATATCACATAAGTTTAAAGTCTCAGTGCAGACATTAAGTCCTTTTCTGAATATTTTCGGCCTCCAGGCATCTTTTTTTAGGACTTTTTCCTTCAAAACAAATTGTATCTTAAACTAACACAACAGTGCAGGATTTGGGGAGAGGATTTCAATATCTTCTGCTTTTGGTCAGATTTAGTTCACGGAGCAAAAACCTAACTGATGGCCGCTGCTCTCAGCGCCCGTTCTTAGCAGGTGTGGCCTCCTGTCCAGCAAGAAGATGAAACAGCTGCACTGACCATTCATTCCTCAGGGACTGAAATGACATGTGACAGGTGCAGTGGCGTCCCAAGGAGAGACAGACAAGGCTCTGGATAAATCCAGGGACCCTGGCTTCACGACTTCTCTTCTCCCTCCAACTAAGCTGATACTGCACAGTGATGCAGCGCAGGCGCAGAAGAGAAGCTGCCTGAGTCCAGATTCGGGTTCCAGCACACTCCAGCTGGGTGGCCCGGGGCAGGTCAACTATCTCTCTGGGCTTAGGTGCCCCCACAGGGTTGCTGTGAGGGTTAGATGAGACCATCCACGCTATAATCAGAAAGTAATTGCTGTACCAGACATCACTAGAGTCTCAGTGGGAAAGGTGAAAGAATCAGCAAGATTCAGTGTGCAGCAACTCCTGGAAATATGCAGTTTAATGTTCATATGCTGAACTGACTTTCTTCACAAATAAAGCACTATTTAAAAGTTGCTGAAAAGTATCTGTAGAACAACTAATGCCATTTCTCTTGGTGTCATCAGCAGAGACCCTTTGATCTAGAGGTCTGGTGAAAGCGGCAGGTAATAGGATGAAAATAAAATGCAAGGTATGGCCCAATAAACAGATGGAGTGCCAGCATTAAATATACTCTTAACTTTCTTTTGGGTTTCCCTGGTAGCTCAGAAGCAAAGAATCTGCCTGGAATGCAGCAGATGCAGGTTCGATCACTGGACTGGGAAGATCTTCTGGAGAAAAAAAAATGGCAACCCACTCCGGTCTTCTTGCCTGGTAAAGCCCATGGGCAGAGGAGCCTGACAGGCTACGGTCCAGGGGGTCGGAAGATAATTGGACACTACTTATGAACTGAACAATAACATCACCCTTTCAGCTGTGGCCCTGTCACGGCTGAATTCCTCTCAGTGGAATCAAGCTAGATATGTGTGAAGTAGAGGGGAAATAGGATGGCTATCGGTTCAGTTCAGTTCAGCTCAGTTGCACAGCCGTATCCAACTCTTTGCGACCCCATGAATCGCAGCACGCCAGGCCTGTCTGTCCATCACCAACTCCCGGAGTTCACTCAGACTCACATCCATCGAGTCGGTGATGCCATCCACCCATCTCATCCTCGGTCGTCCCCTTCTCCTCCTGCCCCCAGTCCCTCCCAGCATCAGAGTCTTTTCCAATGAGTCAACTTTTCGCACGAGGTGGCCAAAGTACTGGAGTTTCAGCTTTAGCATCAGTCCTTCCAAAGAGATGTCTATACCAGTGTGCAATGTGTAAGTAAAGTATTATTGCTTATTTGCTTCCTCATTTCTATTGAAGCGGTTGGGTGTTTTGAACGCATTTGACATTGGAGAGTGTTCACCAGTGCTGTTTTTCAGTTCTCCGATTCTAACTCTGTTTTCTGAAATTTAATCAGTAGAGTAATATTCCCTTGGTTTGTTGTGATTTGGGGGTTTCTAGTGAAAGATACCAACTCAGTTTATTATTCAGAGTAAGTACAAAGTTTGTTCGGGAATGAACTGAAGTGTCTTCCCACTCTTACTAGTTTGAATAATTTCCTTCTCAGTCAGTCACTTGGAGGATGTAACTAAGACCTCCATACTTCTTTGGTGATAAAGGAATGCTACCATTTTTTTCCTTAAAATTTTTTTAAATTTAAATTTATTTATTTTAATTGGAGGCTAATTACTTTACAATATTATATTGGTTTTGCCATACATCAACATGAATCCGCCATGGGTGTACACGTGTGGGAAGGGAGGTGGGAAGGGAGTTCAGGATGGGGAACACGTGTACACCCGTGGAATGCTACCATTTTAAAATATCTCCTAAATCATAATTTAACTGTTTGTCAATCTGGTGTCTTGCTGTGCATAGCAGTGATGCTCTCTGCATAATACCCCCTTAATACCCTCTCTTTCAAGTATGAAGTTCCAAGGGCCTCTTCTACAGCATAATGAATGAAATATTATTTTTATGGTTTCCAGCCAAGATTGAAAGCAGCAGTGCTAAATCCACAGAACATAGCTTGCAAGATTTCCAGAACAGTCTTGGCAACCAAACTGCCTGGGGAACTTGGATATGAACTTGAATACCAGCATGACTGTGTTTCTCTTAAACAAATGGAAACTTGGAGTTCTATCTTTCAACCACAGTGGTAAATAAATCTAGAGCTTCAAATTCTGGGACATATTTAAACAGGACAAAGACAATGGCCCAACGGCCAAAAGAATAATCAGATTGGTCTTTGGGCAAAGACTGATAATAAAGTAAAAATGGCTGCATCACAAAGCTGCTTTCCGTCTCTTCCTCTGTCCCCACTTAATTCACTGTTATACAACTTCTAGATTGATTTTCCCATACCATAATTGTGGTCATTTCCTTCACCTCTTTAAATTGCTTCGATTGCTTCCCCATGTCTATTAAATAAAATTGGCATTCCAGACCCTTTACCCTCTGACTCCAGGTCACATTCTAACTTCTATATCTCACCAAACTCTCCTTCACACTTTAATCTTAATCAAGCCTAAGACTGTTTGTGAGTGTAAAAAATATTTCTTGTAATCATTTTTAATGAGATATCTATCACTTCGCACATCAAACACAACACCTTCTCACACACTTAAGCCAAAGCCTCCTTCAAAATATGGGGTCCCAAATGCAAAACTCTTCAGAATCCAGGCCCAATGAGTAAAAGGTAAAAGAAAAGCAGGATGACTATCTCAGATGGGTTTCCTTGGTGGTACAGGCAGTAAAGAATCTGCCCGCAATGCAGGAGACCTGGGTTCAATCGCTGGGTCTGAAGACCCCCTGGAGAAAGGAATGGCTACCAAGTCCAGTATTCTTGGCTGGAGAATTCCATGGACAGAGGAGCCTGGTGGGCTACGTGCCAAAGCGTAGCAAAGAGCTGGACACGACTGAGAGATAAACAGCATCTCAGTTAGCTTGAGTTGCGATGGCAAATAAATATCATAAACTTGGTGGCTTACACAATAAAAGTGTATTTCCTACAGTTCTGGAGGCTAGAAGTTCAAGATCAAGAGCCAGCATGGAAGAGTTCTCATCAAATCCTTCTTCCTGGCTTGTGGATAGCCTCCTTACTGTATCCTCAAGTGGCAGATAGACAGCTTTGGTCTCTTGGACATGAGTGTTAAGTCGTTTCAGTTGCATCCAACTCTTTGTGACCCTATAGACTGTAGCGCACCAGGCTCCTCTGTCCATGGGATTCTTCAGGCAAGAATACTGGAGTGGGCTGCCATTTCCTCGTCCAGGAGATCTTCCCAACCCAGGGATCGGACCTGCATCTCTGCAGCTCCTGCATTGCAGCCAGATTCTTTACTGCTGAGCCACCAGGGAAGCCCTCTGGTCTCTTAATCTTCTGTTAAAGCTATTGGTCACTTTATGGGATCTCCTAATCACCTCCCAAAGATCCTACCTTCAATTACTATTACTTAGGGGGAGTGACATTGAAACATATGGAATTCTAAGGAACACAAGCATTCATTCAGTCTATAGTGACGGTAAATGATAACTGATAAAGTTTTGGTGACAGAAGTGAAGTGAAGGAAGTCGCTCAGTCGTGTCTGACTCTTTGCGACCCCATGGACTGTAGCCCACCAGGCTCCTCCATCCATGGGATTCTCCAGGCAAGAATACTGGAGTGGGTTGCCATTTCTTTCTCCAGGGGATTTTCCCAACCCAGGGGTTGAAGCCAGGTCTCCTGCTGATAGGAAATGTTGAGGATGATGGCAAATAAGAGTACATGACCCATGCAAGGTGCTTCCCATTGCCTAGCAACTGCTGTCACGTATGAATGTCAGCTCAACTGATTTTTTTTTCTTTTTTTAAAACTAAAACCATACTTTTTTTTTTAATCTAGAAGCTTTATTGATACTTTGCTTTCACAGTTCACAATGCATTCCACAGACTTAGAGTTCAGTACAAATTAAACAAAAATTATATAAATCACCATTTTATAATTCCTTATGTAAAGATGTTTGATATTTGCAAGCAACATTTTTGTAAGCAAGACACTTCCCCAACAGTCCGGTAGTTAAGACTTCACACTTC
The DNA here is from genome assembly GCA_006410675.1 of Oreotragus oreotragus. Classification (NCBI taxonomy): domain Eukaryota; kingdom Metazoa; phylum Chordata; class Mammalia; order Artiodactyla; family Bovidae; genus Oreotragus; species Oreotragus oreotragus. Next base: position 292,540 of record SJYX01021544.1, on the reverse strand, counting down.
CAATGCAAGGGATAAAGGTTTGGTCCCTGGTTGGGAACTAAGATGCCACAGGCTGTATGGCATGGCCAAAAGACCAAAATGAAAGAAAGGAAGGAAGGAACAAAGAAAGAAAGAGAAAAACAATTTTGTTTAATTCTTTATTTTTAGAGCACCTTTAATTCCACAGTAAAACTGAGAACAACATGGAACATGTTCCATGGACATGGAACAACAGACTGGTTCCAAATAGGAACAGGAGGACGTCAAGGCTGTATTCTGTCACCCTGCTTACTTAACTTCTATGCAGAGTACACCATGAGAAATGCTGGGCTGGAAGAAGCACAAGCTGGAATCAAGATTGCCGGGAGAAATATCAATAACCTCAGATATGCAGATGACACCACCCTTATGGCAGAAAGTGAAGAGGAACTAAAAAGCCTCTTGATGAAAGTGAAAGTGGAGAGTGAAAAAGTTGGCTTAAAGCTCAACATTCAGAAAATGAAGATCATGGCATCCAGTCCCATCACTTCATTGGAAAATGGATGGGGAAACAGTGGAAACAGTGTCAGACTTTATTTATGGGGGGCTCTAAAATCACTGTAGATGGTGACTGCAGCCATGAAATCAAAAGACGCTTACTCCTTGGAAGGAAAGTTATGACCAACCTGGACAGCATATTGAAAAGCAGAGACATTACTTTGCCAACAAAAGTCCGTCTAATCAAGGCTATGGTTTTTCCAGTGGTCATGTACGGATGCGAGAGTTGGACTGTGAAGAAATCTGAGTGCCGAAGAATTGATGCTTTTGAACTGTGGTGCTGGAGAAGACTCTTGAGAGTCCCATGGACTGCAAGGGGATCCAATCAGTCCATTCTGAAGGAGATCAGCCCTGGGTGTTCTTTGGAAGGAATGATGCTAAAGTTGAAACTAGTACTTTGGCTACCTCATGCGAAGAGTTGACTCATTGGAAAAGACTCTGATACTGGGAGGGATTAGGGGCAGGAGGAGAAGGGGACGACAGAGGATGAGATGGCTGGATGGCATCACTGACTCAATGGACGTTGAGTCTGAGTGAACTCCGGGTGTTGGTGATGCACAGGGAGCCGTAGCGTGCTGCGATTCATAGGGTGGCAAAGAGTCGGACATGACTGAATGACTGAACTGAACTGAAGATGACTGTAGTATTAAGACATAAGATTACATATTGTTATAATGGTTACATGAGATAACTGACTAAAACTTTTAACGAAGTACCTGGTATTTGATATGTGTTCAAAATCTCTACTGGTATTCTTTTGCTACCTAACAAATTACCATAAATTTAGCAGCTCACAGCACATATTTTTTAACTTCATAAGTTTTCTATGGCAGAAGTCTGGATATAGCTGAGCAAGACTTCTGTTCAGTGTCTCAAAACGCTGCAATCAAGGTATCAGTCAGGCTGCCTTGCTTCCTAGAGTTCTCATCTGAGCTCACTTGGTGGTTGGCAGAATTCAGTTCCTTGCAGTTGTAAGGCTGACTTCCACTTTCATCATGCTTGTCCATGGGCGGGGTCACTCTACTCCTAGTGACCAATCACAGTTCCTTTCCAAGTGATCCCCTCACAGACCCTTTCACATCATGGCTTATTTCTTCAAAGCCAGAAAGAGAATCTCTTTGTCTAGTCCGGTAAGACAGAGTCCTACATTATGTGATGTAATCAAGGGAGTAACTTTCCCATTGTCTTTAAGATATTCAATTGCCTTGAAGATAGAAGTTTTTGAGGCATCATGTTCAGGAGGAGTGGGTATATGAGAATGTGGACCATTGGGGCTCTTCTGTAGTGCTCTAACACAACATATGGGTTAGCCTTGTATTAGTCAAATACTCTTTGTTATAAGACACAGAAAACCCAAATTAGAGTAATCAAAGTAACATTTCAAAAGGGGATGTTCATTGGAAGCATTCTGAAGTTGCTCATATCATTCAAAAAAAGGCCATAAGAATCAGGGTTGTGACAATGACTTTAGGAACTTGAACAAGGGTCAATAATATCCCTGGATACATGATGCCTCAGCATACAAGCAGACTCACCAAAAGCTTTGCCTTTTCCTTTGCGTTAGGTTTACCCTCTCATGCTTCCTCATGAAACCTGGGGCTTTAAGGTTCACAACCTTGCACCTTCTTTGAAGGATACAGACTCTTCTCCAGTAGCTCCAGAAGAAACATGCCTGTAAATGATCCCAATCATTTTGTGGCATGATTGTTAAGAGACCAATAGCTCTGACCATGTCAGTGAAATATCATGACTGACTTAGTTGAGGTCACAGGCTCCACTGTCATGGTTGGAGGCCAATATATTCAATTTCCCGGAAATGAGTTAGGTTGGAAATGGAGATGAGTCCAGAAGAGTGCTTTTTTTTTTCTCACTGAAATATAGGTATTTCCAAACATATAGTTGAAAGAGTTACACAGTAAACATGTATATACCTATCTCTTAACTTCTATAATTATTAACATATTGCTTTGTTTGTTTTACCACATATCTATAAATCATTTAATTATTTTTCTTGGACCCATTTCAAATATTTTATAGACATCAGTATGACTGGTTTAGCTCTGAAGTCATATTCGACTCTTGCTATGGACTGTAGCCTGCTAGGCTCCTCTGTCCCTGGAATTTCCCAGGCAAGAATACTGGAGTAGGTTGCCATTTCCTTTTCCAGGGGATCTTCCCAACCCAGAGATCAAACTTGTGTCTCCTGTACTGAAGGCAGATTATTTACCACTGAGTCACCAAGAAAGTCCGAGACATCAATATACATCATTCCAATCACTCTAGCATGATTATCATTAATTTGAGTTTGAAGCTGAAAGTCAAAGCATAAGCAGTTCAAACATAAAAGGATAAACTTTACCAGATAATTATTTCTTATTAACTTGGCTACATTTTCTAAATTTAAATGACAAAAAAATGACTATCTTTGACATTTTATTAAAATGGAGAATTTGAATGCAGCAAGCATGTTCAAAAATATTAGAAATAAAGAGAAAAATAATAAACTGTCTATATTCATTCAAATGACAGTTCAGTTCACTTATTTGTGTAAGTTGGAATCCTAGAGTCACATTCTTCTTTATAAACCCTGTTATCTAATTAATGTCTAGTTAGCCACCTTCTTTCAGTTGTAGATTTACCTCCATCTTTCCCCCACTCCCCATTTTCCCTGTCTTCTCCACTTCCAATTCTATTGCTTTCTGAATTTCTCTCTTCCCCTTACTCTAAGCAACAATGTAATAAATTATCTGTTTGACTTAGGTAACTATCTGCAAAAACTAATCTTTCTTTTATTTTTTAAATATTTATATATTTATTTGACTGCACCAGGTCTTAGTATTGAGGCATATGGGATCGTCAATATTTGTTGCAGCATGCAGACTCATAGCATATGGGATCTAGTTTCCAGACCAGGGATAGAATCCAGCCCCCTGCATTGGGAGAACAGAGTTTTAGCCACTGGACAACCAAAGAATTCCCTCAACAAACTAATCTCTATAAAACCACCCAAGTTGTCTTTCTAAACACAGTTCTGGGTTTGTCACTCCTTAAAACTTAATGCTTCTCTTTTGCCTTGTGGAGAAAATTGAACATTTTAATATGGTAGACAAAATCCAGTAAAGACAAGGTATTTTGTAAATGGCCTCATCAATACCCTAAATAACTGTAGAGAGTATTTATACCACATCATGGAACGAATTCCCATCGTGGCAGCTGTCAATGGGTTGCTTATATCCATTGATCTTGATTATTTCTAGTAAACAAAAGCTATGAGCTGGCCCCGAGGTTCTCTGGGTCAGGCTGATGTTGCAACACCTCTTGTAGTGTTATTCCCTGGAGAAGGAAATGGCAACCCACTCCAATATTCTTGCCTGTAAAATCCCATGGACGGAGGAGCCTAGCAGGCTACAGTCCATGGGGTTGCAAAGAGTTGAACATGACTGAGCGACTTTACTTCTTCTTCTTCTTGTAGTGTTTTATGGAATGATAATCTCATATGAGCAAGAAATCATGGAACTTGCCAAGAGCCACATTGGGACTGCAAGTGTTTGATTATGGCCCTTTGCTATTTAACCCCCAAACTGATGAAAATGTCAATTGACCAACAAATGACAATAGGAAATGTATTCTTCCTGGAATTCTAACCTCTGTCTCCATGCACATATGGTAAATAAGCCTTTATAAAATACTATATATAAAAAGGAGCAATTTTTTGCTTTAGTTAGATTTAATTCTGTGTTTATACATTACAATAACCTAATTAGAAAGAGTGTATATAAATTTTCACTATTAGATAAGACTACATTTTATTCAGGCTTAAGTAAATGCATTAACTACTGACCAAGTAATAGGTCCAGTTTGCAAATTTAAAACACAAATTCTGCATAGGATAAGAACTTGAATTAGCATTGGCTTAATGCCACATTGTTTTTGATTTTTATGAGCCAATGTTTTCACTTTTTGATGTTTTTTATTTTCTTGAGCTTTGCATTAATAAATTCATTTTTTTAAACAAAGTTAACCAAACCCACTAGTAGTCAAGATTATAATATATCATGTACACTTCTTAGAACATTCTACTTGAAAATTTGGTCACTTGTAATATCATTTAGATATTGGAAGTAAATTATTTAGATGTAATGGAAAAATGTTTATATGCTTCCAAAGAATTTATTATAAGAGCTTTTCCATGACTCTAATTATCTATCTTTCCTAATAGACTTTACAATGAAATCCAATTTTCATAATTTCAACAGAAAAAAACAGTGCTTTATTAGTGAAATTGAAATGCATTGTATGTTCACAAATGAAAGGAAAAAACTTACAAGATGCATGCATAATTTAAAAAAATCAATTGATATGGATTTCTCTGACAATCAAAGGTGTAGTATGAATACTTTATTGTCTAAACTTGAAGGCATTGCAACCACTGTTTCCAAGGACACACATGTTTTCATGGAAACAACATGGTTTTTAAGTCAGAAAGACCATAGTCTGGCAACTATAGAATTTATAAACTAGGGCAAGTTATTTACCCCTTTGAACCTGTTCTTATAAAAAACTAAGTCTATCATACGTACTAGATAAGGCTATTAAGAAGATTAAAAGTTTCAGTGTACCTAAAACACCTCACATACATAAGCTCCTTTCTGATGATTTACTGTAAAGTAATCAAAAGCAAAAGTTCTTTTGAAAGGACTAATGATTGGATATATCCCAAGACAAAACAGGTTTAGGATTTAGAACATATGGAAGTCAAACATAAAATCTAGAATATAGCTTGACACCAAAGATATGGCAAATCAGAGAAGCTAGACAGAGACGTGGATTTTAGACCTATTCTCTCCCAGTTAGATCTGTGACTTTGAGATGATGCTATTTTTCAGACTCTCAGGTTTTCCAACTACTATATGATAACATGAAGGTGCTGAGAATGAAGTTTCTCTTCAGCACTAAAAATTAATTTTTTCAATTTGTTTTCTGTTTGTCAGAAGAAAGAACTGTAAGATCTGAGTTGCTGGAAAAGCTTGAATTTATTTTTTCCTAGACAGTGATAACAGCTTATTTTCTCTTTTGTGCTTTCTTTTTATTCAGTAGCCTCCTTAATAGGAATTAAATGATAAAATATACTCCTCACTTCACAAATCTCCTACTCTTTTGCTGTTTTCTTTAACTGAGTTCCTAATTTATCAAATTCACTAAAACATTTCTTTTCAAAATACCTCTAAAAAGATCATGGGAAAGTTGACATTTTCACTACTAAGGTACAAATTCCATATATTTCTTCAATTAATTCCTCTCCTTAGTGTCATCACTTACAACCAGCTTGTTAACTGTAGGCCAAGTATAAACTTTTAAGACATAAGCTCCTCTACAGGCCTCTATATGTATATTGAATTATGCAAAGTATTGGATGGTAATAAGTACATTCATAAGCATTATTTCTATAGTCAGAAAATGGTTAATTTGAAAGTCATTCCTCCATTCAAGAAGAACAATTTTCTCCAGTCTTCTGACTATTTATAGAAAGACCTTTACATGTGCAAACTAATTAATAAATGGGATCAATTTCAAGGTATTTTTTCTGGTTCATCACCACTTAATCATTCAATTTAAAAAACATTTTAAAGGCCAAGTCTAAAATAGATTTGCACCCATGCCCCCAGTGTGAATTTTTCATTCTTTACAACATGCAGTAGGTACTGTATAATGACCTTTTCTCTGTTTGGAACAGGGATTAGAATAATACATTTGACCCTTTACAGTCACCTGGGAGAGATGTTAGTCTCCAAGTTCAATAAACTGAAATATGTCTCAAGTGTCCCAAGGTTAAGGCCATGACTTTAAACTATTTAACACAGAGTATCACACTGATTCACTTAGACTCTCAGGCTTTTAAAAAAATTATTAGGCTGAATTTTATATACTTTATCAGAACTATTTCTTTTCTTCACACAATCAAAGCAAATATTTTACATTGCAAATAAAGCAAGTTAACCTAAGATGCCTTGTGCATTATAATAAAATTTATAGCTGCATAAATAGCAGTGTAAACTTACAGAAAGACTAGTAATTATAGTGCCATTGATGGTCTTTGTTGCTTTAATTCTGAGGCAGCCAGAATGATTAAACTGAATCTTAATCGACTTCTCCATTAAAAATGCTGGCAGAGGAGCTCCTTTAACCTTTCCCATTGATTGAACACAACAATCACCATTCAATTATAATGCAAAAGGACATTTGTTATAATGTAGAAAAGATGCATGAGCCATTTCCTTTTACTCAAGACAATCAATGAGATGACTCCTACTTCTGCAAAGGTGAGAATGCTCTACCTGGGAGTCTGATAAAGTCAAAACCAAACAGAAACCTCACAACTACACAGAGGAGCAGGAATGCACAGATGAAACTCATCTGGAACAGATTCATTAGGGGAAAATGTATTTTCTATTACTATTTACAATAGCTACATCTATCCTTGATATATTGTTTTTCTTCATAGAGTTTCAAAGTACTTAAATTACCATGATCAAAGGTTTAATGGTGAATTAATGAGGGTGGTTACTGGACCTTTTATATGTGTTCTTGGTGCATGCTTAATAAGACAAATCAAGGCAATGCTGGTAATTGGAGTAACAGAATTTTAGAGTAGAAAGGAGCCTTCAAGATTAACTAGTTTGCTTAAGGACAGTTAATTGTAAAAACCCCGCACTAGGATTCGGGTCAATCAATTGCCAGTTGAACACCTGTTGCATCTGTCACTTCTGCAGTATGGTTCATTTTCAGTTATGCTTTTTACCAGATTTCATACTTGTTTGAATGGGTTTCCCTGGTGGCTCAGACAGTAAAGAATCTGCCTGCAATGTGGGACCTGGGTTCGATTCCTGGGTTGGAAAGAGCCTCCAGAGAAGGAATGGCAATCCACTCCAGTATTCTTGCTTGGAGAATTCCAGGGACAGGGACAGACATGACTGAGCGACTACCACACTCACATAAACTTGTATGGAAGACACAAGTAATGTACTTGCATCATATAACCTCCAACATACAACTAAACATGCAAGTACAGCTGTTTTGCTCCATTTATGTAATAGTGGTAGGTTAAAGATGGCCATGGGTTCTTTGGAAGGAATCCCCCTTTTGCATTTAGGCTAAGTTAGTGATTTGACCAATAATCAATGATGGAAGCAGTATTCTGGGACTTCAGATACTAGGTCATGAGAAGTATTGCAGCTTTTGACCATGTTTCTCAGAAAACTTGCTCTAAGGGAAGCTAACAGAAAAGAAATATGATCACCAAGAAATCACCAGATTACAAGGAAACTGATGCCACCCTATGGAAAGATTGTAAGGAGACAGAAACCCAAATACCTCCAGTGTTCCAGCTGGCCCAGGCCAGGACAGAGATGTGAGTAAAGAACACAGCTTGAATATTCCAGGGCCAGAAGACATACTGTAGAGAAGAAATAGGGAAACCAATTGATATCTAGAAACAAGCCATTAGACTTATGGCCCAGGTCAAATTATGACAAATGACTAGGACAGTCTTAATATTAACTTCAGCTTGACTAAATGTTAGAAAGGTGTCTTCTTGATTGTAAGCATCACCTATCTTTCTTTTCTTAGAGCATTTACCTTAGAAATAGAAATTCTTTGCCTTTTTGAGAAGTAAGTCTCACAGACTTTTGTGCTTTATGACTCAGGAATATCTTTCTCAAGTACTAGGAAGCCATCTTTTTGAAATGAAAAGTATCAAGAATAAAAGAGCCTTTATTTTCCAGTCTCTGTGGGGAGAATTTGAAACAGCTCAACTGGAATTTCATCACCTCCACTAGCTTTGTTCATAGTAATGCTTCCTAAGACCCACTTGACTTCACATTCCAGGATATCTTGCTCTGGTTAAGTGATAACACCATCATGGTTATCTGGGTCATGAAGATCTTCCTTGTATAATTCTGTGTATTCTTGCCACCTATGAAAAAGTTGGCTTAAAACTCAACATTCAGAAAACTAAGATCATGGCATCTGGTCCAATCACTTCATGACAAATAGATTGGGAAACAACAGAAACAGTAAGAGTCTTTATTTTCTTGTCTCCAAAGTCACTGCAGATGGTGACTCCAGCCATGAAATTAAAAGATGCTTGCTCCTTGGAGCTTAGAAAAACATAACATGCAAAGAAAAACATAACATGCAAAGGAGGAAACAAAGCTCTGACCAACCTAGACAGCATAATAAAAAACAGAGGCATTACCTTGCTGACAAAGATCCTTCTAGTCAAAGCTATGGTTTTTCCATTAGTCGTGTATGGATGTGAGAGTTGGACTATAAAGAAAACTGAGCACGGAAGAACTGATGCTTTTTAACTGTGGTGTTGGAGAAGACTCTTGATAGTCCCTTGGACTGCCAGGAAATCCAACCAGTGCATCCTAAAGGAAATCAGTCCTGAATATTCGTTGGAAGGACTGATGCTGTAACTGAAACTCTAATACTTTGGCCACCTGATGTGAAGAGCTGACTCATTTGAAAAGACGCTGATGCTGGGAAAGATTGAAGGTGGGAGGAGAAGCAGACGACAGAGGATGAGATGGTTGGATGGCATCACTGACTCAGTGGACTTGGGACATGAGTTTGAGCAACAATACATTCCAGGAGTTGGTGATGGACAGGGAAGCTTGGTGTGCTGCAGTCCATGGGGTCACAAAGAGACAGACAAGACTGAATGACTGGACTGTGAACTGTTGTGGGGGAAGATAATCTAATTTAGCAATCACAGATAGACAATCACATTGACTAACCTCCACTTTAATGTTGTCCAGTACATTTACAACTCACTTCAGTGTTTAAACCGCCCCCCCCACCCCTCACCTTTCAGTGAAGTTAAGTTCAATTTCTTTCCGTTATTGCAGTCTGTGGTTGTTCAGTCACTAAGTCCTTTCTGACTCTTTTTTCAGCTTCATGAGCTGCAGCAAATTTCTGCCATTGAAGTGATGTCATCTGCATATCTGAAGATGTTGACAGTCATCCAGCCAGGCATTTCACATGATGTACTCTGCATACAAATTTAATAAGCAGAGCTATAATATACACCCTTGACATACTCCTTTCCCAATTTGGAACCAGTCATTGCTCCATGTCTAGTTCTAACTGTTGCTTCTTCACCCATATAGAGGTTTCTCAGGAGGCAGATAATGTGGTCTGGTATTCCCATCTCTTTAAGAATTTTCCAGTGTGTTGCAATCCACAAAGTCAAAGGCCTTAGCATAGTCAATGAAGCAGAAATAGATGTTTTTCTGGAATTCCCTTGCTTTCTGCAAGATCCAGTGAAAGTTGGCAACTTGATCTTGCAATAATCTTGAATAAAGTTATAAATAAATAGTCTTGAATATATTGACTATCTTATTGCTGTAGTCTTGAATAAAGTCTTCATTGTCTGTTTAATGTTTCCTAGACATGGCCAACTTCTTCATTTGTTCCTCCCCATCTGAGGCCCTAATCACCAAGAGGTAGGAATGAGTCATTCCTATAGTTCCCTGCTCTAATTCCAGACTCCTAAAATCATTTGCACAAGAAAATGAGTGTTGCTTCATGCCAATTTACTATGGAGCACACATTAAGGGTCCAGCACATCTTACTACTTAGGAAAACATGCACAGCTCTTTAAGTACTTTGAATATGTGTCTAATCCCTAAAACGAAAAGATTATTAAATGCTTAATAATAATTTTATATATACTTAAACAAGTTCTTATGTGTCACCAGTCTTATATCCCCTGATTGCTTCTTTTAAAAGTCAGCTCGTACAACTGATAGCAATTAGGATTTTTTAAAGTAAGTTATGAACGTGAAAGCGAAAGTCTTTCAGTTGTGTCCAACTCTTTGTGACCCCATGGACTGCACCCTGCCAGGCTCCCCCTCTGTCTGTGAAATTCTCCAAACCAGAATAGTGAAGTGGGTGGCTGTTCGCTTCTCCAGGGGATCTTCCCAACCCAGGTCACCTGCATTGCAGGTAGACTCTTTACAGTCTGAACCACCAGGGGATAGTCTATTGAAATAATCAAAGAACATGGAGACATAAGGTGAACAAAGCAAAGCAATCTTTCCTTTGAAAAAGACCTGGATTTGAAATGGCAGCTTGCAAATTAAGGACCATTGTGTTTCAAATTTAGGTTCAGGAGAGTATATAATTTTTAAAGTAGAAGTGAAACTTCCAAGAAAAACCTTAGCTCCAAGAAAAGCATAGTTCATTCGATGGAAATCATCTCACTGTATTTCCAAATTAACATGCAAATTTCTATGAGAAGAAAATAATTTTCTATTGAGGGAAAAATTGCTGACAAAGATCCTTCTAGTCAAAGCTATGGTTTTTCCATTAGTCGTGTATGGATGTGAGAGTTGGACTATAAAGAAAACTGAGCACGGAAGAACTGATGCTTTTTAACTGTGGTGTTGGAGAAGACTCTTGATAGTCCCTTGGACTGCCAGGAAATCCAACCAGTGCATCCTAAAGGAAATCAGTCCTGAATATTCGTTGGAAGGACTGATGCTGTAACTGAAACTCTAATACTTTGGCCACCTGATGTGAAGAGCTGACTCATTTGAAAAGACGCTGATGCTGGGAAAGATTGAAGGTGGGAGGAGAAGCAGACGACAGAGGATGAGATGGTTGGATGGCATCACTGACTCAGTGGACTTGGGACATGAGTTTGAGCAACAATACATTCCAGGAGTTGGTGATGGACAGGGAAGCTTGGTGTGCTGCAGTCCATGGGGTCACAAAGAGACAGACAAGACTGAATGACTGGACTGTGAACTGTTGTGGGGGAAGATAATCTAATTTAGCAATCACAGATAGACAACCACATTGACTAACCTCCACTTTAATGTTGTCCAGTACATTTACAACTCACTTCAGTGTTTAAACCGCCCCCCCCACCCCTCACCTTTCAGTGAAGTTAAGTTCAATTTCTTTCCGTTATTGCAGTCTGTGGTTGTTCAGTCACTAAGTCCTTTCTGACTCTTTTTTCAGCTTCATGAGCTGCAGCAAATTTCTGCCATTGAAGTGATGTCATCTGCATATCTGAAGATGTTGACAGTCATCCAGCCAGGCATTTCACATGATGTACTCTGCATACAAATTTAATAAGCAGAGCTATAATATACACCCTTGACATACTCCTTTCCCAATTTGGAACCAGTCATTGCTCCATGTCTAGTTCTAACTGTTGCTTCTTCACCCATATAGAGGTTTCTCAGGAGGCAGATAATGTGGTCTGGTATTCCCATCTCTTTAAGAATTTTCCAGTGTGTTGCAATCCACAAAGTCAAAGGCCTTAGCATAGTCAATGAAGCAGAAATAGATGTTTTTCTGGAATTCCCTTGCTTTCTGCAAGATCCAGTGAAAGTTGGCAACTTGATCTTGCAATAATCTTGAATAAAGTTATAAATAAATAGTCTTGAATATATTGACTATCTTATTGCTGTAGTCTTGAATAAAGTCTTCATTGTCTGTTTAATGTTTCCTAGACATGGCCAACTTCTTCATTTGTTCCTCCCCATCTGAGGCCCTAATCACCAAGAGGTAGGAATGAGTCATTCCTATAGTTCCCTGCTCTAATTCCAGACTCCTAAAATCATTTGCACAAGAAAATGAGTGTTGCTTCATGCCAATTTACTATGGAGCACACATTAAGGGTCCAGCACATCTTACTACTTAGGAAAACATGCACAGCTCTTTAAGTACTTTGAATATGTGTCTAATCCCTAAAACGAAAAGATTATTAAATGCTTAATAATAATTTTATATATACTTAAACAAGTTCTTATGTGTCACCAGTCTTATATCCCCTGATTGCTTCTTTTAAAAGTCAGCTCGTACAACTGATAGCAATTAGGATTTTTTAAAGTAAGTTATGAACGTGAAAGCGAAAGTCTTTCAGTTGTGTCCAACTCTTTGTGACCCCATGGACTGCACCCTGCCAGGCTCCCCCTCTGTCTGTGAAATTCTCCAAACCAGAATAGTGAAGTGGGTGGCTGTTTGCTTCTCCAGGGGATCTTCCCAACCCAGGTCACCTGCATTGCAGGTAGACTCTTTACAGTCTGAACCACCAGGGGATAGTCTATTGAAATAATCAAAGAACATGGAGACATAAGGTGAACAAAGCAAAGCAATCTTTCCTTTGAAAAAGACCTGGATTTGAAATGGCAGCTTGTCAAATTAAGGACCATTGTGTTTCAAATTTAGGTTCAGGAGAGTATATAATTTTTAAAGTAGAAGTGAAACTTCCAAGAAAAACCTTAGCTCCAAGAAAAGCATAGTTCATTCGATGGAAATCATCTCACTGTATTTCCAAATTAACATGCAAATTTCTATGAGAAGAAAATAATTTTCTATTGAGGGAAAAACTTGAATATATCTTAGTATAACACCAGCCTTATTTGGCTAGTGACCAGTTACTTCTGCAAAACGTGCTATCATGGTGTCAGCTTTAGTATTCATGTTTGTCAACCCAGTCCTTCCAGAGGATCTATCCAGAGATCTTTTTAATATCTGGATCCATTATCTTATAAACAGAAAAAAAAGTCACAATCTATAATTTTGTGTACAAGATTTAAGTATTTCTTCCCAGGGCATTTTTTGCTGACTCTGCTTGCCTTTTACTGAAAATTACAACATTTCATGTATAAATCTCTAAAGTGTGGCTTTTATTGGTTTCCTTATTTTTATATACTACATATTTATATTATACTTTATTAATAATTTTCCAAGCCATAAACTCAAAACTGCTGCTTTATTATGTTTTCTGAAAATATGTTGACTGAAGAATATATATCCCCCTACATATCACTTATTGGAGAGCAAGTATCACGAAAAGAAGACCACAAATGCTGCAATCATGGTGGGCCACAGCTCCACAGTGGTTGGGAATGTTAAGATGAGTGTTGATATTTAATGTGAAAGGCAGTTGGAACAACTGATTGCTCTCCTTTATTTTTGACTGTTAACTCTGTTAAATGTTTAAACCATAAAAATTTTCAATATTAAAAAAAAAACAGATGAGTGCTTGCAGAAGGAGTAGCTTAGCTGAAAAATACTAGACAGATTATGTACTTCATCAGACTAAGTGTGGATATGGAACTACTCAAGGCAAGTTCTGGGCACAGGGACTTCATGGCAGCTCTCGACATTGCGTGGGAGGGAACTGATAAGTTCTTTTCTGTGGGCTAAAACATATGCCCCCAAGCTTAGGGTACAAAGCAAGCTTTGTCTAGTGTAACAAGTTTTGATTATATCACTCATGAAGCAGAAAACTTTGATGGGTGATTGCGCCAAGAATTAAAGCCCTTCCAAAGTCAATCTACTTGCCTCACTCTGCACTGATGCTGGCTGTGAAGGTAAGATGGACCATTTAATGACAGAGCTGTGCCTTTGGCTTCCCACTGTTACCTACTAAGTTTTATAAATATCCTAGGATTTATGCATTCTAGGACCTAGCTTGTGCCTTTCTTTATATTGATAGATGACAGGTGTAATTGTGAATAGAATTTACATTAGGCTTTAAAAAAAAAACACCTTTTTTACTATCAAGTGAAAAGACTGTTTTAAAAATACATTGAAATCTCTTTCTCTGAAGGGCTTTGTCTTGGTTAACTTTCCTGGAGAAGTTCAAGGGACACAGAGAAACAGGTATTATATTTCATTACTCTCTACAGACTCATGAGAAGAAAGCCCAGTCAGACAAGAGACAAAATGCTCCTTGGACTCTGAAAGGGTAACCTGGACACAAGCAAGCTGGTTTTCAAGCTTCAGAATAAAGTAATAAAGCCACTCTTTTCTTCCCCACAACTCTTGTCTCCATATTGCTGTTTGGCATTGATGCACAGAGAACTAGGATTTTGTTGACAGAATTATCAGTTGAAGAAATGCTAGGTACAAAAGAAAAACATAACATGCAAAGGAGGAAACAAAAACTCAACCTGGATATCAAGAATTTCTTAGGGAAAGTGATTTAGGGAAGGAACAGGAACTTTACAAGAATGAAAGGTATAAGTTTGCCAAGTGATTTGCTAGATTGGGGGTCAAGGTAGTGCACTGGAGGATGATACAAAAAGAAAACCCAGGAAAGTCTCATCTTTGAAAATGAATCAAGAAGATTTAAATATTTTTCTATTCTACAGAAAGGTTTATATACATAGGAAATATGTTTTTCTGGAAAATGTTAAAGAACTTTTTCATGAGTCCATCTGAGCTGTCTCAGGAACACAAAGAAATAGATACCCCTTAACTGTTCATGGCATTTTGGGTCAGCACCAAAGATGTATGAGTCAAAGCTGACCTCTTAAGTTATTTAACTGGGGAAGCTCTACTCAGCCTGGCAAGACCAGGAACTGGGGTATGAAACAGGATATGGAGAAGTCTTAGCTTGGTCCTTTCTTACCACCTTGGTGTTTGGGTAGGGTTCGGGAAAGGGACTTTCTAGTCCCTCTCCTGGCTTAATTAAGTGCCTGAAATTCTAACCCAGTGTTTCCAGCTATGGGAAGAGTCAAATCATGGACAGGAGTCACATCTTTGTCGATGATTTTAATTAGCCACCCTTCCCTGGCATGATGGATATAAAGAGCTAAAATCTAATCCTTGCCCTTAGCTATGTTTGATTGCCTCTTGGCCAACTTCTTTCTTCAGAAACCAGCCCTGAGTAGGGTCAGTCTTGAACAGCTTAATCTGAAGTCTCGGTATTAATTGAAACAAGAGTTTTCAGGTCAAAAATGCTGGACTACATTAAGATGGGATGTTGCTACAGAATTTCATAAATCTATGATATACTAATTTGAGGAGCAATTTTTAAAGAGGGAAGTATAATAATAGCTAGACTCCAACAAAAAAAAAAAAAAAGAGAGAGAGAGAGAGAGAGAAGGAACAAACTATAGTAATGAGAGAAGTGTTATCACTATAGATACCACAAACATTGAAAGATGATAAGGAAATACTATAAATAACTCAGTGTACATAAACTCAACAACTTCAGTTTTTCTTTGCATTCTTCTAGTGCTAAGGCCCCTGGAGAAGGGCATGGCAACCCACTCCAGTATTATTGCCTGGAAAATTCCATGGACAGAGGAGCCTAGCAGGTTCAGTCTGTGGGATTGTATACAGTAGGACATGGCTGAGTGACTGAATTCCCAAAGTTGGAATCAAGATTGCTGGGAGAAATATCAATAACCTGAGATATGCAGATGAGACCACCCTTATGGCAGAAAGTGAAGAGGAACTGGGGAGCCTCTTGATGAAAGTGAAAAAGGAGAGTGAAAAACCTGGCTTAAAACTCAACATTCAAAAAACAAAGATCATGGCATCTGATCCCATCCCTTCATGGCAAATAGATGGGGAAATAGAGGGAACAGTGACAGAGTTTATTTTCTTGTGCTCCAAAATCACTGCAGATGGTAACTACAGCCATGAAATTAAAAGAGGATTTTTTCTTGGAAGAAAATTGTGACCAACCTAGACAGTATATTAAAATACAGAGACATTATTTTGCTGACAAAGGTCCATCTAGTCAAAGCTATGGTTTTTCCAGTAGTCATGTATGAATGTGAGAGTTGAATCATAAAGAAAGCTGAAGGCCAAAGAATTGATGCTTTTGAACTGTGGTGTTGGACAAGACTCTTGAGAGTCCTGTGAACAGCAAGATCTAACCATTCAATCCTAAAGGAAATCAGTCCTGAATATTCCTTGGAAGGACTGATGCTGAAGCTGAAGCTCCAATACTTTGGCCACCTGATGGGAAGAACTGATTCATTGGAAAAGATCCTGATGCTAGGAAAGATTGAAGGCAGGAGCAGAAAGGAACAACAGAGGATGAGATGGTTGGATGGCATCACCGACTTGATGGGCATGAGTTTGAAGAGACTCTGGGAGTTGGTGATGGACAGGGAAGCCTGGCATGCGGTAGTCCATGGGGGTCACAAAGAGTCAGACATGGCTGAACATTTGAACTGAACAGAGCACTAAGGCCAAGCCTGGAAGGCTTCCTCACTGCCTTTCTCTATTAGGTAACTTTTCTCCCAGTTGAGTTTATATTTAAAATGTCATATTTAGACATTTCTGATTTTCTTCAAGATTTAGTTAATTTGTAACAAAGAGTTTTCCAATTGTAGGATGCTTATCAATTTTTAGAACTAAATATAGATCTCTACATGCTCAAGAAAAAAAAAGATTCAACATTATTTTCCCTTAATTCTTGAAGAAATTTATTTCTCTGGATATACAATTCTGAGTCATAGCTTTTTTTCTTCTGATAGTTAAAAAATGTTGTGTCACTACCCTCTGGTCTCCAAGGGTTCTGATAAGATATCCACTGTGTTCTAATTACTTTTCCCCTATAAATAGTATCCCTGCTCTTTTTTAAGTCCTTTCTAGATTATTTTCTTTGTTTTTAGTTATCAACAGATTGAGTATGATGTTTCTTGGTGTGAATTTCTTTTAGGTACTGTAATTGTTTCACTGAAAAAAATTGCTATGTTTCTGTTTTTAAGGAAAGAACGGATATTAGGAAGCAACTGTTTATTTCTGCAACGTAATCTGTTCTGTAATCATGTTTGCATCATCTTTTTTTTTTTTTAGTCCCCCGTCTCCTTCCTTCTGGCACCTGTTTGTTCTTAATCTATAACTATTTCTGTTAAGTTTGTTCATTTGTTTTTCAGATTACACATATAAGTGAAAATATATGGTATTTGTCTTTCTCTGCCTGATTTATTTTACTTAAAATAATACCCTCTAGGACTACCTTTGTTTTCACAAATGGTAAGGTTTCATTCTTTTTTTTAAATAGTTGAGTAATATTCCATACGTATATATGTATACACATACATACATATATGTCACATCATCTTTATCCATTCATTTGTTGATAGGCACTTAGGTTGGTTCTATGTCACCAACAGGTTCTATGTCCCTGTTGCAAATAATGCTGCAGTGAACATTGGAATGCACATATCTTTTCAAGTTAGTGCTTTTGTTTCCTTTGGCTATATACCTAGTAGTAAAAATGCTGGATGGTATGGTAGTTCTAGTTTTAATTGTTTGAGGAACCTCCATACTGGTTTCCATAGTTGCTCAACCAACTTATTCCCGACAATAGCACACTAGCATTCTCTTTTTTCCATATCCTCGCCAAAACTTGTTTATTGTATTTTTGATAATAGCCATTCTATGTTTCACCATCTTTTATAAACTTTGTATTTACATAGTTCCAAGTTTCCAATTCTGTTGTAGATGAAACGCCAAGAGGTTATTCAACCTGGAATGCTTTCAGAAACTCTGTGAACATTCTTTCATATGTTGGTAGACTGAAAAATTTCACCAGTTTTTCAATCTTCCTTGTACTAACACCTTTTGCCATGTAAACTTAAAATGTAATCTTCTACTGTCCTCAGATTCTGGGCTATGCCATGCCAGCTGTTTTGAGCAATGAATTTGCAGAAATAAAAGTGTACCAGTATTGAACTAGGCTGAAAAGCCTTGTGTGTTTCTGCTTCTCCTCGTTGGTTCTACTCTCATCTCAAGATATGCCTGCTGAAAGATGGGAAAAACATAAAGCAGAAATCAGTATCCCAAACTCCTAAAAAGATCCTAAATAAGCAAATAGCCAAAGGATCCCCAAAGACATTAGCAAATCCAGGCAAGATTAAGTAAGCCTAACAAACTCTCATTTGATTCCAGATATCCAAACAACAACATTTATTTTGCATTATCACTGAAGTTTCAGAATTGTTATTAAGCATTATTAGAACAATTGATAACTGATACATATATGGCCACCTCATGTGAAGAGTTGACTCATTGGAAAAGATTCTGATGCCGGGAGGGATTGCGGGCAGGAGGAAAAGGGGATGACAGAGGATGAAATGGCTGGATGGCATCACCGACTTGATGGACATGAGTTTGAGTGAACTCTGGGAGATGGTGATGGACAGGGAGGCTTGGTGTGCTGCGATTCATGGAGTTGCAAAGAGTCGGACACGACTGAGCAACTGAACTGAACTGAACATATATGGTAGCTGTCGTTTAGTTACTACGTCATATTCAACTCTTTGTGACCCCAAGGACTGCAGCACAGACTGGGAGATGGTGATGGACAGGGAGGCCTGGTGTGCTGCGATTCATGGGGTCGCAAAGAGTCGGACACGACTGAGCAACTGAACTGAACTGAACATATATGGTAGCTGTCATTTAGTTACTACGTCATATTCAACTCTTTGTGACCCCAAGGACTACAGCACAACAGGCTTCCTTGTTCCTCACTATCTCCTGGAGTTTGCTCAAATTCATGTCCATTGATACTTTCAAACCATCTCATCCTCTGCCCCCTGTTCTTCTTTTGCCTTCAGTCTTTCCCAGAATCAGAGTCTTTCCCAATGATTGGCTCTTTGCATCAGGTGGCCAAAGTGTTGGAGCTTCAGCTTCAACAGCACCCCTTCCAACGAGTATTCAGGGTTGATTTTCTTTAGGATTTACTGGCTTGATCTCCTTGCAGTCCAAGGAACTCTCAAGAGTTTTCTCCAGTACCACAGTTTGAAAGCATCAATTCTTTGGTGCTCAGCCTTCTTTACGGTTCAACTCTCACATATGTACGTGACTACTGGAAAAAAGATAGCTTTGACTGTATGGACCTTTACTGGGAAAGTGACATCTCTGCTTTTTAAAATGCTATCTAGTTTTGTCATAGATTTTCTTCCAAGGAGGAAGCATCTAATAATTTCATGGCTTCACTCACCACCCACAGTGATTCTGGAGCCCAAGAAAATAAAATCTCCCATTGTTTCCTTTTTATCCCCATTTATTTGCCATGAAGTGATGGGACCAGATGTCATGATCTTAGTTTTTTGAACATTGAGTTTTAAGCCTGCTTTTTCACTCTCCTCTTTCACCTTCATCAAGAGGCTCTTTAGTTGTTCTTCACTTCCTGCCATTAGGGTAGTATCATCTGCCTACCTGAGATTATTGATATTTCTCCCTGCAATCTTGATTCCACCTTGTGATTCATCCATTTTGGCATTTCGCCTGATGTACTCTGCATGCAAGCTAAATAAGCAGGGTGACCAAACATACCCTTGACATACTCTGTTCCCAATTTTAAACTAGTCAGTTGTTCCATGTCTGGTTCTAACTGTTGCTTTTTGATCCACATAGAAGTTTCTCAGGAGGCAGGTAAAGTGGTCTGGTATCTATTCCCATCTCTTTAACAATTTTCCATAGTTTGTTGTGATCCAGACAGTCACCAACAGCTACTCTGCCTTCTTGCATTTCTTCTTCTTTGGAATGATTTTGGTCACTGCCTCCTGTACAGTGTTATGAACTTCCATCCATAGTTCTTTAGGCACCATTTCTACCAAATATAACCCCTGGAATCTATTCATCACCTCCACTGTATAATTATAAGGAATTTGATTCAAGTCATACCTGAATGACCTAGTAGTTTTCCCTACTTTCTTCAATTTAAGTCTGAATTTTGCAATAAGGAGCTCATGATCTGAGGCACAGTCAGCTCCAAGTTAGACTTACTTTTGCTGACTGTAAGAGATTTTCTATCTTCATCTTCAAAGAATATAATCAATCTAATTTTTATATTGGCCATCTGGTGATGTTCATGTGTAATGTTCTCTCTTATGTTGTTAGAAAAGAGCATTTGCTATAACCAATACGTTCTCTTGACAAAACTCTGTTAGCCTTTGCCCTGTTTCATTTTGTACTCCAAGGTCACTTGCTTGCTACTCCAGGTATCTCTTGACCTCCTACTTTTGCATTCTAATCCCCTAGGATGAAAAGTACACCTCTTTTTTGGTGTTAGTTCTAAAAGAGCTTGTGGACCTTCATAGAAGTGGTTAAGTTCAGTTTCTTCAGCATTTGCAGTTGGGGCATAGACTTGGATTGCAGTGATGTTGAATGGTTTACCTTGGAAACAAACCGAGATCATTTTGTCATTTTGAGAGTGCACTCAAGTACTGCATTTTGGACTGTTTTGTTGAATATGAGGGCTACTCCATTTCTTCTAAGGGATTCTTGCCCACAGTAGTAGATATAATGGTTGTCTGAATTAAATTTCCCCATTTTCGTCTATTTTAGTTCATTGCTTGCTAAGATGTCATTGCTCACTCTTGCCATCTCCTGTTTGTCCACATTCAATTTACCTTGTTTCACGGACCCAGCATTCTAGGTTCCTATGCAATATTATTTTTTATAGCATCAGACTTTGCTTTCAGCACCAGACACATCCACAACGGCACATCATTTTCACTTTGGCTCAGCCCTAGTAGCATATTGGACACCTTCTAACCTGGGAGACTCATCTTCCAGTGTAATATCTTTTTGTCTTTTCGTACTGTTCATGGGATTCTTGCAACAAGAATACTGGAGTGGTTTGTCATTCTCTCCTTTACTGGACCACGTTTTGTCAGAACTCTCCACTATGACTCGTCCGTCTTGGGTGACTCTGCCAGGCATGGCTCATAGCTTCATTGAGTTATGTCAGTCCCTTCGCCATGACAAGGTTGTGACCCGTGAAGGGAATACATAACATATATGGTTATGTATACATATACATGTAAGAAGATACTTATGCATATATGGTTAGTGTTTGTCTTTATTCATTTGAGCTGCTATAACAAAACATCACAGCCTGGGTGGCTTATGTCCAACAGAAACTTCTTTCTTACTGTTCTGGAAGTCTGAAACCAGGGAGCCAGCACAGTGGGGTTCCAGCAAAGGCTTTCTGAGCTGCAGCCTCACAACTTTACTTCCTGATGGAAGTAAAGGGGCAACTCACTCTCTGTCCTCATGACCGAATCACCCACCAAACGCCCCATCTCCTAATACCATCTTCTTGAAGTTAGGATTTCAACATATGAATTTAGAGTTTGCACACAACCATTCAGGCCATAGCAGTATTATTTCTTTATTTCTAATAGCAAGACAGATTTGACCTCTTAAAATATTTACTTGGTTATTTCAGTTGATGTAATTTGCTGCCTTTTTATCTCTTCCAGAACTAGTAATATGCATTTTTATGGAATTTTCACATTGTGCCTGTAAAGCTATATCTCTGGATGCATACTATTTTCCACATATAATGAAAAATATAAACATTGTTTTTTAATTATATAGTTAGTATCTATCCTATTTTCTGTTTAAATTCCACAGATTACCAGTTAAGATAGCAAGCCTTTCTTGTGGTTCCTAAAATGACAATTTTCCCTTTACTGCATTCACAAAAATGAAGGTCACCTGACAAATCCCATGTCATTAAAAAGAAAAAAAAATATACAAAACTGCTTCCCTATTGAGGATTTTTAAATGCATAATATAACTTAAAGGTACATAGAAATGAGATAATAAAAAAATTCAATATAAGAACCATGAAGTCCCTGGAGATCAAATTATGTATATTTGCATAGACACAATACATGTTCCTAAAGGATATTATGGTAAAAAAACTGTTTTTGGCCGTTTAAGAAATGTGTGATATGTAAAATCCCAGGTGGCTTTCTTCTTTCTAGTTTTGAAACTTATAATACTCTCTCTTCCTTTTTGCTTTTGGGTTCAATAGATTAAAAGGCACTTGGTCATTAAATACCTTTGAAGATAGTTATGTGCAGATTTGACTTTGGGGTACAAATATACAGGAACAATTTGTTAGCTGGGAAGGTGGTAGTATTAAAGAGTAATACTTGAACAAGAATTGCTGGAGGAGGAATTTCCTACTTCAGACAGGCATCAATAGCAGATGGTAGGATCTACTGGGAAATAAGCACAAGTATTGGGAAGGGGAATTCTGTATCGTGGCAAATAGAAGATCTGATGCAGCAGAAATCTCTCTCTGGAAACTGAAGTTAAATTGCCCATTAATGTTTTATAAACACTTTTTTTATGGAAGAGCTAAAAATTAATCAGAAAAGAAGAGGTGTTTTGGATAGCAAGCTTTGCACGGAATTTTCTCAGGACCTGCTGGAAACAATTGATTATCTCCCTAGAATCTGTAAAATGTGCAAGTTTACAAAGAAACTTTTTATTTGGGTTTTTTTTTTTAAGTATTTTTGGATACAACAATGAATAAAATGCTTGAATGTTATATTGAAGAAAAAAGACAACAAATTTAAAAAATAGCATTGACGTTTACTTTTTGTAAGTTACAGTTTAAGATGTTTACTATTACATGTCAAAATTTCATATTAATAAGTGAAAAATAAAAATTATTAAAATTATAAAATTATTTAAAAATTTATGAGTGTATGCTTGCCAGGGGGAAGGGACAGTTAGGGTTTGGGAAAGTCATATACACACACTGCTATATTTAAAATGGATAACCAACAAGGACCTATTGTATAGCACATGGAACTCTGCTCAATGTTATGTGGCAGCCTGGATGGGAGGGGGACTTGGGGGAAAATGGATACATGTATATATAAGGCTGAGTCCCTTTGATCTTCAATGAAATTGTCACAGCATTGTTAATTGGCTATGCCGTAATACAAAATAAAAAGTTCAAAAAGTTTTTTAAAAATTGATTTTTAATGTATGTGTAAAATTAATCAAAAAAGGTTAAAATATGCTCATGAATTTTTTTCCAGAGAACCAGAAAAACCTAAGTACCATAATGGATAACCAACAAGGACCTATTGTATAGCACATGGAACTCTGCTCAATGTTATGTGGCAGCCTGGATGGGAGGGGGACTTGGGGGAAAATGGATACATGTATATATAAGGCTGAGTCCCTTTGATCTTCAATGAAATTGTCACAGCATTGTTAATTGGCTATGCCGTAATACAAAATAAAAAGTTCAAAAAGTTTTTTAAAAATTGATTTTTAATGTATGTGTAAAATTAATCAAAAAAGGTTAAAATATGCTCATGAATTTTTTTCCAGAGAACCAGAAAAACCTAAGTACCATTCATTATATGGTCACATGAAGACAACTTTCGCAGTGGTCCAGAAGGTTGCCAGTTCCTTCTCCAGGGGATTTTCCCAACCCAGGGATTGAACTAGGGTCTCCTACATTGCAGGCAGATTCTTTACCATCTGAGCCACCAGGGAAGCCTCACAGAGGTCCACCCTATCAATATTCTAATAAGTTTTTGAACATGTTCAGGTTTTTCCTAGAATTGGAGGGAGTTCTCTAAAATTTCATTTTGAAAGTTCACTGGGTATTTATTAAGCACCTTACTTTAGGACATAAAAATTAGTTGATACCAATATGCTGAAATACATATATGTATGATTAGCTAGCATTAGTTTTTGAGGGCTTAAGAGAAACATTTAATTTAAACCTATAAAAGTAAATTAAATACTTAAAATAGATCTGGGAAAATATGTCAAATATCTAACATATAATTGAAGCTGTAATCTAACAAACAGTTCTCCTTATGATCACACATCTGTTATGTATAAAATGGATTTTCTATGAAACCAAGATGAATCTAACATGTCATGTTTACTGAAATATGACATATGAAGGAAAAATGAGTGATGAGAACAGGTTTACAAGTAAAAATCTGTATACGAAATTAATATATATACTTAAATACCATTATGGGTTGAACTGTACCAATCCAAATTTGCATGTTGAATCCTAGTCCTCAGTACCTTAGAATGTGACTGCATTTGGATAGAAAAGTTCTTTCTTTAAGGTTATTATGTTAAATTTTTATTTATCCTGGAGAAATTTCTAGGGGTAGAATTGCTGGATCATTTTATAACTATATGTTTGACTTAGAAACTGCTGAACTTTTTTCAGAGTGTTTGTACATTTTGATTTTTTCTTTCTTTTTCTTTTTTTCTTTTTTTAAAGAGGTAACTAAGGTTAAATAAGGTCAGTTAGGATAGATGCTAATCTGATAGGACCAGTAATTTGACAGGAAATGAAGACAGAGGGAAGACCTGTGAAGCATAGGGAAAAGATGGCTTTCTACAAGCCAAGGAGATTACTCTCAGAAGCAACCAACCCTGCTGATACCTTCATNTATAAGAGACAGAGTTAGGATAGATGCTAATCTGATAGGACCAGTAATTTGACAGGAAATGAAGACAGAGGGAAGACCTGTGAAGCATAGGGAAAAGATGGCTTTCTACAAGCCAAGGAGATTACTCTCAGAAGCAACCAACCCTGCTGATACCTTCATCTTATACTTCTAGTCTCCAAAATTGTGGCAAAATAAATTCCTCTTGCTTAAGTCACCCATAATATAGTACTTTGCTATGAAAGTCCAAGCAAACTAATCCAAGTACCATAGAAAAAAATAATTTTAACACAGGAAAGCCAGTTTTTGTTACTGTAATAATAATCACATCATGATGTCATAATGATGGCATGACAATATGTTATATTATACATGACGGCTTAGAAAATGCTGTGCTTTCTTCTATATAATTTTCCAACCGCTGTTATACTTGGTACACAACCACTTCTGCTATGAAGTTTCTCTACATTTTATATGTAAATTATTCCTTTTACATCCTCTTCTTCCCACCCAACCCTACTCTCTGCCCTTTATGTAGCAGTGAGAATGTCTTATTGTCAAAAATGAACTACACAGGAAGTAAAAAATAAGGCAAGTGTGTGAATTCAACAGACTTAAAAGTCTCCATGTTTCCTAAAACTCCCTTGGAGGGAATTTCTCCTTTCTTAATGAGCCAATTGTTTTCATTAACCACTAATTACTTTTTCTAAGCATAGGGGTATATGTGACAATGATGATGAAATTACATGAGAAAATATTTTACTGATAAATGGGAAATATTATACCAGCCAAAAATAGCAAGCATCCAGGAGATGATTACTTTAAGTTTGTGTAAAAATTTAAGACCTTAGTCTTGAAATACCATTACTGTACCATGAAGACTAAAGATAAATTTCAATCACATTGTTTTAAAAGCAAGTCACCAAATTCCAAATGATGATTCAAAACTAGAAGTTTCTCTCACATTCTGCTCTCTCAGCAGAATATTGTCAAACCAGTAAACTAATAAAAGTGCATGATTAAAATGACTGTTTATTTGCAAAGCTAGGAGACTGAAAAAAATATCCCTTCCTACATCTTCAAAGCCTCCCCCAGGTCAAATGTTGGCTTAACATTTAGACTTGCATGTGATTTTTAGAACTCAACCTAATGGCTCAAACTGTAAAGAATCTGCCTGCAGTGCAGGAGACCCGGGTTCGATCCCTGCGTCACGGATCACTGGATCCCCGGGTCCCTTGGAGAAGGAAATGACAACCCATTACAGTATCCTTGCCTGGAGAATTCCATGGACAGAGGAGTCTGATGGGCTACAGTCCATGGGGTTGCAAAGAGTTGGACATGACTGAGGGACGAACACAACACTTAGAACTCAACTATCAGGTCAGGCATTTTGAAGAGAAATTAAAAATTAAGTTTGTGAATATTCTAAATTAGCATTTAAAAGAAAACAGCCAAAAAGAAGATTAAAAGAGAGAGAGAAGTTATTGTGTGTGTAGGATCTAGTAGGTTTGTAAGAAAAAGTTGAGTGATAAACGCCATCAATTCGGCTGGGGAAAAATATTAAGTAACTAAGTTGTTTGGTCATGTGTACATAAAACTGGGTTTATTACTTAATTCAAATTCATTCTTTAGCTTTGTCTCTACATACAAGGAGGTCAGAGAACATCATTGTTAAGAATATGGGCTCCAGAGATGGGCTTTGTGGGTTCAAAAACATTAGCTGGCTAGTTATCTTTGGAAATTTAGCCTAAGACGTGGTTCATTCATCTGTTAAAGGGGAAACTAACATTACTCCCTCATCAACTTGTTGGAGAATTAAATGATCAATGTATGTAATGTATTTCATGGAGAGCCTGGTGTAAGTAAACAAATAATATGTGATAACCATAATTATAGAGATGGGCTTTGTGGGTTCAAAAACATTAGCTGGCTAGTTATCTTTGGAAATTTAGCCTAAGACGTGGTTCATTCATCTGTTAAAGGGGAAACTAACATTACTCCCTCATCAACTTGTTGGAGAATTAAATGATCAATGTATGTAATGTATTTCATGGAGAGCCTGGTGTAAGTAAACAAATAATATGTGATAACCATAATTATTTACAGCCATCATAATCAAACTAATTTTCATTCACACCTGAAGGAAAAAAAAATCCTCAAAGGCAAAAAAAAAAAAAAAAAAGAGCAAAAGATACGTGCACTTAAAATATATATTTGGCAGTACAAAATGGCTTTAATAGCTTAAAATTCTCATTCTTAGCCTCACAATGACAGAATACCTTAATGAAATGCCTAGACTAGGAATTAAGAAAGTCATTCTCTATCAGGCAAGAAATTGTAAAGGAACAGAAACACCTAGTATTTTACAACTCTTGGCAGATGTTATTTCTATGTGTGATTAGATACCTTATCCTCCCGTTTATATACTGTCTCATAATCTATATGGTACTTGAATCTTTTCTTGGGGTTTTCAATTTTAATGACTATGCATTTTATTCTAGAATTAACAATGAGCTCCTTTTCAAACTTTCTGTTCTCCCTCCACCAGTTCTAATTTGAAGAATATTAGCTAATTATTTTTCACTCCTTCCTTCCTGAAATACATAAGACAGGGGAAAAAAAAGTTATCTTTTCTAGTCATCATACCAACTCTCAGTACACCCAACTTGTTTTACCATAAAATAGTATTTAGTGATTTTTTAAAAGCACTGGGAGAACTATTGAATGTTTTTTAATCCAAGAAAAATGAAGGACAGCTGTGGAGGCTGGATCCTAGGAAAATGAGGTAAGATTCCAGGTGCTGTCTCTGCCTGCCAGATTTGTAAAACAATATTGTAGTAAAATAAATAAATAGATAGATAAATAAACATGGCTCTTTTAATTACTAAGCAGGCAAGTTCTGGCAAAAGGTGTGTCGAGCCACACATAAGTGCTCACACAACATAGCTTTTAATTTCCTAACTTGTGTCCATCAGTGTGATGGGTGCTCACAAGATAGAAGACCAGCTGTCTAAGATACCTTATCCTCCCGTTTATATACTGTCTCATAATCTATATGGTACTTGAATCTTTTCTTGGAGTTTTCAATTTTAATGACTATGCATTTTATTCTAGAATTAACAATGAGTTCCTTTTCAAACTTTCTGTTCTCCCTCCACCAGTTCTAATTTGAAGAATATTAGCTAATTATTTTTCACTCCTTCCTTCCTGAAATACATAAGACAGGGGAAAAAAAAGTTATCTTTTCTAGTCATCATACCAACTCTCAGTACACCCAACTTGTTTTACCATAAAATAGTATTTAGTGATTTTTTAAAAGCACTGGGAGAACTATTGAATGTTTTTTAATCCAAGAAAAATGAAGGACAGCTGTGGAGGCTGGATCCTAGGAAAATGAGGTAAGATTCCAGGTGCTGTCTCTGGCTGCCAGATCTGTAAAACAATATTGTAGTAAAATAAATAAATAGATAGATAAATAAACATGGCTCTTGTAATTACTGAGCAGGCAAGTTCTGGTAAAAGGTGTGTCAAGCCCACATAAGTGCTCACACAACGTAGCTTTTAATTTCCTAACTTGTGTCCATCAGTGTGATGGGTGCTCACAAGATAGAAGACCAGCTGTCTTGGACATAATTGCAGCAGGGGGAGTTTCAAGAACTGTAGGTGGTATTATTCTGTTTTATTTCATTTCCTTTATTGTCATTCAGGATTTTTAAAAGTATGCTTGAGTGAAAAAAATGTTTAAAATAAATTCTTGGAAATAGTCATTATAGTCCCCTTTCAGTTTCATCACTGCAGACTGTAGTCAACAACTCTGAACTGAGATAAAGGGTCCATACTTCCTCACAGAGTCCATTTCACTCTGTGTGTGAATCAGCATGTATTTATGTCATGTTACTAATTTTCAGGAGTCTTTAACACAAAATAAACAGGAAAACTGAGTCTCTTTGGATCAAAAGATGAGGTACACAAGGTACCTCATACATGTATACATGAGGTCAGGTGCACTGGTTTTTAGGCTTCAAGCACAATTCTAAAAATTTCTCAGATCCCATAGGGAACATGACTAGGAATCAAGTCATGCTGTAAAGAAATGCTCAGCATGAGGACTCAGTTTCAGTTGAATAAACCTAAGTTTATTCAAGAAATAATAGCCTAGCTTTCTCCAGAAGCCATCAACTGCCTGAAAGCATGGACAGAGAAACAGTATTGTAGTCAAACAAGGTGGACTGCAATATAAATGATAAGGGATTCCATATATATGTGTTAATATATGACATTTGTTTTTATCTTTCTGACTATATTCTGTATGACAGACTCTAGGTTCATTCACATCACTACAAATGACCCAATTTCAGTCTTTTTTATGGCTGAGTAATAGTCCATTATATATATAGATATATATATATATATGTAAGCTGATTCAAGTTATTGTACACCAAAACCTAATACAACATTGTGAAGCAATTATCCTCCAATTAAATAAAAAAAGATAAGGGAAAGAGGGCATTAGGAAGGAAGGTTAACAGCTTTGTAAAAGATTGGCCATGAGTCAGTGAAGGAAAGGAAAGCAGACTGTGGAAAAGGGTGATGATCTCTAAGATTCTAGGAAGTGCATGGAGGGATTGAAATCAGGATAAAAAAGCACTAAAAAAAAAAAACAACAACAGGGATTTGGAGAATTCAAGGAAGAGATTATTTTATGATGCAAGATTTTGGAAAAGGTTCTGAATAATTATGTCAAAATGATAGTCTTGCCTAGTGAAACCCACCACACAATAAAAGTGAGAGTGGCTAAAATTAAGGAGATGAAGGAAAAGTGAGGTACAGGTGCTGGAAATATCATCTATATGTGTATTGAAAATGATGTTGGGGAAAGAGGTGTAGAGAAAGACTATAATCCAGGCTCTGCAACAATGTAAGACACTGGAGATTTGTCCCAGATCCTTACTAACCAAAAGGGGGACCAAAGAAGAATATTTAAAATGGATCACATGAACTTTAAAGAACAATGTTGGAAGAATAAGGGTCAGGGATTAATTCCAAGACGTTTCCCTCTCTGCTTCTTCTGCTACTGGCCTCTCTCCTGTTAGGAGAAGCACACTGATTGAAACCGCCCACCCTGGCCAGACACCATAGTAACTATTTGCATGAGTTGTTTTATGACAGATCCTTGTAAGGAATATGAAACTAATAAGCCACCACCAACTGGAAGAGTTCAGGAAAGGTCGAAAGGAGACACCACGTGTCGGTCCACTTCCCAGAATCCCTCTCACTAGCATCCATCTTGGCTGAGCGATGGGTGTGTCACCAGGAGAGACTCTGAATTAGAATGATTGGCCAAAGACCACCCAGAAACCAATCCCATCACCATAAAACCTGAGACTGCGAGCCACGTGGCAGAGCAGTTCTCCTGGGTTCCCTTACCCTACTGCTCTCCACCTGGGTGCCCTTTCCCAATAAAATCTCTTGCTTTGTCAACACATGTGTCTCCTGGGACAATTCATTTCCAAGTGTTAGACAAGAGCCCAGTTTTGGGCCCTGGAAGGGGTCCCCCTTCCTGCAACACTCCTACCCAGCCCAAGATTCTTGACATTAAAGTTTTAGTCGCTCAGTCATGTCCAACTCTTTGCGACCCTGTGGACTGTAGACCTCCAGGCTCCTCTGCCCATGGGAATCTCCAGGCAAGAATACTGGAGTGGGTTGCTATTCCCTTCTCTAGGCTCATCTTCATGACCCAGGGATCAAACTTGCATCTCCTGCATTGCTGACAGATTGTTTACAGCAGAGATTCTTGACCTCAAACTTGCTTCTTTAGAGGACATATGAGTAAACATTCTCACCAAAAGACACTGCTGAAATGAGCTGGTTGCCTGGTAAATAAGAGCATTATTTTTAAATCACCTTCTACCTTCTCATGCTAACTCTCAAATTAGTTAATTTTTCTGTTTGGAGGGTTCTGATATCTTAGATTCAAAAAAGATATCAGAGTTTGGAGTGGGAGGAATACTAAAACAGGAGCAAAAGAACTTTGGGGATATTTATCTTGGTTTCCTAAGGCTATCATAATAAAGTACTACCACAAATGGATGGTGTACAACAATAGAAATATGTTTTCTCACGGTTCTGGAGACTAGAAGTCAAAAATTCACGTGTCAGTGCAACACGAGAGGTGAGGTAGGATCTTGTCCTGCCTCTTCTAGCTTCTGCTCCCGGATGGCAATCCTTGGCTTTCCTGGAATTGGGCCTGTGTCACTTCAATCTCTGCCCTTATTATCATATGCCTTTCTGTGTGTCTGTGTCTGAGGCCAAATTTCTTGGTTTTATGAGGACACCAATCATACTGAATTAAGGGCCCATTCTATTTTCAGTATGACCTGTGCTACCATGATTTATAACAGCAAATATATACTTGGTGTTTGATCCCTACTCTGGCAGAGTTACTGAGACCCTTGGAATTCCCCATGCTAAAAAAGACTTTTGAAGCCTTTTGTTATGTAATGAGATGACTTTTGGACCACATCTAAGGATGGATGCTGGTTGCCAGAAGACCCAGTCTTGTAATTGAAGGTCTGGAACTTTCAGTCCCACTGCCCAACTTCCAGGGTAGAGTAAGGGGCTGCAGATTGAATCAATCACAAATGGCTATTGATTTAATCAACCATGACTATGCAGAGAAACCTCAATAAAACCCTCAAAAGACAGGACTTGGAGAGCTTCTGGGTTGGTGAACACTGGCAGGTTTGGGGAGCATGGTGTGGCTGGAGAGGACATAGAAACTTCACACCCTCTCCTATATGTTGCCCTGTGCGTCTCATCCATCAGGCTGTTTCTGTTATATCCTTTTATAATACACTGGTAATCTAGTAATTAAAATGTTTCTCTGAGTTCTTTAAGCCACTATGGTATATTAATAGACCCAAGGAGGTGATTATAGGAACCTCTGATCTAAAACTTATTGGTCAGAAGCACAGGTGACATCCTGAACTTTTGATTGGGGTCTAAAGTGTGTGTGTATGTTGGGAGGGAGCAGCCTTGTGGGGCTGAACCCTTAGCCTGTGGGATATGATGCTATCTCAGGACAGATAGTGTCAGAATTGAGTTGAGTTGGAGAACACCCAGGTGTGTCTAGAGAATTATTGGAGGGGTGTGGAAAACACTATAGTTGGGTGCAGAATTCTTAGACCCCCATCTTAACTAATTATATCTGCAATGACTCTATTTCCAAATAAGATCACATTCTGAGGTGCTGGAAGTAGGACTTCAACAGATATTTTGAAGGAACACAACTCAACTCATAGCAGCATATTAGGAAAGCAACCTCATGGGCCAGACTGGGGAGCAAGGATAAGGCATGGAGAAGCAAATGAGTATCAGCCAATGTTGTCATTCCTGGATAACAGAGCATCACAAACTAACAGTGAGGTTTGAAATTGAGAAATGTTACTAAAAGGGTAGGATACATGCAGAAAATGAAATAGGATAATGCAAACTACAACCAAAACTAAAATCAGAAATTAAAAAAAAAAAAAACACACCAAAACCAAAAAGAAGAATCAAATTTTATGTATTTTAATTAGAAATTAGAGCAAGTATGTCAATCTAATTAAATGTTCATATATACATTTTGGGGGTTTAATCTTTTGTGATTGATTGCTCCATAAGTATGTCTGATTGCTAATCTGTGTTAGTCCAGTCACACAGCATGATAGGTAAGAACAAGCTCTAGAGCCAGGATGCTTGGCATGAAAACTGTCCCATTACCTTTTAGCTGTGAGAACTTAGGCAAGTTTCTTGCTACTCAATTTGCTTAAAAATTAGTGACTATCGCATAAGATCTTTGTGAAGATTAATTATGTTAACCTATGTAATCTGTATCTGGCTCACAGGAAATGTTGAAAATATATTAATTACCTATATATTTTTTATTTTAATTGACTGAGTACCTCATTTTCATAAATAAAATTCATGAATTATATTAACTTAAATATAACTATGGTCTTCCCAGGTGGCGCTAGTGGTAAAGAACCTCCCTGCCAATGCAGGAGACATGAGATGAAAGTTTGATCCCTGGGTCAGGAAGATTCCCTGGAGGAAGGCACAGCAATCCGGATACTCCAGTATTCTTGTGGAGAATCTCATGGACAGAGGAGCCTGGCAGGCTATGGCCGATTGGATAGCAAAGAGTTGGACATGACTGAAGCAACTTAGAAGCAGCAGCAAATATAATTTCAGTGAATACAATTAAGTTGTTAAATTCTATTTCAGCTTGAAATCTTTTATTAAGCACGTAAAGTAGCTTTTCTGTTTTTTATGAAAAATAGTGGGGTTTTTTTTGCATAGGTTTGAAAGAAATTGCTTTATTACATAGCTTCTCCATTAAAAAACTAGAATATGACATTTGTTAAAAGATACTTAGCCTTTCATGTACTTTAAGAATCCTGCATTTTTTGTCTGTTATATTATGTATTCTAAGTGATCAAAATAAGAGTAAACATTAGACAGATAATACTGATCATTTACTATCATTTGACCAAGCTCATTATAGACATTTCCTCATTAAATCTGCAAAACAGCCCCACTGTGTTATATATGCTGCTGTTGGTGGTGATTTAGTCCCTCAGTGTGTCAGACTCTTGCAACCCCATGAACTGTAGCCTGACAGGCTCCTCTGTCTATGGGATTCTCCAGGCAAGAATACTGGAGTGGGTTGCCATTTCCTTCTGCAGAGGATCTTCCCAACCCAGGAATCCAACCCCTGCCTCCTGCATTGCAAGGGGGTTCTTTACCACTGAGCTATCAGGGAAGCCCTGTGCTATGTACCTCTTAATGTTAATCTCTCTTTAACTCTGTTTTTTAAATGAGATCAGTTAAGCACAGAGTGCTTTGGTAATTTTTCCAACGTCATACTAGCAAGTGGTTTAGTGAGAACTCAAGCCAGTTTTGGGCTTCCCAAGTAGCACTAGTGGTAAAGAACCTGCCTGCAGTGCAGGAGACATAAGAGACACAGGTTTGATTCCTGGGTTGGGAAGATCCCCTGGAAGAGGGCATGACAACTCACTCCAGTATTTTTGCCTGGAGAATCCCATGGACAAATGAAGCCTGGCAGGCTACAGTTCATAGGATTGCAAAGAGTTAGGCAAACCAGTTCTATTTGATAAGAAAGTCTGCAATCTTAGCCTCTTTGCTTTATTACCAGCCATCTGTGGGCCTCATTTTTATACACAGAGATTTTTAAAGAAATAAAATATATGGACAATTCAGAAGTTGTTTTTAAAACCATCCATTTTCTGTAGTTTTTTAATCAGATAACCATAGGACTAAAATATGTTTTGTGAGCATAATTTATTTTTAGTATATCTAAAAATTATATTAAGGGAAATTATTAGTTCCTCTGTAAGGATTTCTCATTAAAAAAAAATTCTTCCCTTTCAGACACATTTAAAGAGCAACCACTGACAATGACAAACCCTATTCATATTATTACTTTACAAACTAAAGCCTTGGTCTAGAAAATTTTCTACGTCAAAAGGCCAAAAGTATTGTCTTCTTGTCTTTACTTTTGCAGTGTTTTTTATCTCAATAAACCATGAAACAACACCCTTGAACCGCACCTTCCATGGAACTTTAATACCTATTCTCTTTCAGATTTGTTTAGAATTGCTTTCTACCTCTGTCTCTGAGCACATGCTGATTAAAATGTTTTAATTAAAATTATGACTACTACAGAAAAATTATTGAGCAATTCTTCAGGATGAAAATGCTTAGTGTTAGAAGACTAATTCCACTGTTCATGTTTCTACTGAGCAATATTTTCTAAAAGGTTAACCTTTGTGTTGTGTAATATTGGATTTAGTCCCAACAGCTTGAAGGTATTGTTTTTAAAACAAGGCCAAGCAAGCAGAAAAGTTTGTACGATGATACAGATTTGATCAGCTCTTAAGCAAAACAAGTTCAGCCAGGTTGGTCTGTGCAGTTATTCTAGAACTGAATCCTATGACTTTCTTCCACAGTCATTGCGCTGAGAAAGAGTGAATTTTGTTATATTTCACAACTGTTTTTAGAAGGAAGAGGCGACGTGATGGCCTGGGTCAGTGTCTGCAGCCTGCACTCAAACACTGGAAACACACTGGGATGAAAGACAAGTTACTTAGAACTGTAGCACAGAGAAAAAAGTTTCACTAAACCAGCTCAGTAAGATCACTTCTTAATAAGAATGAGCTCCTGTTTCCTGCTTGATGAAGCTCTCTGCAACATAAAAAGCCTTACTACTTCCTTTTGAAGGGTTCTCTTCATTGCCTGATACAGCCCTCCTGTTGGCAATGCAAAATCCTGGGAGGACCATCTTGGGACAACCTGGGGAATTCATTATGTCTGATGCTCCTAATCAAGGATCAGACTTTAACCCAGCCAGCCATTCACATGAACTACAGAGTGGCCTGTTTAAAACCCGTTTTGTTTTTTCACAAAAGCAGAAATCCATAAAGTGAGTTCAGTCCTTTGCTTCTCAAACGGTAATGTATATACAAATACTCTGGGGATTTTACTCAAATGTAGTAGGTCTGTGCTGAAGCCTGAGGCTCTGAACTTCTATCAAGCTTTTAGGCAATGATGATGCTGTTGGTCAATGGATCCAGCAATGGATGTGAGTCTCTTATCTTTTTAAGCAAGACCATGACTTTGCCACACTAGACAGATGACAACCTGCCTTGATTTTAAGGAAATTATCTACAGATTGGACATTTTCCCCCGATTCAAATTCAACAAACCCGGAGGGAGGACTAAATTCTTTCTTATAGTTATACTACTTCTTCCATAAAACACCTTGTGGCCAGTTTTCCTGCCTTCTACCTAATGGTTTTCTATTCTTCAGTGTGGCTGTGCTTGTCATCTATCTCCTGGTTATCTATTTTTTATATAGTTCTGTTTTTCTGTTAATCACAAACTCCCAATATTTCCTTTCTTCCTCTCTCCCTTTTGGTAACCATACATTTGTTTTTTATCTCTGTAGGTCTATTTCTGTTTTGTAAATAAGTTCATTTTGCTTAGATTCTACATATAAGTGGTATCATATATTTGTCTTTTTCTGTCTGGTTTACTTCATGATGACAATCTCTAGGTCCATGCATGTTGCTGCAAACGGCATTCTTTCTTATGAATGAATTCTTTCTTACAGCCAAGTAATATTCCATCACACACACACACACACACACACACACACACACACACACACACACACATACACACACAACACATCTACCATGTGATCCAGGGATCTCACTATCTCACTTCTGGACATATATTCAAAGAAAATGATAATTCAAAAAGATACATGTGCCCCAATGTTCATTGCAGCACTATTTACAATAGCTGAGATGTGGAAGCAACCTAAATGGCCATCAATAGAGAAATAGATAAAGAGTGATATTAAGATGTCCATCTTTTATTTCACCCAGA
The DNA here is from genome assembly GCA_006410675.1 of Oreotragus oreotragus. Taxonomy (NCBI): domain Eukaryota; kingdom Metazoa; phylum Chordata; class Mammalia; order Artiodactyla; family Bovidae; genus Oreotragus; species Oreotragus oreotragus. The sequence goes on along the minus strand of SJYX01021544.1, from coordinate 256,553 downwards.
GCAGTCTGAATTCAGTCAGTCAGGGTTTAGTCTCATTGGGAATAATTCCCTTCAAATATCCACTGGAGGCTTCTAATGTCCCGCTGAGGATTTCCAGAGCTGTCAGCCTCTGTTCTTTTGTCATGACCACTTTGGAGACTAAACAACTCTGCAGAGAACTTTGGCCATGACTTTGAGAGTCTATAGCAGACAATTCTATACTCAGTAGAGGGAAAGACAATCAGCACCATTGTCCCAGAGCCTTAATTACGTAGACAAACTTGTACCAACTAATTCAACTTAATGTTGCTTCATTTAGTTATGTCACTTCATTAATGTTCATAGATACCTTTGAAGTTACAGCTGGATACTACATGCCAGGAAGCATTAGAAATGTGGAAAGGATCATTTTGTAGGTTTTACAAGCTTTATGGTACCGTTTAAAAACATTAAAGTATACATTCCCTCCCAACCTAGAGTATAGAGTGTATTATTAGTCTATAAAATCAATATCTCTGAGTTTTGAAGAATGCCAATTAAAGGAAAAATATTTTTCCTGTTTTAAATAATTTGTAAGAGTGTTTGAAATAATGTGTAAGTGTGCTTGAAACTAAATATTAAAAAAACTAAGATCATGGCATCTGGCCCCATTACTTCACGGCAAATAAAAGGGGAAAAGGTGGAAGTAATGACAGATTTCCTCTTCTTGGGCTCTAAAATCACTGCAGATGGTGACTGCAGCCATGAAATTAGAAGATGATTGTTTTTTGGCAGGAAACTTATGACAAACCTAGACAATGTGTTGAAAAGCTGAGATACTACTCTGCCGACAAAGGTCCATATAGTCAAGCTATAGTCTTCCCAGTGGTCACGAACAGTTGTGAGAGCTGGAACGTAAAGAAGGCAGAATGCCAAAGAACTGATGCCTTCGAATTGTGGTGCTGGAGAAGACTCCTGAGAGTCCCTTGGACAGTAAGGAGATCAAACCAGTCAATCCTAAGGGACATCAACACTGAATACTCATTCGAAGGACTGATGCTGAAGCTGAAGCTCTGGTATTTTGGTCATCAGATGTGAACAGCCAACTTGTTGGAAAAGTCCCTGATCCTGGGAAATATCAAGGGCAGAAGGAGAAGAGGGCATCAGACAATGAGATGGCTAGATATCATCACCAAAGCAATGGACATGAACTTGGGCAAGCTTCGGGAGAAGATAGGGGACAGGGAAGCCTGGTGTTCATAGTGTTGCAGAGTTGGAGGTGACTGAGGGACAGAACAGAAAGTGTGCTTGAGCTTCTGTAATGAGGCATTTGTTTTGCAATAATGTTATAATATTGTTAAAATTAGATATTCTCTGTGATATTCATAGATCTCAAATTATCTTATTAAAACTGTAATTTGTGATAAAAATTTAAATAACAGATTTTTCCAAATAATGAATATAATATCACTTCTAAAACTCCTGCTTCTAATCTGAAGTACTGTGGCTCGGAAAATATCCAGTTAAAAAACATTCTAATGATTGAGAAACTCTTAATGACTAAGAGACCTCCTATGAAACTAACAAGGGCATTTTAGTGGATGAGCTGACTAGCTGGAGAGGACTTGCTATCCACTGAAGCATGAAACTTCCAAAGGAAACCCCTCCATGACATCCCTTTCATCCACAGAGTTTATTCCAGAGGATCATTGATAATTCTAATAGGCTGTGAGAGAAAGACAGGAACGAAATCCCATCAGGTAGGATCAGCTTACATTATTTAAAGCTTAATATTTATCATAAATTCATAGGGTCCTGAGATTATTGACTTTTGAAGAATAAGATTTTCATAATTTAAGGAGTCATGCAGATTTTCTGCATGAAATGTAGCCTTACAAGTGGTTTTACATGAGAAGCTAAAAAGTACCAATTAACAGAAGCAGTAAAAAAAAAAAAAAAAAAACTCGGAAAATATCCAGTTAAAAAACATTCTAATGATTAAGAAACTCTTAAGGACTAAGAGACCTCCTATGAAACTAACAAGGGCATTTTAGTGGATGAGCTGACTAGCTGGAGAGGACTTGCTATCCACTGAAGCATGAAACTTCCAAAGGAAACCCCTCCATGACATCCCTTTCATCCACAGAGTTTATTCCAGAGGATCACTGATAATTCTAATAGGCTGTGAGAGAAAGACAGGAACGAAATCCCATCAGGTAGGATCAGCTTACATTATTTAAAGCTTAATATTTATCATAAATTCATAGGGTCCTGAGATTATTGACTTTTGAAGAATAAGATTTTCATAATTTAAGGAGTCATGCAGATTTTCTGCATGAAATGTAGCCTTACAAGTGGTTTTACATGAGAAGCTAAAAAGTACCAATTAACAGAAGCAGTAAAAAAAAAAAAAAAAAAAGACACAGCCATATACTCACAGTATATACCTGGAAAGATTATCATATATTAACATTTTAAGGTTAAAAGTAGCATGTCTTGTTCTCAGCCAAAACACAATTTTTATATTCATTTTAGAATTAAGAAAATGACACATAGTCTTTATTGTTTCTTATACACTTTGGGAATGTGAGAAAAACATATTTTTAATCTCTTTTCCTGATGCCGAATTTGTACTTGTAAGTAGCAAACTTCACTGAGTACAAAAAAAAAAATGCTTTGTGAAAGCAGCTTGATCCTGTAGTCAATTAAGATGATCAAAGTTCTTGAGAGAGAAAACTGACTCAATTATACTTGTGGTTTAATGAGATAACACTGGTATTGGTAGTTATTTTTGGCAAATGTATGGAACTTTCCTTCATGCCTAGCATTATGCTAATTTTTGAGTGTATTGTGAAAAACAAGAGGAGCAAGATGATCCTGCCTTCCGAGGTCTTCCAGCCTATGGAGGAAGAGAAATTCACAAGCCATTGCAATAAACCAGAATAAGTCTTAGAACAGGACATATGGGCACCATTGGAGCCCACAGCAGAAGTCCTTGCAGTAGACTTGGAGTTCAAAGTAGGCTTTCTAGCACAGCTGACATTAACCTGATATTGAAGGGTGAGTGGAGTCAGTTATATGAAAATGGAAAAGAGGAACGGCCCAGGGGGACGGGCATTGCCAGAAGGAATAGAGGGAAAGAAGCATGGTACGTCCAAGAAAGGTGGAAGCAAGAGTGTTAAGAGTGGCGTGTGCCTGAGGAGGTGCTGTGAGATGCCTGGAGAGTAAAGAAGGACCAGTTGGTACAACACTTTTGAAGATTATTAAAAAAAAAAAAAGTCAAGAATTACTGAACTAAATGAACAAAAATGTTGTGAATCATCTTTGTTCTTTAGTGCAAATAAAGTAACTTTTATTTGGATCCAGCCTAGGCATTCCAAGCCATATTTTCAACAAATTGACTTTTGGCAGATAGAATGGAGCCAGTTTTCTCAGTTCAGAGCTCACCAGAGTAGACACTCATACAGTCACCTCACAGCCTGGGCTTTCTCCTTCATGCCTGGGATCACAAAGTATGTGATGGTAAATGGCATCACATCGGACTCAGGAAAAGATGCTGAAATTTTTATAATAATTTTGAAAGAGCCCTTCAATCTGTCCACTCTTTTGTTCCTTCTTTCATCCCACATAACAAGCAGGCCTGGCTTCTTCTATATGTATCTGTTTTATCGTCTTAATTGTGCATCTATAAATAGAATAAATCTACTTTTTTCCTGGTGACTCTGGGTGTTTGTTGTCTACTTCTATCTTTCCTGAGGGAAAATGTGACACACAGCTCAGACAGAAAATGTCTCTCTGCTATACTTTAGAACCATTAAAAATTCACAGAGGGTCACGTGGAAGAAAAGACTGTTTGCTTTGCATCAACTGTAGTTTACAAGAGCAAATGCAATGTTCCAGGAATGTTGGAAATGTATGTGATGTTAAATTTGAGGTCATTCTCTCACTTGTCAGAACATGGCTTCCAGTCCAAAGTTCCAAAACTATAGAGGCCTGTGAAATTCTTGGAGAGGTTCCAAGGAGAGCAATGAAAGTGATAAAGGATTTGAAGGCTCATACCTTTGAGGGAAGGCTAAAAGAACAAGAATTATTTCTCCTCTAAATGAGAAGTCAGAGATAATTTAACAATCTTCAAAAATATGAAAGGTTTTATGGGTAGAGCAATGGTGTCCAAATCTAGGGAAGTTTGAGCAGTGGGGCCTGGGCACAGTGAAGGCTTGCTGACAGAGAGGGCTGCTGTGTTTTGGCAAGGGGTATTTCACTGCAGAAAACCCTTCTTCTGAGGCCCAGAAGGTTCACTATTACTAGCAGGGAGGTGTCATGTACCACCTTGCATGAGCACTGGGGTAAAATAAATGACTTCTAAAAATCTCTAAATTCAGTGGTTTTCAGGTTTTTAAAAGGTCTTCCATTTGAAGGGACTCTAAGGGCAAATAAATTATTGGCCAAGATTTTATTCTTACACTTTCTAGAAATAGTAACACTTCCTGATTATAGCCTGGTAATATGTGCAAGCAGAATTCCAGAAGCTCCTATCATGTTACCAGTTTACCAGCCTTATATGTAATTATGTATAATACACATATGCATAATATATACATGATACACAATCATCATGTTGTATTTCTATAGTACTTACAAAAATATTTCTATCCCTATATTCTCTAGGTCATCTCTATTCCTCTGATCTCTTACAATCTGATGAGATATTGTGGTCCTGAACCATTTCAGTCTTTCACTCTCAAAAACTGAGAATGATAAATATATGGTCTAATAATTCAGGTGAAATAGACATTCTTCCATTTCAGGAGCAGAATCTATGCACAGAGACACCTGCACATTTTGAGAAGTATACGAAGTTATAATTTTATGACAGCAGCATAGCATTCCATTTACAATCTTTTTACAAAGGTGGATGATAACAGAAGCTAGGACAATACAATAAAATACTATGCCTGCAATAAAAAGTCAGACTTCACTCTTCTGAAATGGGCTCATGCAGATCACTATATCTCTGTTTACGGGGGATTTTAAGATAGTCACAAAACAAAACTGCCAAGCATGAAAGAATAATTCCTTTAACAGCTGTTCAGGAAGGTCAAAAACACAGAAACTACTGAAGGTTACAAAAGTATAGCTAGAACTCTTGGGAGTTGAGCTCCATTGCAATGGAAATTTCAGAATCATCTTCTGGTTGTGCCTGCCAGATGTGAGCATGCTTGTTGATTGTTTGCAAGATGTTAAGAGTCCAGTTCTGCCAGCTGACTTTCCGCCTCCTGCCATCATGACTGAGGGGACAGAGTTCATAAATAAAAGCACAGATGTCTCTGATGCTTCATTCAAAAGAGAAACAAACACAGATCAATAGGAACAATCTGACACCAATATCCCAATTTCTGTCCAGACACTAGCAATAGGAAGGTGATTGTCCACAATCTTGAAAATTTGTTCTCCAAATGCACTATTGACAGAAAAGCTGGACATAATAAGAAATTAAATGAAGCTGAATAAATACCTGTACTGAGGGCCAGACACGAAAACTACATTTGATGAAAAATAACCAAAAGGGGGAAAAAAGTATAGATCAAAAGGTCATCACATGAAACATTGCTGTTTTTGTGGTTTGTGACTATGGATTGAAATATAAAATCAGCCTAAAGTCAGACTTGTTTTTTCTTTGCTATTTAAGTTGAATAGATTTCTCTCTACTTTTGAACTGATAGAGCTTTGCCTGTCTTACTTTAAAAAACAATTCTCAATGAAAACCAAATTTTATGAAATATAAGGAATGAGGTAGTGTAATTTTGACTTTGAAGTCATCTTGGGGAACTCCCAATGTAAACAGTTTCTGCAATTCTGTTTAAGAGCATAGAAGTAATTAAAAGAGAAATTAATATTAGTCAGTGTACTGTGACCATGAACATGTTTGTCAAGGTGGGCCCTTGAGTTCCTTATTTGTTAACCTCATCTGATCTTGAATTTCACAGGTTCTGCGTTGTTCTTCCTAGCAGGCCAGCATTACCTCAACATTCCGAAAGCCTCAATGACTTCATACTGTTAAAACCATATTTGACTACTTTTGTTAATAAAAAGAATAAAGGTGCGTTTGGACTGTAAAAATTGCTTCTCATGTGAACAAATGGTAACAAAACACAACTTCACACAGATCCTGCTTACAATTTGGAATTTTTCTCTGTGAGAGGGCTGCTGACTTACAAAGCAAAAACCAGCACTGAAGGAAATTAGTCAAGCTTTGACAGAGATTATTTTAAATTCCTCAGGTGGAGCAATCTAGAAATGTCCTGTTATAAAATGTCCTCTCTGAATTAATAAAAAAAAGTAAACAATATAAGTGAAGGACTTGAAACACTTTCACACTTGACAAATTTCTTAATCCTAAGAAATCACCATTTCAAATATCACGCCCATTTTGAATAAGGAACATCGAGGTAATTTATCAAAAGTCACCTAGGTGTTCTAATTTGAGCCCCACAAAAATTGTTTACTCAAACTTACACATGTATTCAGAGAATGGTTAATCTGAGCATGCCTTATCACAAAGATGCCTTGGCAACAGACAGTATTTTCCCCCTTGAAACACTGTGATAAAGAGAATTTGTCTTCCTAGGAAAGTTCTGTACGTACCACTTTTCCAAAAGAACAGTTATAGTTCTAATAATTTCTATCATGATGCATCTGAAAGAAAATGCATTTGGTGCCTCTTTTGGGACACAGGAGAAAACCCTCAGTTCAGTTCAGTTCAGTCGCTCAATCATGTCCGACTCGTTGCGACCCCATGAATCACAGCACGCCAGGCCTCCCTGTCCATCACCATCTCCTGGAGTTCATTCAGATGTCCGTCGAGTCAGTGATGCCATCCAGCCATCTCATCCTCTGTCGTCCCCTTCTCCTCCTGCCCCCAGTCCCTCCCAGCATCAGAGTGTTTTCCAATGAGTCAACTCTTCGCATGAGGTGATCAAGGTACTGGAGTTTCAGCTTTAGCATCATTCCTTCCAAAGAAATCCCAGGGCTGATCTCCTTCATAATGGACCTCACTAAGGGTCAATTTCTCCTTTCATTCATGTGAAGGGAGAACAGTGGGAACAGGGCCCCTACTAATTCCATCCCAGCTTTAACAGACTAGTATTTCACGGGAGGGGCTCCCTGAAGTATATTTGAATTACAATGTTGTGTTAATTATTGCTGTCCCGAAAAGTGACTCAGTTATGCATATTTTTTTCATATTTTTTCCATCATGGTTTATCATAGGATATTGAATATGGTTTCCTGTGCTGTACAGTAGGACCTAGTTGTTTATCCATTCTTTATATGCCAGTTTTCATCTGCTATCCTAAACTCCAATCCAGTCCTTCCCCACTCCTGTCCCTCTTGGCAGCCATAAGTCTGTTCATGTCCTTGATTCTGTTTCTGTTTCACAGATCAGTTTCATTTGTCTTTCTCTGATTGACTTACTTGTACTTTGACTGTACTGTACTTGGTATGATAAATCTCTAGTTGCATCAGTATTGCTGCAAATAACATTATTCTTTTATATGGCTGAGTGTTATTCCATGGTATATATATATATCACATTTTCTTTACCCACTAATCTGTCAATGGACGTTTAGAGTTCACTTTTCTCCACACCTTCTTAAGAATGTATTGTCTATAGACTTTTTAATGATGACAGCTCAAGTAGGCAAACAGGAAGAGAACAAATACTTCCTACCTCTGCTTTTTCTTCTATTCAGGTCCTCAACAGATTGGATGATGCTTATTCACATTGGGGAGGGTCGTCTATTGGGAGTGCACAGAATCAAATGCTAATCTCAAACAGAAAACATTCTCACAGATGTACCCAGAGTTCAGTTCAGTTCAGTTGCACTGTCTTATCCAACATTTTGCTAGTGTGTGCGATGAGTACAATTGTGTGATAGTCTGAACACTTTTTGGCATTGCCCTTCTTTGGGTTGGGAATGAAAACTGACCTTTTCCAGTCCTGTGGCCACTGCTGAGTTTTCCAAATTTGCTGGCAGATTGAGTGCACCACTTTTCACAGCATCATCTTTCAGGATTTGAAATAGCTCACCTGGAATTCCATCACCTCCACTAGCTTTGTTTGTAGAGATGCTTTCCTAAGCCCCACTTGATTTTGCATTCCAGATGTCTGACTCTAGTTGAGTGATCACACCATCGTGGTTATCTTTAAAAAAAAATCATGAAGATCTTTTTTGTATAGTTTCTGTGTGTTTTTGCCCCCTCTTCTTAATATCTCCTGTTTCTGTTAGGTCCATACAACTTCTGTCCATTACTATGCCCATCTTTGTATGAAAAGTTCCCTTGGTATCTCTAATTTTCTTGAAGAGATATCTAGTCTTTCCCATTCTATTGTTTTCCTCTATTTCTTTGCACTGATCACTGAGGAAGGCTTTCTTATCTCTCCAGCTATTCTTTGGAACTCTACATTCTGATGGGTATATTGTTCCTTTTCTCCTTTGCGTTTAGTTTCTCTTCTTTTCTCAGCTATTTGAAAGACCACCTCAGACAACCATTTTCCTTTTTTTGTATTTCTTTTTCCTGGAGACAGTCTTGATCACTGGGTCCTGTACAATGTCATGAACTTCTGTCCATAGTTCTTCAGGCACTCTTTCAGATCTAACCCTTGAATCTATTTGTCACTTACACTGTATAATTGTAAGGAGTTTGATTTAGATCATAGCTGAATGGTCTAGTGGTTTTCCCTACTTTCTTCATTGAAGCCTGAATTTGGCAATAAGGAGTTCATGATCTGAGCCACAGTCAGATCTCAGTCTTGCTTTTGCCGACAGTGTAGAGCTTCTTCATCTTTGACTACAAGGAATATAATCAATTTGATTTTGGTATTGACCATCTGGTAAAGTCCATGTGTAAAGTTTTCTCTTGTATTGTTGGAAGAGGATGTTTGTTATGACCAGTGTGTTCTCTTAGCAAAGCGCTATTAGCCTTTAGTTCAATTCAGTCACTCAGTCATGACCAGTTCTTTGCAGTTCCATGAATTGCAGCATGCCAGGCCTCCCTGTCCATCACCAACTCCCAGAGTTCACTCAGACTCACGTCCATCGAGTCAGTGATACCATCCAGCCATCTCATCCTCTGTCATCCCCTACTCCTCCTGCCCCTAATTCCTCCCAACATCAGAGTCTTTTTCAATGAGTCAACTCTTCACATGAAGTGGCCAAAGGACTGGACTTTCAGTTTTAGCATCATTCCTTCCAAAGAACACCCAGGAATGATCTCCTCTAGAATGGACTGGTTGGATCTCCTTGCAGTCCTTGGGACTCTCAAGAGTCTTCTCCAACACCACAGTTCAAAAGCATCAGTTCTTTGCTGCTCAGCTTTCCTCACAGTCCAACGCTTACATCCATACCTGACCACTGGAAAAATGATAGCCTTGACTACATGGACCTTTGTTGGCAAAGTAATGTCTCTGCTTTTCAATATACTATCTAGGTTGGTCATAACTTTCCGTCTAAGGAGTCTTTTAATTTCATGGCTGCAATCACCATCTGCAGTGATTTTGGAGCCCCCCAAAAATAAAGTCTGACACTGTTTCCACTGTTTCCCCATCTATTTGCCATGAAGTGATGGGACTGGATGCCATGATCTTCGTTTTCTGAATATAGTACTTTAAACCAACTTTTTCACTCTCTACTTTCACTTTCATCAAGAGGCTTTTTAGTTCCTCTTCACTTTCTGCCATAAGGTGGTGTCATCTGCATATCTGTGGTTATTGATATTTCTCTTGGCAATCTTGATTCCAGCTTGTGCTTCTTCAAGCCCAGCATTTCTCATGATGTACTCTGCATAGAAGTTAAATAAGCAGGGTGACACTATACAGCCTTGACATACCCCTTTTCCTATTTGGAACCAGTCTGTTGTTCCATGTCCAGTTCGAACTGTTGCTTCCTGACCTGCATATAGGTTTCTCAAGAGGCAGGTCAGGTGGTCTGGTATTCCCATCTCTTTCAGAATTTTCCACAGTTTATTGTGATCCACATAGTCAAAGGCTTTGGAAGCAGAAATAGATGTTTTTCTGGAACTCTGTTGCTTTTTTAATGATCCAGCAGATGTTGGCAATTTGATCTCTGGTTCCTCTGCCTTTTCTAAAACCAGCTTGAACATCTGGAAGTTCATGTTTCACATATTGCCGAAGCCTGGCTTGGAGAATTTTGAGCATTACTTTACTAGNTTTTTTTTTTTTTTTAATAATCCAACGGATGTTGGTAATTGGGTCTCTGGTTCCTGTGCCTTTTCTAAATCCAGCTTGTACATCTGGAATTTCTTAATTCATATATTGCTGAATCCTAGCTTGAAGGATTTTGAGCATTACCTTGCTAGCACATGACATGAGTGCAATTGTGTGGTAGTTTGAACATTCTTTGGCATTGCCCTTCTTTGTGGTTGGGATGAAAACTGACCTTTTCCAGTCCTGTGGCCCACTGCTGAGTTTTGTAATTTGCTGGCATATTGATTACAGCAATTTAACAGCATCATCTCTTAGGATTTGAAATAGCTCAACTGGAATTCCATCACCTCCACTAGATTTTTTTCATAGTCATGCTTCCTAAGGCCCACTTGACTTCATACTTCAGAATGTCTGGCTCTAGATGAGTGATCACACCACTATGGTTATCTGGGTCATTAAGACTTTTTTGTATAGTTCTTTTATGTGTTCTTGCACCTCATGTTTTATCTTCTGCTTCTGTTAGGACTCAACATTCAGTGTTATCTTAACAAAAGATAAATCCAGTTAATAAAAAGGAAAAGTACTGAGCATGGTGAACCACTCCTTCTGATGGATTTAAAACTTGCTACCTTACAATGACACACAGTATATCTTCAAATATTTCAGTGGCTAAGAGAAATCATATTACCAAGCCCATGTGCAACAATGTCAAGGAAACATAATCTCACATTCGAGAGAAGTAACAAATATCTAGAAACTATGACTTAATTATCCACAGTGAACTAAATTTGCCCAGGAGGCTTTATAATCTGTGATTTTTCTGTGAAAACATGTGGAAATAGTGTGATTGGGTAGCTCAATGGAGTGTGAAAAATGGAGCAGAAGAACAATGTGATTCAAAGGTATTTGCAGTGTGGTATTGATGTGTCTGTGTATGAGAGGTGGGATAGGGAGCCTGTGGAGGCAGAGAGAGAAAGACTGGAAGGGAATTTTTAGCAGGTTCTGTGTGGTGGTTTTCAGGGAAAGAAGAAGAGATATTTAAAATAAAATTTATGAAGTTGGCCAAGGGACTGGTTGTAAACTCAGAGTGATACCACTTTAAAGAAACTATTTGCAAGGAGACTAATATTTTTCAATGCATATGGAGTTAGAGTGTTTTATTTGAGTGTGTTGGGACCCGAGACAGACCACCCCAAAATATGCCTCAATGGCATATTGATTAGTTTTAATTAAAGTTACTTAAGAAATGGCAGATGCAGGAGGAATACTTTGATCTTCCTCTCTGTCTGTCTAAGAGCAGAAAACAAATCTACCATGTGAAAGGTGCCTTCTCTGAACTGAGTGGTAGAAAGACTTTTATCACCAGAGACAAGGAACTCCACCTAAGATGACTATATAAACAAAGCTCATTACTTCTTAACTATTCCCCAAGCCAAAACTTTGCTTAAATTCCTTATTAATTAAGTACCAAAGCCTGTTATTTTGTCCTGTCAATTCCTCTCAAATTTATTGCTTCTTTGTCTAAAATGTATAAACATTGTCTGCTTTGACTGCCTCTTAGGTTCTATTTCCATAAGACTTCTATGTGCACCAATTACATGTTTCCTTTTCTCCTGTTAATCTGTCTGCATCAATTTTGTTATAAGCCCAGTCACAAGAAGGAGGGGTTGAGGGAGATTTCCCTCTCATTGACAAATGTATAGCCTGGGCCAAAAATGGATTCAATATGTCCACCCATGGCTCAATATGTACACCTATGGTTCAATGTGTACACATACAACATGTGTACAACTGTGGTTGATTCATGATGATTTTTGACAGAAAACAGCAAAATTCTGTGAAGCAATTAGGCTTCAATTAAAAAATAGCTTTGATGTCTATGCATTTTTGGAGGGTTTTTTTTTTTTTTTCCAGATACTTAGCTTTGCATTTAATTTTGAATGCCTGGAGAAATATGAAAACAAATGAATCAAGTACTATAAGTGGACAATATAAAATAAATCTTATGATAAGATATAAGTGGCAAAATAAATCTTATGATAGCAGTAATTATACACTGGAAGATAAATTTTCTAAATTAAAGAAATAACATTTCTGTCTGTGAATGGAGATATCTAGGTGGTGCAGTGGCAAAGAATCAATGTGCTATTGCAAGAGACAACAGAGATGCAGGTTCGATGTCTGGGTTGGGGAGATCCCCTGGAATAGGAAACAGTAACCCACTCCAGTATTCTTGCCTGGAAAATTCCATGAACAGAGGAGCCTGGTGGTTTAGAGTCCCTGGGTCCACAGAAAGTCAGATATCACTGAGCAACTGAGCACACACACACACTGTAAATATTTATTATTTTAATAAATGGTCAACAACTTTTATGAGACAAGAAAAAAGTCTCAGAAAAACTGAATACTAAAAACTAAGTACCTCTTGATGAAGTATGAGGTATGATGGTGAAAGAGGAGAGTAACAAGCTGGCTTAAGACTCAACTTTCAAAAAGCTAAGATCATGGCCCCAACACTTCAGGGCTAATAGTTGGGGAAAAAGTGGAATTTGTAACAGATTTCATTTTCTTGGGCTCCAAAATCACTGCAGATGGTGTCTGCAGCCATGAAATTAAGATGCTTGTTCCCTGGAAGAAAAGCTATGATCAACCTAGACAGTATATTAGAAAGAAGAGACATCACTTTGCCAACAAACGTCTGTCTATTCAAAGCTATGTTTTTTCCAGTAGTCATGTACAAATATGACAGTTGGATCATAAAGAAAGCTGAGCACCAAAGAATGGATGCTTTCAAATTGTGGGGCTGGAGAAGACTTTTGAGACTTCCTTGGATTGCAAGGAGATCAAGCCAGTAAATCCTAAAGGAAATCAACATGAATATTTATTGGAAGTATTGGTGCTGAAGCTCCAATACTTGGCCACCTTATGGAAAAACTGGCTCATTGGAAAAGATCCTGATGCTGAGAAAGTTAGAGAGCAGGAAGAGAAGGGGGTGATAGAGGATGAGATGGTAATACAGCATCATGAGTTTGAGCAAACTCCAGGAGATAGTGAAGGACAGGGAAGCGTGGCTTGCTGCAGTCCATGGGGTTGCAAAAAGTCAGACCTGACTTATGATTGAAAAACAACAGCAAAGCAAGAAGAAACACCAAGAATATATGAAACAAATATATATCAAAAGAAGCAGTTGAAAACAAAATTCCACACTATACAAGGCATTTATGAAAGAGCTAGTTATCTGATTTTGGTGAAGAAATGGAAAATAAAGCAGGAGGAGAGCAAATCTCTATTTGCAGCTGAATGAATTAATGTTAGTAAGTATTACAATTCAACTCATTCAGCACACCTCTTTCCCAAAGCCCAGGTGATCGAGAATATGCTCTAATCTTGACCTTCAAAATTCACAAAAATTTTTAAGATTTGCTTATCTCACTATTTTTTTAAAATATTATACTTATTGAAAGCAGGAATAAGATTTGTTAGTTTTTCCATCAGAAGGAGATGAAACAGGGAGACATGATTTTGACTTAATTACCAAGGCTCAGATATGAGACAATAGGATCATGAAGGATACCTTTGGCAATTAAATTAGAAAGAGATTAAATTCAGAGACTGGAAATTAAATCAATAGATTAAAGTGATAGTCCTGACATTTGTGACAAATACTTGGATTAGATACTGATTATCTGTGGAATAAAAAATTAAAGAAATTTAGAGTCATGGAGAAAATTTTGGGTACACTGACAATACAAATACTGTTTCAAGTAGTACAAAGAAAAAAAAAAGTCAGTGACAACAACAACAGCATGAGTCAATCCAAGTTCTAACTAAGGACTTTTAATAGAAGAACTATCCAGATAATAGGTCTTCTCTATAGTTCAGGGCTTCAGGTACTTATTGGTTTGGTACTTTTTGATAAGAAAAAAAGTGGCAACTAAATTCTTCCATTTTTCCATCAGGTTCAATATGAATCTGCTTTTCTTAACATATCAGAGAGATACAGGTATTAAGAAGGTGCTATGGAGAATTTTGTCATAATAATTGAAAAGAAATGAGCACAGGCTGTATAACTGCATTTTCTCTTATATATTCTATATGTTAAAGTTTAGAGATTTATCTGTGAGGAAGGTGACTAATAGAGCATTGTGATATGAAATTCAACTTATCTAAACAGTGGTTTCTTCAAGGTCATTCCCTGTTGTTTGCGTTTAGGAAAACCTCTGAAAATTATTAAAAGCCTGGTGTTTGGATTTATTACTTGTTTAGAAGATGATGTTCTGAGAGGAATATATTTTTCCTGAGTTTGAAACTCTTCTGAATAACTGCTTCCTTGTATCTTAAAATAATGAAATCTCCTTATGACTTTCTAAAAAAATGTATTTTTATATAAAATTGGCTTCTATCAAAGTCACATATTCACAAAGCAGAGAGACCTTGATGATTTTCTATTGCATTGATTTTAAAAAAGCTTTGTGAAAACACTGTTGAACTCTGCAAAGATGATCTGAAGTCTATGCTATGAGCTGGCTTTTCATCCATGTTTTTGGCAATTGGGAGGCAGGTCTCATTGTGACCCCTGGTTTTTATAAGCGTAGCAGTGACTGAAATTCACAACAAGAAATTTCCTTGGCTTACTCACAAGTATCAGTGAAACAAACAATTCACAGTGAAGTAGTCAAAGGAAGTGGTAATGGATGATGGACTAGCTGCAGCCTTTATCTATCCAGGGTCCTTTTATTCCGAAGTACAGATCTTCACAAAACAAAATTTAATGTGTACGAAAGAGATGTGTGCAAGTGTGTGTGTGTGTGTGTGACTGAAGTGAATGATTTGAAATAGTTGGGCTGCCCTTATAAAAAAGGAAAGTTAAGTAGTAATGGGTAAAGTTATGAAAACCACTTAGTTTTTAATATTTGCCAGTTATTTTCCACTCAATGCCTTCCTAACTTTCATGTCTATTGTTGAAAGAGGATAATAGGAGCTGCTAGCTAATAGATTTAACATTCTCTAAGGACTTAGTATACTTGTCATGTACTCAATAATGTTAATGCTTTTAAAACACAATTTGATATGTTTAACATTTGACTTGGAGAGTACTTCAACCTTGCAGTAAAGATTCAAGAATAAGTACAGTGTGAAGAATACTTTAATCTCTTTTATACAGACATCCTTGTGGCTGATGATAAAGAATCTGCCTGCATTGCACGAGAACTGGGTTTGATCCCTGGGTCAGGAAGCTCTCCTGGAGGAGGTCATGGCAACCCACTCCAGTATTCTTGCTGAGAGAATTCCATAAACAGAGGAGCCTGGTGGGCTACAGTCCATGGGATCATAAGAGTTGGACACAACTGAGTGACTAACAAACATACAAACTGTTAACATTTTACCCCATTTGAATAAATAAAATATGGCCCTTTACTACAAGATTTTTCCATGTATTTCCTAAGAATAGGATTATTATTTTATATAACTGCAGAATAGCCATTAGCTAATAATTTAGCAATGATTCAATAATTCTGTTTAATTTACAATCTATAATTCAATTTTTCCACTTGAATAAATAACTTCCTGTATAGCATTTTTTCATCAATGCAGGATATAAATATTATATTGTCTCATTTATTTGGTCCTTTACAAATTCAGAATATGACAACAGTATTTCTTCTATAACATTGCTATTTTAACAGTATAGTTATTTCCTACTTGTATTTAATAGAAGACTCATACATCTCTGTTTTCCTGATATTTCCTCAATATTAGGTATCCACTATATATTTGTGGCTGTTGTGATGTGTTGCTGTCTGAAAATCACACCTGAAAGCACTTGATGCCCATTTGTCCCCAATGGTGATTCAAATGTTGAATACACAGACAAGATCATCCCCCATTTCTCCACTGTTTAACATAAAATTTTTCCCTTGCAACTGATGAGTAATTTGTAAGAAAAGCATTTAAGGCATGAGAATATTCTGTAACCATCTCCCCTCAGCAAAGTTTGTCATCTGTTGAGTCTTAACAACATTTTATCATATGGTTGCAAATGACAATTTTCCAGTTCTAATACCTGCTCCATATTCACTAGCTGACACAGTATTCTATTGTAAGCAACAGCCCCCTCCCACTTATNCATGGGGTTCTCAAGGCAAGAATACTGAAGTGGTTTGCCATTCCCTTCTCCACTGGACCACATTCTGTCACACCTTTCCACCATGACCCCCCCGTCCCGCGTGGCCCCACAGGTCATGGCTTAGTTTCACTGAGTTAGACAAGGCCATGGTCCTAGTGTGACAAGATTGACTAGTTTTCTGTGACTATGGTTTCAGTGTGTCTGCCCTCTACTGCCCTCTCACAACACCTACCATCTTACTTGGGCTTGGACGTAGGGTATCTCTTCACGGTTGCTCCAGCAAAGTGCAGCCACTGCTCCTTACCTTGGATGAGGGGTATCTCCTCACCGCCACCCCTCTTGATCTTGAAAGTGGAATAGCTCCTCTCGGCCCTCCTGTGCCCACACAGCCACCTCTCCTTGGATGTGGGGTTGTTCCTCTCGGCCGCTGCCCCTGACCTCGTCTTGGAAATGAACAGATAGCATTCTGTCCTTTTTGAGATTGCACTGTTAGCCTTTGCCCTGCTTCAGTTTGTACTCCAAGGTCAAATTTTCCAGGTATCTCTTGCCTTCCTACTTTTGCATTCCAGTCCCTAGGATGAAAAGGTCATCTTTTTGGGGTGTTAGTTCTAGAAGGTCTTGTAGGTCTTCATAAAACCATTCAACTTCAGCTTTTTCATCATTATTGGTTGGGGCATAGATTTGGATTACTGTGATATTGATTGGTTTGTCTTGGAAATGAACAGATAGCATTCTGTCATTTTTGAGATTGCACTCAAGTACTGCATTTTGGTCTCTTCTATTGACTGTGAGGGCTACTCCATTTCTTCTAAGGCATTCTTGCCCACAGTAGTAGATATAATGGTCATCTGAATTAAATTTGCCTATTCCAGCCCATTTTAGTTCACTGATTCCTAAAGTGTACCCAGAAATCATATTTAATTTGGGCCCAGTCAAATTTGGTTACATAAACATGACCATCATCGGTTTCAACATTTCTTTTTTGGAGGACAATTCAGCCCTTAACACTGGCACAGGGAATCTCTCCCTGTGGTACAGCCAGTGCATTTTTAGGTCTTACCCCGTACCCCTCACTATCTAAATAAGCTCAGGCAGGGTTTCAAAGACCTGGTCCTGGCCTTTTTCAACTCTTCCTCTGGACTACCAGAACAACAGTCCAGGTTTCTGTGACTTCATTCAAAGGACAAGTTAGTGTGTGTGTGTGTATTTGTGTATTGTTGTTGTTAAAATCTTTATTTTTACTGCATTTATTTAATATTTGACTCTGTTGTATACTTTCTTCTTTATATTTGGGTGCCTTCTAATGACTTGGATATCTTTTCTAGCAATTATGTTTTAAAGCTTTTTAATATAATAGCCTTAATCCAATATCCTTCAGTTAGTACCTAGCGAAAGCAGTAAGCAGGACTTCCCTGGTGGTCCAGTGTTTGGGAATCTATCTGCCAGTGCAGAGGCCATGGGTTCCACCCCTGGCTGGAGAGGGTCCTGCGTGCCAGGGGAGTGGTTGGGCCCGTATGCCACAGTCTCATCGTCCACGGGACTTTCCAGGCAAGAATCCTGGAAGAGAAGTGAAGTGTTTGTTGTTCAGTTGTGTCCGACTCTGCAACCCCATGGACTGTAGCCCATCAGGCTTGTCTGTCCATAGAATTCTCCAGGCAACTTACTGGAATGGGTTACCCTTTTTTCTCCAGAGGATCTTCCCAATCTAGGGATCAAACCCAGGTCTCCTGAATTACAGGTAGATTCTTTACCATCTAAGTTACCAGTGAAGCCCTTTATATCATTACTTTAAAAAAAATTTTGTGTGTCACATCATTTAATTACAATTTTTATATCCTGGATGGCAAACACTTCTGAGGTGAGTTCTTTTTCTTCCCTGTCCCCTTATTCGTTTTAGTCTTTTTTAACGTTCAGTGTCTTTGTAGAGATGGGTACTTTTCTTTAACATAATTAATCAGCTTTGAGTGAGATGAATTCCCCCAGAAGCCACTATCTCAGTGGTATCTGTGTTCAGGGTGGAGAGTGGTCAGGGCCATCGTCTAAACCTTGGAAGTACTTCTCTTTATGCAATAAGGGTGTGTGTGGGAGCAAGTTCCTTTTGCTTTTTCTTCTCTTAAACAACCACGATTGATAGCTGTAGTGGTAACTACAAAGTCAAGTCTCTTCTCTTCTGCCTGCCTCACTAATAAGCAGCTTCCTGCCAATGGGACAATCTGTGTGATTCCCTGGTGGCTCAGAGGTTAAAGCATCTGCCTCCAATGCGGGAGACGTGGGTTCAATCCCTGGGTCAGGAAGATTCCCTGGAGAAGGAAATGGCAACCCACTCCAGTATTCTTGCTTGGAGAATCCCATGGATGGAGGAGCCTGGTGGGCTACAGTCCACAGGGTCGCAAAGAATCGGACACGACTGAGAGACTTCACCTTCACCTTCCTCTGTTACTTCCATCTCCTTTGCTTTCCCTTCCTACCAACCTGGTTCTTGGGAAGCACCGAGGACCAACCCAAGACCCTGCTCTATGTTTCCAAACAACATTATGTCACTTGATTTTCCCCCACAGTGCAGGCTACTGTTTGGAATAATTGTGCCTGTTGCCTTCAATCTAAGTTCTGCAGCTCCAAGCATCATTTCTTTGCATTTTCCTGCCCTCTTGTTTGACCTTCTCTATACCTGGGAGGCATTTCACATACACTGATACACTGTGGCTCAGGTTACAGAGGTTTTTCTAATTGCATGACAGATGGAGGTTTTTTTGTTTTGTTTTGTTTTTCAGTTATTTGTCATCCTTATTATTTTTGGGTAATTACCAAGAAGCAAGGAAAACAGTACTATTTTCATGCCACTATTACGTAAAATCCAAAAATGAAAACTAGTCTCATATTTTTGGTTTGTTTCAAACTTTATTTAACCTTTAACTTTTTAGAGGAAACCACAAAGATGAGAAAATTCAGAAACCACATTCAAAGAAATCACCCCCTGTCATGATGTGGCACATTGAGGACAAGAATTCTCTTGTGCAATTTCAACTCAAAGAACTTGCCACTATATCATACTCTGGCATGGTTTTATGGTGAGTTTGACCTACAATATTTCCCAGAAAATAAACATAAAATCTGGACGTTGAACTATATTTAACTTCATGCTTGAAAACAAAGTCTCTATGAAATGTCAAAAGTTTGAAATAATACATATTTCTCCAGTGATCCTTTCACACATGTTCTGTTTACCTTCAGAAGTAGATTTGAGTGAAGGATAGTTAACATGGAAAATATTGAACTATTCATATATTTTCCTGAATTGATTTTATTAACAGAATATGTATTTCTAGATCATTGATACAGTAGCATTCATTAACACCTGACCTCTTAATGTCGTTAAACCACAGTGGCATGTCACAATCACAGTGTACACCAACGTCTCTTTTTTTTTTTTTTTTTTAGAAATAAAAAAGGTAAATATTCAATGCTTACATTTAGACAGACTCAGATATGTCACAATTTCTGACAGCAATCTAGAAACTTAGAAATTACCTTAAAAATAACTGGAATTTAAAAGTAAAACAACATTCACAGAAATGTTTTCATTAATTGATTTACATTTTTGGATGACAAGTAACTGGAGGATGAATACTCCCATATGGTTATATTTAATAAAACCTAGAATTTCAGGTAAGAATATCTAGGATTTACTCACATATGTGCTGCTGAACTTAGTACCAAGAAAATCTGTGGAGTAGAAATTCACTGAGCTGAACCTTGTAGACACTTGAAGAGCTAGGGCAAAAGCATTGTAAATGGATTGCTTCTTTCAACATGTTCTAACACTTCTCTTATACGCTGCCAGTGGTGGGTGGGCAAATATCTTTCAACTCCTGAAAACCTTTAAATTTGGAAGCAGAAAGGATAGCGGTTTGGCCTGCCACAGTTGTTTTGTTGATTGGCACAGAGTTCTAATTATTCTATGATACATCACAAGATCTAATAATCACACAGTAACCACATTGTTCTTCATCTGGGGTCCTTTCTTTTCTACCCTAGTTTCTGCTTAAGGCTGGGTGTTCCAGCATCTCCATGAATCTTCCATCTATCCTTTGTAAGTGTCTTGATCATTTATGTTTTTCTTAATATGTTATGTCAGTGAGTACAAAGGACATGAGGGTGGTCAGACCCTTATATTCAAAACAAAAATGAAGAATACATTTACTAGAGGAAGGTCAGTTATGACATAAAAAGCAAACAAGTGTCATGTAAATACATGGTCTATTTACATGTGTTTCAATTCCATCTGCATGGGAAGTGCTAGCATATGGAAAGTTTTCTATTGGAAAGTATTCTGACCTGCCCTTTGATGTTAGTTGTAACATTAGATATGATATTAACTCTGTAGGTAACAAAAGGAAGTGAATATTCTTGATTTTAAAACAGAGGAATGTAAATTTGATATTTAAGGGTTAAAACCACAGGGCAATGGCAATCATATAATCTTTATTAAGTATGTATTTATTATGTTCAAAACATGTTATCCACTACCATGAGGCATGAACAATTGAGTTTCTGTCTCTCGGGAACTTTTAACACATTTCGTGACAGATTAAGCCAGAAATAAACGATTTCCACAAACATTATAAGATTGAATTTCAAGACAAGTGATTCGATAGGAGAATTATATCAAGTTAGGGTCTAAAGGTCTCATATGGGTGTGGATGTAGCTAATCCTTGAAAGGAAGACATAAATTGGATAAACAGAGATAAAAAAGACGAGATTTTGAGGTTAAAAGGAGGTATCAACAGATTTGGAGCTGGAGAAGTTTTTAAGTTATTTGGCTAGAGAAGGTGGTTTACATGCTGAGTTGTAGGAAATAAATTTAGAAAACATTACTATCAACTTCTGAATCTTAGTGCAAAAGGAGATCTCAAAGAGTTATTTATTCTATACTTAATTTTTGCTTAAGATCATACTTTTAAAAACTGAATTAGAGAAAAAATCNCATGAACAATTGAGTTTCTGTCTCTCGGGAACTTTTAACACATTTCGTGACAGATTAAGCCAGAAATAAACGATTTCCACAAACATTATAAGGTTGAATTTCAAGACAAGTGATTCGATAGGAGAATTATATCAAGTTAGGGTCTAAAGGTCTCATATGGGTGTGGATGTAGCTAATCCTTGAAAGGAAGACATAAATTGGATAAACAGAGATAAAAAAGACGAGATTTTGAGGTTAAAAGGAGGTATCAACAGATTTGGAGCTGGAGAAGTTTTTAAGTTATTTGGCTAGAGAAGGTGGTTTACATGCTGAGTTGTAGGAAATAAATTTAGAAAACATTACTATCAACTTCTGAATCTTAGTGCAAAAGGAGATCTCAAAGAGTTATTTATTCTATACTTAATTTTTGCTTAAGATCATACTTTTAAAAACTGAATTAGAGAAAAAACCTTTTCCCATTTTGGTGGTTTTTATAGAATTAGTGATTTTATTAACTTTCTCACATTAGAATTTCTTTCTTGCATTTGGGCTTATTTTCTCCTCGGTACTAAATTAAACTCTCTTTGCAGAAGGCTTTTATTAGCCCAAATGGTTTATTTAATGCTGTGATAAAAAGACAGTCTCCCAAATATCACAGGCCAAACACTACCAAGGATAATTTCTCACTCACAGAAGAGTAAATGTGCAGTGTGGGCTGATGGGAGACTGCTCACACAGTCAGGCAAGAGATCCACGTTTACTGAGGCAACCTCGTTGCTCAGTGGTACCATGTGGAACATTGGCTTCTAGGTTGCTTCAGCAAAGGAAAATCCAGCTATGGGGTCACAAGCTAGGTTTTCATAACTTGGCACACTGCTTCCCCATATTCTATTGGCCAAGTCATGAAGCCATCCAATGACAGAAGGGTGTAAATCATACGGGGACAGATGAGATATTTGGTGAGTTCCACTGTCTTGGCTATACCTTTTAATGTGGGTAGTGCACCAGTTGAAGGCACATCATAAAATTTGCTAACCTCTTGTTTTTTAAAATACTTCTTGTTCTCAAAACTTAAATTTGCAGATTTTATTTCCTAGCCTTTTAATTACTGGGTGAGTATCTTCTCTAAACTCTTGCTTACTAATCTCTATCCTATCCATAAATGGAAATTTAAAAAAATTAAATATATAATTATATTTTAATACAAAACCAACCTACAAAATACCATAGTAAATTGATGACAATACAAATGGTATTTGCAAGGCAAATGGTTAACATTCTTAGTCATAATGAGTTCTTAGAACTCAGTAACAAAGATATTGATAAAATTAAAGAAAAAAGAAAATGAAATAACACAAATGACTAGTAAGGATTAGCATATATGAAGACGACTAAGCTGAACAATAGCAAAATAAATGAAATTTTTTGTAATACAAAGCTAGTGGAGGTGATGGAATTCCAGTAGAGCTATTTCAGATC